>NC_051167.1:208898490-208985990 GCF_013339725.1 Rhipicephalus microplus
GAATGTAATGTTATAGCCTGCATGTCAGCAAATGGCCTTCACCACTGGACAATTGCCGACAAGGTCCACTGGGCTGTCTTCAACGACTTTCTTGCAGAAGTGTCGAGTAAAGTTTCACAGCAGGAACCAGGAATACAGGCAGTGTTCCTGTTTGACAACGCACCAGCGCACCGCCGCGCCGAACAGGCTGTACTCGCGGCAAGCGACCACACAGTCAAGTGGCTACCGCCATACAGCCCTTTCTTCAATCCGATTGAGGAGCTCTTCTCAAAGTTCAAGGCACGTGTAAAGGGATTCCTAAGCGAGCGGAGGGATGATCTCCTCACGACACTGGAAGGGTTCTCCCAGAAAGAACATCGCCGTGCTCTGCTGGTTGAGGCCGCGGGGCGCTCTATGCAGCACATCCAGCGTGTGGACTGTGCCGCTTATGATAGGCACAATTACACTTTTGTACAAGCTGCCCTCGACTGCCTTGATATGTAGAACACTGCTCAGCAGCACATCTAAGGGTGCGTGTTTATGAAAATTGCTTTGCCTGTATAATAATAAATTTTGTTTCTCACGGACTTGCCCCAGTTCTCTTTCATCACCCATTTCATAACCAATTTGACGAGCTCGACGTTATCAGAACAACAATTTTTTTCTTGAGGTACGGTAGATGTTTTAAACGGGCATCATCTTTGCTTCGGCGTTGCGAAAACATGTCAGGTAGGTCGTAACTATAGAGGCCAGCTCTATAGGCACTGAAAAACCGGGATTTAGGCACCAATAATAGGTGGCCAAAACACTCTTTCAGGCTTCCATAATTGTGAATATAGGCAGAATAATCTTTGACAAAACTCAAATTTTCCAATCAACAGTGTGGTATCTGTCTCTACGACATGAAAGCAAGCAAAAATGTTCTAGTTTATAATTGTACAAATGGGTAATGATTTAGCATAAACATGCGTTTTTCCGCGGGGTTCGCAGAATACGGTCTCTCCATTTCTAGTTCAGCATGGTCAGTTAAGTGTGCACCATCGTAGAAATATGCTTCTGGGTCTCTTTCTGTGTGCCATAGCTAAGAAGGGCTATACATGCGCAAATAGTCAGAGTGCCAGGCGCCAGGAAGGATCTTTTTTTTTTTTTTGCGGCGTATTAGCTTGGCCTAACCACACAGGCTCAATTTTTCTTCTGTCTGTGAACACTTTAAGGGTCGTTACACAAACTTAAGAGTTTTGAGAAGCGTAAAGGAATGAATGCACTGAGCGCTCACGATCTCATTTACCAAGATTTCCAGTACTACGCGTGGCATAAAGAGGTGATAGGCCAAACTGAACACGGCTTCACCTTCATCTCATGGGCGTGCGCCCCAACATGGTGAAGGTGATAGAATGGTCCTGCCTATGTCAAAGTAATACGTGACACTGCGAGAACTATTTGAGACAACGTGTGTAATTTGTACAAACTGTTGCCTAAATAGAAGCAAGAAAGTTTACAAAAATGTTAGAACACACAGGCGAAATCTATTCGCCTTATTTATTTAATTTCATATCGAGAGAGACGCGACACTAAGGTGCCTGCATTTTGTTTGCGTTGGTGTTCTCGCAGTTTGCGCATTGTGTCGGGGCCAGCATTCACAACGTTGGGCGTGGTTTTAGTGTATTGTCCCTAGCAGAAGATGCAGCGGTGTGACGCTGTGTATCGGGGTAAGGATACGTTATCTAAGCCAGCCTCTCCAAACGTGCGCGCAGAAAGGGATCCATTATGCCCACAAAAACTCGCAGTACAATACAAAAAACATCGAGACGGCAGAACACCGCTTGCACGCACGGGCTGACATGGGCATCTCATGCGAGTGTAGGTTACGCGCGCATGACGTGCTCATGCACCGTCGTGTGATGCTCCAGCTCTGAGTGAATTTCATACCAATAGCGGGGAAGGAATTGGACTACGAAGTCTTCTTAGAGTTAGTGGCGAAGGTTTCAAGCTCACCTCCTGAGATTATGCTTTCGCCGCTTCTAATGATCAAATTAAATTTCTAGTGACACAAACCTCTTTATTGGGCAGGCAACATTTTCCACTGCCTAAATAAATATTTTCAGGTGACCCAGTGAAGCACCACATGTAAATGACCAACAAAAAACAAAAAACTACATAGATATTGCTTTTTTTATCTGCACTCTACTTCCTTACTTCCCCTGATGACTCTCCACAGTTTCGCATTCATTCTTGATCTTCCTGCCGCTGCACAGAGGCACCTCCTGCTCCCTACGCATCTGAGCGCACACTGGAAAGAGGCTGAGCAGACGGTACGTGACATGGATGGTATACATGTGTAGAGGCTAGTCTACCTCCCTCTTGGCTAAAATGCCTTCTGAGTTTGACAGTTCTAAACGTAACTCGTGAAATAAAGAGTACTTTGCACCACACAGTGTCCCGAAACCTATATTTTGCCCGGTAACATGAATACCGGGCTCAGTGGTACTTGAAAGCAAAATTTCAGGTTAAATAGCGTTTATATAGCATCGATTTGTGAAAACAGACAGTTACAGGCACCCTATACGAATTGAGGCTACAACGCCCCGAAATAGGTATATATAGGCACTATAAAAGCACTATAAAAACTCTCCTCGCCCTCTACTTTGTGCTCACGTGTCAAAATGACACGATATGAGCACAAGAAAACGAAACAGGCGTTTGAATATAATTCGGCTATGGTCATAACACTGTATATCCTTAATCAAGCATAAGACGCCACGGTCTGCCCTGCTCCAAAGCTTGCTACAAAAAGATTTGTCTACCACTCCTTCGGCTCAACAATTATTTCATCTGGTTATCCTGTGAAACAAATCCGTTGTAATAGAGGGCAGTCCCCATACTTGAGATACATACTATTGCTATTTGTAACTGGCCATTTGCTGATGCGCCATTCAATGCGGTGGCTGCACTCGTGCCTTCCTTTTCTACATTCTACGCCACGCCGTTTCTTATAGGTTTAGTGTGCTTGGAATAAGCGTGGCTGTTTAGTGTAGAACGCCTGTCCGTTCACAGTATTGCGGCCTGGCTGCCCGCATTTTCAAGGCATTCTACGAAACACGAGAAGCAACAAAAAGACGCGTACATCTACCCACACGACGAGCTGGAGTAAACGTGTCGCAGGGAGGTGAGGGTATCGGTTGAATGTTGCGTAATTGAGTATGGTTGTAAAATGCTTAATTGTCATTTCGACTTCATTATTTCTATTTATTGAATGAAGTAGAAGCGCTGCCCTCAACGAGAGATGGGACACTGTTGTTGGGTTGTACCACACTGCTGCTTGAAGGTACTGTTGCTTCCATCGCATCTACACGAGTCAAGAAAAGCGTCAAGTGAAACAAAAGCCATGTAAAGACGCCTTTGACTGAATTCGAAACGCGCGATCTGGTGCCTACGTATACCGGTTAGCTGGTGAACGGCTGTGCAGCGCGAGAAGCTAGTTTTTTACTAGCAGACGCTGCCTGCAACGGCCTTCAAGTTAATGTTCTCTCAATGACGTTTCGTTTGATATTCATGAAAGCACGTTAGAGAGTGCTTGCATGACTGTTAGTCGTGATGACCTCACGTGAGTCAATAGTGATCAAGTCGGTTGGCCGAGTCATAAGTATAACATTATTGCTCTCTCACAGACGTTTCGTTCGATATGCATGAAAACAGGTTAGGACAGCGCGTGCGTGTGTGATAGACGTGATGACGTCACATGAGTCACTAGTATTCACGTCGCTAGGCCTAGTGAGAGCATTCAAATTATTACTCTCTCACAGACGTTTCGTTCGATATGCATGAAGACAGGTTAGGACACCACGTGCGTGGGTGTCAGGCATGATGACGTCAAGCCAGTCACTAGTGATGAGGTCACTGGGCCTTGTGACAGCGTTCAAGTTATTACTCTCTCTAAGACGTTTCGTTTGATATACATGAAGGCAGGTTACAGAGTGCTTGCGTGGGTGTCAGGCATGATGACGTCACGCCAGTCACTAGTGATGACGTCACTGGGCCTTGCGACAGCGTTCAAGTTATTACTCTCTCAAAGACATTTCGTTTGATATGCATGAAGAGAGGTTTGGACACCGCGTGCGTGGGTGTCAGGCGTGGTGACGTCACGCCAGTCACTAGTGATGACGTCACTGGGCCTTGTGACAGCGTTCAAGTTATTACTCTCTCAAAGACATTTCGTTTGATATGCATGAAGAGAGGTTAGGACACCGCGTGCGTGGGTGTCAGGCATGATGACGTCACGCCAGTCACTAGTGATGACGTCACTGGGCCTTGTGACAGCGTTCAAGTTATTACTCTCTCAAAGACATTTCGTTTGATAAGCATGAAGACAGGTTTGGACACTGCGTGCGTGTGGGATAGGCGTGATGACGTCACGCCAGTCACTAGTGATGACGTCACTGGGCCTTGTGACAGCGTTCAAGTTATTACTCTCTCAAAGACATTTCGTTTGATATGCATGAAGACAGGTTTGGACACTGCGTGCGTGGGTGTCAGACATGATGACGTTACGCCAGTCACTAGTGATGACGTCACTGGGCCTTGTGACAGCGTTCAAGTTATTACTCTCTCAAAGACATTTCGTTTGATATGCATGAAGACAGGCTAGGACACCGCGTGCGTGGGTGTCAGGCGTGATGACGTCACGCCAGTCACTAGTGATGACGTCACTGGGCCTTGTGACAGCGTTCAAGTTATTACTCTCTCAAAGACATTTCGTTTGATATGCACGAAGACAGGTTTGGACACCGCGTACGTGGGTGTCAGGCATGATGACGTCACGCCAGTCACTAGTGATGACGTCACTGCTCCTTGTGACAGCGTTCAAGTTATTACTCTCTCAAAGACATTTCGTTTGATATGCATGAAGACAGGTTTGGACACCGCGTGCGTGTGTTATAGGCGTGATGACGTCACGCGAGTCACTAGTGATGACGTCACTGGGCCTTGTGACAGCGTTCAAGTTATTACTCTCTCAAAGACATTTCGTTTGATATGCATGAAGACAGGTTTGGACACCGCGTGCGTGGGTGTCAGGCGTGATGGCGTCACGCCAGTCACTAGTGATGACGTCACGCGGCCTAGTGCCAGCATTCAAGTTATTACCCTTTCAAAGACGTTTTGTTTGATATGCATGAAGGCACATTATAGAGTGCTTGCGTGAGTCTTAGGCGAGATGACGTCACGCCAGTCACTAGTGATGACGTCGTGGGCCTTGTGACAGCGTTCAAGTTATTACTCTCTCAAACACGTTTCGTTTGATATGTATGAACTCAGGTTAGACGCTGCGTGCGTAGGTGTCAAACGCGATGATGTCACAGGAGTCACTAGTGATCACGTCACTCTGCCGATTGACAGCGTTCAATTTATTAGCCTCTCGAAGACGTTTCGTTTGGTATACATGATGACAGGTTAGACATTGCGTGCGTGGGTGATAGGCGTGATGACGTCACCTAAATCATAAGTGATCAAGTGAGTTGGCCGAGTCATAGGTAACACGTTATCGCTCTCTCAAAGACGTTTCGTTTGGTATGCATGTCGGTAGGCGAGTAAATTACGTGTGCGGGTGATATTTGTGATGACGTTCCCTGAGGAACTGGTTATCAGGTGACTTGGCCGAGTTTTAGGTATCAAGATCCCGCCCTTTCAAAGACGTTTCATTTGATATGCATGACGGAAGGTTAAGACAGTGCGTGCGTGGGTGATATGCGTGAGGACGTCACCTAAGTCACTCATGATGAGATCATTGGCCTGGTTAATAATTATCAAGTTATTACTGTGTGGACGGCGTTGCCTTTGATATGCATGTCGAAGGTGTGAATAGTGCTTACGCGGGTGATAGGCGTGATAAAGTCGCGCGAGTCGCATTGTGTCACTATGTAGTGACTCATTCATGGCTTTTCCCTGTTAAATTCACTGCAAAGCTATTCACTCCACGCATTCCCGAAAATTCTGGGTCGTTTTGAAGTCACAATGTCATCAGGATTAAATTCACTGGCGTCCGGATTAAATCGGCTGGCGGTTGGATTAATTTCAGTGGCACTTGGATTAAAATGAATGGCACCTGGATTAATTTCAGTGGCGGCTGGCTTAAATTGACTGGCGCCTAGATTAATTTGGCTGGCGCTTGGATTAAATTGAGCGGGAAAACCTGTAGGGTATATTCATAATTTTGGTTAAGAATTCTCTATCTCTGCACATTAAAGAACGTTTTTTTCTAGTTATTCTTTTTTATAAATTGACAATACAGCAAAATACATGCATATAGAGTGGTAGCGTGGTTTCCCTAAGCGTTGTGCTGGTAGAGTTAGCGAAAACCTGGCTTGAAGTCTGGCAACAGTCGCACCCAGGCAGCTGAACGAACAGCTGATGGCGTTTCGTCTGCTTATGAACGTTTCTACGTGCCTATTTTATTTCGTCTCATATGCGTCGAATAATTGAAGTTTATATTTACGGTAGTGTCTGCGTGTGTGTCGTTTGAGAGCCTACTTTCGCCGGGGTGACTAATGAACTACGTGAGTGATGACAGGAAGCACAACAGATAGTTTATTGCTTTGTTTACTTTCGCTTTACTGAGAGCCTTCTGATCACTAATGTAAACACCGTGGTGGCTACATCAGGAAGTTTTTCATTATTAATATTTTTTCTAATATAATTAGTTTTTCTAATATTCCTATGTAGCCACCGTGGTGGCTACATAGGAAGTTTTTCAAAACTATAACTATTGTTTAACAGTGACACAAACCCTGTCTTTCCCCCGAGTTAAGTGATCGTCGTGATATTGCCTTGTTGTCGTTATTCCATAAGTACGTGTACCAGCTCGACCATCATGCATTGGGCCTGCGTACATCACACATCTTGTAGAATACATAATAATCTAGGTTTCCCGCGACTTTACGGTTACACTGACGCTTTCAACTATTCCGCGCTTCCACGAGCTATACGCCTATGAAAGAGCTTACCTGATGGTATATTCGTGCAAACTCAATCGGCGAAATCCAGGTAATCTCTCAACGCGCATATTACCGGCAGACCACGTTTTGTCTAACTTATCACACGTTATGAACAGTGCTTCAACTCGGGTGCTTGTGCAGTTTCATGTGCGATGGCTTACATGTTGTATTCTTCCTCCCTTCTTTCTTGTTTTTCTTTCTTCGCCCAAGGTATCCATTGTATCACTTGTGTATTCTTGTTGGTATTTTAGCACGCCCTATATTATACAATACAACCTGTATTTGACTCTTTAATGTTACATTTTGGCTGGTTCTTGTATCATTCACCTTTAAAGAATTTAGATTGTACCATTTTTTTTGTTTTATACGGTGTGTTCTTGCATATAAAATTCTGCTTCTTTATGTAAATTGGTTTACACCTTTGGTGCATACAGTTTATGTAACGCTCCTTTACTCATTCTCATGTGGCCATGTGAGGTATTTCAAGTAAATGAATAAATAAATAAATAAGGTAGGAATTATGTGCCGTACATGTGAACACAGACTACGGCCAGAGATCAAGTTTTAACACGATAGCATAAACGAGTCGGTTTCGCAGAAATGACGGTGTCGGCGTCGGCGTCGTTGGTTGTGAGCGACAAATCATCATCTTATGCATGGCCGCAAAATCAAGAACAATGCAAATAAACTAAGTAAATTATTAAAAAATTCCTGCAGTAGAGTGGGAACTTAACCAGGGTTGTTTGGTTTCAAGTGGGAATCGTACGCGGGTCGCTTGCGTGGTAAGCGGATGTTCTGCCACACGACCGGGCCTCTGCTTGTGAAAACAGTGAAAAGAACTTTCTCTGCTTGGAAAATGCAGTGAAAGCAGCTTTCATGCTTCACAAACACACGAGTCCTGTATACATGCATCACAATGCAACACGAAATATTGCAGTAATAATGCGTCGTCAAGCGTCCATTGCCAACGGGCGTCATAGCATGTAAATTCATTAAAACGGTTTCGCGGTTGAAAGCTGGTACCCCACTACACAAGGCACACACGCTACGGCGCCTTTTCCCTTAGGGCCACGTAGTGAGTGCACTATAGCAAATTCGAACAGGTTTCATGCACTAAGTGCACTACGAACAGGATGTCGTCATCGCGTTCAACTCCTAAAGGCGAAGCTTTAGGGTTCCCCGATATTTTGTTTGACATGATTATTGCCCACCCCCTCATACCCATCCTGTAATATTGAGCACTTTGTGGCATACTTCTGTTCCTTGACAAGGAGCAAGAACCACGCTCCCTGACAGAGAGCAAGACCAAAAATCATGCAAAGTGGATTGCCAAGTTCGAAATCCTGAGCCAGCCGAGACTCATCAAAGAACGCAACAGGCACTCGAAACTGAAATCGTGGACTTTGAACAGAGAGGTGTAGCTGTTTAAGGGTTAGTAATGTGGGACATACCAATGCTGCGGGCACCCAAGGATTGGGACGCCCGAAGAAAACCGATTGGAAGAAACTCAAGTCACTCCACCCATGATAATTCTCGAATTAAGCAGTTGAGCTGAAGCACCACCAAACGAGAAGCTGCCAAGCGTGTCCACACAACCTCAAGACCAAACCAAACGAGCGCAGGGCTCTGCATCAATGAAATGAACGGAAATGTCTCCCAAGATACGCAACAAACACACATGTGCAAACGCATGCGCACCTGAAACGAAGCTTCGTTGCACAGAGATTGGTAGAAGATGAATTTGCATAAGGTTTTTCAGCTTCCCGTGCAGAAGAATGCGAGAGAGTATCAATACGCCACTACACTGCACAATGTGAATCGATGCTAATAAAAACGTGTAGATGGGCCCATCAATCGCACTGCAATTGTGTACGGTGCTAAAATACGAGCATAATTGTGGAATGTCACACCAGAGCTTGCACTTTCTTAAATTAGTGATATAGGTATCAAATCACATTTGACATAGGCAATAAAAACGCTAGATTCACTGTATGGCGGCTGAACAGCGTACCATTTTGAGGCGCAATAAATTTCATAAGCCTTTAGGACTTCTTCGAACAGCTCTGTAGCATAACAAACCAAGAGCCCCAATGCAAAAGTGTTGTACAGCATTTCATGGGCTGCAGATAGTGTGGGGTTAATGCAGAGATTACTGGCATGTCTTGTGGGGTCAAAGCGAGGTGCAGCTACTTTACATCGGCTAGCGGTCACAGCAGAGTGATGACGAGAAGCAACACTGAAGAGTCCTTACGTGCAGTGTATAGACAGAAGGGCAGGTCACAATGAGGGGCTTTCATGCACGATGCATCCCCCGAGAAGGCAAGCAAGAAGCAGGAACACAGAGGTCAGTCATTGTGGATGAAGGGGTGCCATGGCTGCAGGACAAGGGCAATTGGAGGGTTGTCGCGACCGCTCAAAGGAACGTATCGGAGATCGAATGGCAATGAGAGCCTGGGCCACCGGGTGAAACAAAGTCGAAAAGCTGTAAAGACTCCAAGTTTTCCTTCTTATGTTGCGCAGATACACAAGGTATGTACACCAATGCATGTTCAACGTGACACTATAGACAATGCTCAATTTCTGCTTATCTTATGAATGAACAAGAAAGGACATTCTCTAGAGTTGGTAGAGAATGAGAAGAGACACTCTAAAGTGGGAAAAATTGAGTTTTCACGTACAGAAAGGGCAAGTTTTTCTCCACTTTACCACGCTGCGTCGTTATTGCCACGCTGCAAGTTTATGTCAAGAATGTTAAAGTGTACGGGCGGGCTGGTGGGTAAGACATTACAGCAAATGGCAGTGCACATCAGGTTACACAAAGACGCACACAAAAGAATGACAAGGGCTGAACTTGTACCGATCTATATTATACGGGAAGAAAATTACTCAAGTAGGCGACAGATGCGTTGTCAACACAACGTGTGCCTGTTGCAAAAGTCAGAACTATGAGCACCCTATTATCTAGCCGCTACCAATCCGCCTATACAAGAGTAACGCAAGATGGAGAAATGAAGCGGTGTAGCGTGTTATTACCTTCTTCAGAAATTAGACCAACGGATGGGTAACTAATGCGTTCTTCCTTTTTATCGATAAATTCTACCGTCTCCATACTTTTACGCCTCACTTTTTAGTTTGTTTGCTACGTTCGTGTTTGAACACGGGTTTGAAGCCCCAGTGCTTGCAGCGTAAGCAAGGTGGCCAGCATCGTTCCTCGAGCAGTAGCAATTTCGCTCCGTAAGATTCGTGCTGAGGCATCTGCTGGTTTGCCCAACGTACAACCTGCCAAACGTCAGTGGAATCGAGTATAGACTACGCGCTCTGTTCACGCCTGTGCTTGAATTGAGCAGACTTCAGTCGTAGTGCACACAGTCGCACAGGAGCAGAGAACGATGTCTACACCACCCTTTTGACCAAGTCCACGAAAGTTGTGCGACACTGTGTGAATGTAGAATAGGACAGTTTTTCTGGGCGCGCTGCGGCCCCGTCGCTGTCGATGGCTGCGCGAGCATTTTCGGAGCACTTAAGCTTTGTGGAGCCCATAACTTAGGCAATGCTTCTGCAATCGAAGCCAGGAGTGCCAGCAGGTAGCCTGAACCACTGAGGTGGCAGGCCCAATAAACAAAACTTGTGTCGCATCAGTGGATGCAGGGGTTAACCACTTGATGGAAACGCATAGTTGCACTTTTGACTAGCTTCAGATGGGCAGAATGATATAAGAAAGTACGGGCTTGTTGCCCCTCGATTCTTAAGCCCAACACACAAGGTCGACTAGCAGTACAGATATAGATATAAAAACGTGACAAAATTATTTTTGGAGACCTCATGAGTGACAAACAAAGGTTCAAAACACCGAGAACCACATCGAGACTACTAGACGCTGCACTCGTAAAACCCTGTTCGTCATAACGTAAAAACACTAAAAAATCCATGCACATAAAACATGGCTAACGTACAGAAAGTCTATTTGTCGAAGAAAGGGTTTCTGTACGTGACAAAAACTCGAAGAGTGCATCGATGATGTAACCGTAGCCCATGTTTTTAGGTGCTTCAATAACTTTCTAGTGTTTTTAGGGTATATGAAGGAGAGAGATTTAAGAGTACCATTTCTAGCATTCTCGATGTGTTCTCAAAGTGTCGTGAACCCTTGATTGTCACTCATGAGGTACCCAAAAATAATTTAATCAAGTTTTTACATCTGGGTCTGTACCACTTGGCCGACCGTGTGTGTTGGAGCTATGAAATGCGGGGTAACGAACCAGTTTTTGCTTTTTCGGTAAGCTCGAAGCTTGTCAAAAGAGCGATTGCGGCTTCATGTTTTCATGAAGCCCCAGTGAAATCATGTATCCACCGATGTGACAGCAGTTTTTTTTTCAATCACGCCCACCACCTCAGTGATTCAGGGTACCCGATGGCACTCCCAGCTTATATTTTAGGAACCACTGCTTAAGTGCTCTAAGAATGCTCGTGGACTCTTTGGCAGGGAATGGGCTCTGCTCGCCAAGGAAAGCCAACCGTCACACCCTACATGCACACCGTGTCGCACAGCCTCTGTAAACTTGGTAAGAAGGTTAGTGTAAACGTAGTTTTCTGCGCCTGTGTGTCTGTCTGCACTTTGCAGAAAAGCAAACTCTTGGAGTAGGTCAACTGAAGTTTGCTCAGTTAACCCTTTCGGACGCCGACTATTAAGAAATGTCTGTAAATGTGTCAACTCACTACAACGGTACTTCAACGTACTCAATATTCTATTGCAACAGAAATAACGAAATAATATTTGAATCTATGTGTACTATAGTAACTCGTTTCAATTAAGTTGCTATTAAATATCTCTTTACCCTGAAGTCAGTGATGCTTACTCTTGGCATAAACAGAATCTAATCTCAGGCTAGAAATATAGCGCAAACCTATTTTTCGTTATGTCAATTGTGAGCAAGGAAAATTTCTGCTTGTCACGTTGCTTGCAGGAAGCGGCACATCACACGACTCGTCTAACGTAGCAGTGCCTTTAGAAAAGTGATCACATGTATCGGTACACTGCAAAATGAGGTTCAATGAAGACGAATTAAACATGCAGGAGGTTCACTTCATCTAATGTACGATATATATTGCTCTTTCTTAGGCTATACTTGATGAAAATAACAAAAACGAGTGGTGTACACAAGCGTGTACATACCGGCTGAAAGGGCTTATCGCGGACACCCTTACGTCCCCTGCACAGTGCGCGTAGTCTACCCGATGCCACTGACTCATGACAGGGTGTACGTTGGGCAAATGGCCAGACGCCCCAACACGAGGCTTGCGGAGCACCATAGTCCCTTTTTTTCAAAGTTGAAAGCTAATTTTCCCGCTATGAGCTTGAACAACTAATGGAGGCTTGACAATTAGTGGAAATAGCCTGTTCGAGTGCGGTGTGCTTGCACAATAACGTGGATAAAGTCGAGTCTCATCTTCTGATATAAACAATCATAACAGACCCACCATAGCACGTTCAACTAGAACAGCGTCTCCACTAGAAGCACGACAGATGCCTCCATCACTTCAAATATGCAGTGCAGGAAAGCGCACTTGCAAACTATAAAAAGGGTTCATTACCACTACTCAGTAAAGGATGCTGGCCGCATTGGCTTCAACTGCGGGAACTGCAGCTGCGAACACGTGTTTGAAAACACGAAGGCTGTAAGCCAACCAAGAAGATGAAAATTTAGAGGCGGCCGAAATTATAGATAGGAACGAAGAACGCGTTAGTTGCCGATCGGTTGCTCTAATGTCGAAAGAATGTTTTCAAGTATCAACATGCCACATTGCTGAATTTGCCTGTATCATCTGTTGCTCTTGTAGAAGCGAGTCGGTTACAGCTAGATAAAAATTCAGCCGATCCCACGTACCTGGGAGTCGACGTTATGCGACGCATGTGGAGGGGAGGTGACCATGTTGCAATTTTTTATTGAGTGACACGTCGTGAAATGACGCTAGATATATGTACAAATGTTGCACCCACAGGCATATGTTGAAGAGTTACACATGTTTATATAACCAGTTGTTTGCACTTGCGCAACGATGCCAAATGGAACATGCGTATTAGCAACTCCGGAAGGTGATATGGAGTGCTGATGCTCGCGAGGATGCTGGCCCTGGACACTGCTACATAAGTCAACCTCAGTGCATGGCAACTAACCACAATTGATGTTAACCCCACGTGACGGCTGTATCAAAGGACTACATGTGTAATGTTTATAAAATTGGGTAGGCAGCATTGCAATTACTATTGACATTTTATGAAGATTAGCGTCTATTTGAAAAGTAGCTTCGAGACCTGGCGTAGCTCTGTGTTAAAATGTTTCATTGCCACGCAGAATGCTTGGGTTCGATTACAGCGGGGACCGTGACATCTATTATTCGCATTCGACGGGTCGACGCTACCGATATTGGATATTTTTTAATGCTTGCGCGTTAAAATTGCCCATTTATGTTCTCGTCATTCCTGGGTAGATACTAATGTGTCGATCACATGTGGCACATACAAACATACTAGCGCCACATATCCTCTCGTTGGTATGTGCCACTGTCTGGCGGGGAGTGTTTGACGACCTACGCGATAGGATTGACATTATTCATCTCTTGACCAGCGTGTCACATTCGTCGAACCAACTTACCCTCCCATGCTAATTTTGGTTCACGCCAAGTTAAGGGGGAGACCACGAGAGCACCCAAACGTAAGCGGATAGATATATATATATATATATATATATATATATATATATATATATATAGATAGATAGATAGATAGATAGATAGAAAGATAGATAAATAAATAGAAAGATAGATAGATAGATAAATAAATAGATAGATAAATAGATACATAAATAGATAAATAGATAGATAGATAGATAGATAGATAGATAGATAGATAGATAGATAGATAGATAGATAGATAGATAGATAGATAAATAGATAGACAGACACGCTCAATGTCGACGAATTTCACTAAAAATGCTTCGCATTTAAAACCAGTCGAAGTTTAGCGCTAGTGGCGTTCCTTTGTGTGCCCATTTTTTGTGTAACTTGGTGATGTGCTGCTATATGCTGTGACGAAATGATCCCTAGTGCATTTCCTTGGCTGATTGACACTAATGAACAAGAAGATAAGCCTCCACGAGAAACAAATTTCCATTTTGTGCCATGGTGAAAATCGTGCACATTTGACAAGGTTGGAGGTTAGAAACACAGGACACAGTCACAGAGTAGCTGAAGTTTAAATGCTCATGTGTGGTAGTAAATATACAGCAGTATCAACAAAAAAGGCTTGACGAAAGGAGCAAGGCTTGAAAGATGCACAATCAAAGTAGTTCATTGAGAGGAAACCACAATTATCTGGCCCATTTAGGAACGCTATAACTCATCTAAATGTACTATGGAAGGAGTGCTGACGCAGCTGTCTTGTAGGTTCGCCATGTTTTGGGCTGCTATGATGTCTCTAGTCATTTTTTTCTCAGAGATGCGTAGTATTCTCGTGCTGCTGAACAGAAGTAAGTATTCACAATGTCTGCAGTGGATGCCCATATGTCCCGAAATTTGTAGTCGCATTGTGCTTGTTCTTCAACAATCTTTTCAAACTACCAGGCCATTTTACCGACGTAAGTGTGTCCGGAAGACAATGGAATAGAAAAAAAAAGATACCCTCAGTAGATGGCATGAACTGATCGTGACAATTTGTGGTGCAGCAAACATTCGTAAGACTCACGTGATTCACTCATTCGCAAAAAAAAAAGAAGCTTCTTTCAACGCCTGATCACTGGTCACGCCTTTGCAAACGAGTTAATGAGATGGGTCATATGAATATTGGAGCTGCATCACAAATCATCGCGAGCGCCTCACGCTATGAACTGAGGGCATGTCTCTATTGATTGATTGATATGTGGGGTTTAACGTCCCAAAACCACCATATGATTATGAGAGACGTAGTGGAGGGCTCCGGAAATTTCGACCACCTGGGGTTCTTTAACGTGCACCCAAATCTGAGCACACGGGCCTACAACATTTCCGCCTCCATCGGGCATATCCTTATTTTGTTCCCTTCTCTTGCAGACGAACTTACGTCAGTCAAAGTACCCGATGCTTCAATGATATTGTGAGAACGTAAGAATAATAAGAACTTAAATACATCTGGGCGTCCATTGCAGATTTTGTGAGTGCTTACCTCAGTTCAGCAGCACAAAAGGAGCAGGAGCATGCGTAGGCATCGTGTGTTGTGAGAGAAAAATCATCATCTCGTGCGTCACCGAAAAATCGAGAACAATGCGAATGAAACAAATAAATGATAAAAAATTCACGAGCACTGTGGTGACCAAACCAGGGGTTGTTAGGATCCAAGTGGGCATCGAACACGGGTTGTTCGCGTGAAAAAGCACACGTTCCTACACACGGCCATGCCTCTGCTTGTGAAAACAGTGGAAAGAACATCTGTTTGGAAATGCAGTGAAGCTAGCTTTCATGGTTCACAAACTCACGCAACCTGTATGCATGCTTCACAATGCAACATGAAATATTGCAGTAATACTGCATGGTACAAGCGCGTTCATTGCCGACGGGCGTAAGAATATGTGACTGTCGTAATGACTTGGCGGTTGAAAGCCGGTACCCCACTACAAAAGGCATACACACTACTGCGCATATTCCCTTAAGACCACGTACAGCATAGAAAATTCGAAAAGTTTTCATCCACCAAGTGTATGAAGTACGTCCTAGTAACAGGATGTCATAAATGCGTTCAACTCCCGAAGGCGAGCCCTTAGGGACCCCTAATTTTTTTTTATGGTTTATCATACCAATAGTAAGATCCTGCTACTATTCCAGATTTCTTCCACTTCATTTTGAACCAAAAAAAAAAGTTTGCACACATGCATCACTTGAATTTTAAAACATTGTGCAGGTTAGCTGGATCATGACAAATGTGCATGCGCAATGAATATTATGTATAATTTGAATTGAATTAATTGAATTAGGTTTAAATTTGCACATGCCTAGTATTACAATTGCTTGCATAGAAACATAACCGTTATGGCACACTTTAAGGATAAAACCGATGTTTCTGAATCGCTTAGTCTTGTTGTTCCATTTAAACTTCAAAGCAATATTCTTGTCGATGTATAGGAATGTTGGAGAGTCGATTTTTAAAAATTCATTGTAGAAAGCCTTTCACAGTACAAAGAAAACAGATTTAAGAAAGAGAGAAACAAGTACCGACTCAACTCAATGGTGTGTTGTCATTGGCGAATATTGTTTTTTCACAAAAATAGACCCACATAATGAGCCAACGCATCCCTCATGAAGTCGTTGGCTATTTACATATCAGGCAAGCCATGGAAAACGTTAACCAACCGAGAAATCGATTTTCGGGTGCTACTTCTTCATTCTGCACTTTCTGCTGCGTACTTTAAATCCTATTTTTTTGGACACGCTTTTTAGTTCTACTGCGTGAATTTTAACGGAGTATTATAACGCACTATAACGAAGAATTATAACAGCATTAAAACAAAGTTGCATCTTAGAAAAATATAATTTTGTGGTATCCTAAAATCTAATAGAAAAGTATATTTTCATCCCTATATCGCAAAGCTATTTTTCACTTGCTTCTTTATAACCGGTAATTTGTTATATTGTCACGGTTATAGAAAGGTACCTCAGGCACGGGTGCAGAAACGACGCAGACGGAATGAAGACGACGATGTTGTTGGTGGGTCATGTCTGAACTGCCCTCTTTTCCTGCATCCTTGCATACTGTGTGCAGTGTTAGCCCACACGGTGTTCACTTAATAACTACTCCCCGTTACAATATCTAGGTTTATTATATTAGTATTTCAGTGTATCTTGCATCGGCACTCTTTAGTTGGCGCGGGGAATGTGCGTGTACTTTTTACTAATAAGCCAAGTTGGTAGTCTGCTTTTTTTGCATTTCCTCGCATCGCCATTCTTGTTGTTCATTGTGGACTTACTGAAGTCACTGCAGATACCAGAGGAAAGTTCCACTAAAATAACGCAGTAGGGCTTCAGCAGGGAGGAAAAGCGCTGTCTGCTGAGAGATGGTTTAGCGGGGACTTCATCCTTCGGTGGGGAAAGAACTGGCCGAAATGAACAAAGAGCCTGTGGGATCGTCCATAGCGTGCACCATAGTTCCCATAGTGTGCCGAGCTGCAAGAAAAAGGCCAGCCACCTGTCAATCATGGTCAGACACGATGCACCCGTTTTGTATTTTACACAACGTGTGATACAGTACATAGCCCTCGGCAACGCAGTGCTCTCATTTAGAGAACTGTTCTGTGTGTGGAAAATGACCATGAAGCTGATGGCGAATTACGCGTTTTTGTAACCTAAAGTTCTTTCGATGAAGGAATACGTAAACAGGTATGTATGCTCGAGAACACATACCCTGCCTACAGTTCTTTTTAAATTCCATCTTCCCCTCCCTACCATCTTTCCTTGATATTGCTTTCTATCATAGGTTCATTTATATAATACTTACGGTAGAGATATTTTGAATTTAATGCTTTGATACAGGTCGTAAAGTGCTTAGCAAGATGTTTTATGTGAAAAGTTTTGGCAGGAATTAGGATTATTTTTTACTTTTTTCACTGCCAGCCCATGGCCATTTGAGCAGGTCATTGAGCAGGTCGGTGAATTCAGTGTGCAGAAATATAGACTTACTGAATGTAAAACCATCGCATTATTTATGCTGCACAAAAGACTCCCGTTGGACGAAACCAGAAGGGACCAGGAAGGTTTGCTTCTTTTCTCAGGAATTTGGTTTGCCGCGAGAGACAGAATTGCAAAGTTCAAGTGCAATGTCAATCATACTAGAAGTAGTGCTGCTGAAGCAACGGCTGGTCGGTCATGACCTGAAGGCATGGCCTGTTTGCCATGTTTGTCATATATTTATATTCTGCTATGTGAATTTTGGCCTATACTAATGGCATATACTACAGTTACCAGGGTATTGTCATCTTTATGTCACGCTTTCATGAGCACGTGAACCGCTGCGGTATAGCCATTTGACTTCAGGGTGTACCTTGCAGAGAACCTTCCAGAGACCTAGTGACCATTTATTTTTAAATTTATGGCGGCATGACTTTCAATTTGCTTTAATGGCTTTAATTGGCTTTAATGCTGGCTGAAGACAGCCAGCTGCTGCAAAGCAAATTTCGTCACTACGCCAGGTGCCACATTTATCAGACTTCAAGATAAAAAAAGCAAGGTAAGTGACACTCAAGACTCGTTTTTATTAAATGTATCACTTCCGGTGGTTCTTTTTTTTGGGGGGGGGGGGGGGGAAGGGAGGGGGCTACCGTATTGCGTTTTGGCCACAGGAACGTTTTCGAGGCCGTATGCGATTTCCTACGGTAAACGAAACGAAGGGAATGCTATGGTTATCCGCTTATTCTACATTAATCTTATTCTTTTCTTTTCTTTCTATTTATGGAATAAACGGATGAGTCACTTCGAAACTACCTGTTGCTACATGCATTTCGAGATTCTAAACCAATTAACCTATACAACAAGCCACACGTTTCACGGCCGATTCACTGTTAATGGGAGGCACCAGGCTATTAAGGGTCGACCAACCAGCCAACGTGATGGCGTAATCGGGCCATGCTCGCATCGCCTCCTAAATCACCGCGCTCTCTTGGTTCCTACATGGACGAGACAACCGAAAACGGGCAGTAGAAAACACTTATGCGTACGAGACTAGTAGTTTTTTCATCTCTTTCACAAAATGTTTACGTAACGTAAATATAGTTTTGAAGTTTCGTCCAAGCCATACTTTACCATTTCAGGGCCAAGGATTTCAATATTAATAAATATTTGAGGTCTGTCAGCGAGATGCCGGTGAAAACAATGCGCTGTTCCACCTGAAGAGCTAGTATTTAGCATCTGCCCTACAATTGGTGCCAGCTTTGAATACACAACAAAACTTTACGTCAAAATTGTGCACGATCACATTACAGAAGCAGTGATGCTTGCTTGCTTGCTTGTTCGTGTCTTGACTTTCTGGCTCTTACCCACTACAGGGGATTGGCCATGAAACCAGCGGATAAGATAACAGGAACATTTTTTTTAATTTTGAAAAAAAATGAGGATGAAGTTGTTCGCTACAGGATTAAAGGAAATTTGAGAATGACATGGCCTAAGTAATAATACAATTATACAGAAAACATTGAACTAATGTAAGGAATTTGCAAGGGCAAGCATTGCATAGAGAATAACAATAAAATGAAATTATTTTAGTATCAACGAAAAATTTGCGTTAGGCTAAGATCCTTTGCTAGATCCCAGAGAGGACACCCCAAGAGAAAGAATATTTCGAGAGCACAGCATAATTTTAAGTGTCTCTTCGTGCATATGAACGAGGGAGGGTTCTTTTTTCACTATGCATAGATAGGGCATTCACTTCAGTTCGATGCCTAAAATTTAGAGATTTTCAATAGCGATGGTTTTGCTTCCCAAAACCAGGATACGGCAGTGGCGGACGCCTTAGTCGTGAGCTCCGGAAATTTTGACCACGAGGTGTTCTTCAAGGTGCACTGATATGACCGAGTACACGGGCCTGTACCATTTCAAGTCCATCGAATGGTGACCGCTACTGGTGGAATCGACCCCGCGATCTTCGGGTGGGCAACCGAGCATTCTAGCCACCGATTCGGACTGCCTAAAATTTGAACTCTGGCTATTGAGTTATATTCAACCTCATCTAAATACCTATTCATGTAATAAATTTGATAAATTATATGAAAAATGTCAAAAGAGTATATTTTTGAAGTATTTGGGAAAAGAATTATTCTCATGGAAAGTGTGAGCAAATATCTTTTTTTTTTCAGTTTTGCGGCTACCATTATGATGCCCAACTCAATGTGTAAGAACCAATTGCGGACACCGAAAATTAATAACTCAGGCTTAAAGGGTTAATCAGTTTGTGAAGTACCCGACTAGTATACGTGCCTGTAAGGAAACACGCGTATGAACACTGCTGCACGCTTTGTTGATGCCATCGCTGCTGTTGCTCATTGTTTAAGCTTTGGTATGCGTGGATCGTTATTCTGCGCAATCATCGCCAAATTAACGTGGTGGCAGTTAGTACGATTCTAAGCTTCTGGGACGAAACTTGCGTGTGAAAGTGGTGCCCCGCACTGCACGACGCTAGTATATAGATTAAAAGAGCGGAGCTCTTTAGGCTTGTCATTACGCCTCGCAGTGTGAACAATAATCATGACAATGATGATGATGACGAAGACCTATATGTATGCACTCTCACCCATTCTGGGGGATCGGCCAGGAAACGAATTAGACAGAAGTAAGAATGATCATTATGCGCATGCGCGCTGCTTCTGGCCTCTACGACGTGTTTCGTTCCTAGAACACGCGCGCTCGGCTGCTGACGAGAAGGTCGCGGGTTCGATTCCTGCCGAGGTGGTGGCCTTTCGATGGAGGCAAAACAGTAGAGGCCCGTGCATTGTGTGACGTCAGTGAACGTTAAAGAACTCCAGACGGTCAAAATTTCCGGAGCCCTCCACTACGGCGCCTCTCATAATGTCAAGGTCTCGGGACGCGACACTCCGCATATTAATAATAAACTATTTAGAATATTCGTGCAGATTTTTACGTCATGGAGAGTCTGTTACGAGAGTGAAAATTTCGCATCATCGCGTGACAATTAGTCACGGAACTGCAATCAGATAACGTGACGTAACCATTCGACACGACACAAACAATAACCAACATCTTGCAATAAGTAGTCACATTTCTCGGAACTAGGTAACAAAGCTAACGTAAGCAGTCACGTGAGTAGAATCGTGTAACACGACGCAACTACTCCTTCGACTTAAATCACGTAACACTTAACAGCACACTAAATTCACGCAACACCGCTCAACAGCTCACATGACATGTTCGCGCAAGAAATAATGCAACCGTGATAAAGATGATGATGGTTGATGTTTTGTGGCGCAAGGACCATTTGGTGGCCAAAGAGCGCCAGTTAATCTTACTAGGAATATGGACAATGGTTGTGATAAGTGGCTGTATAAGGGCCACAAAATTCCTCGCGCTAAGGCGGGTAAAACATCGAAGTAATAAAATCATGACCATGCCGTGAAAGGTGTGTGGTGTTAATGGATGACAAAAGTTGGTGGTAATAAAAACGATGGTGGACATGTGTAACACTAGCACAAGTGCCTCAATCATTCACACCCTTGCGTCGAAGGGCCGTGAGGAAAGTGCGTTGTTGAGGAACTGGTATCGATGTATTGATAGTTGTTTTGTTGGCGGATCCAGCTAGCTGGTCCACCAGGACGTTGCCTTGTATTTCGCGGTGCCCTGGCACCCAGCAGACTACAACATGCTGCTTAGATGAGTACACTGTGCATCAGAAAGTGAGACGAGGACAGGGTTTTGTGTGTTTTAGCAGTTTTAGGAGTGTGTGTTGCGAGTTTTAGGAGTAATGCAACCGTCGCTCTTGTAACTGAAATCGCATACCATTACAGCCACATGTTTAGCTATACAAGCTAAACAAAACCAAACTATCGGAGCTTCCACGCGTGTTCATGAGACGCCCAACTGTGCGATTTTGCGCCACATAGAGCTGCATTCCTACATTTATTGGCTGTTAAAAATTCCCGCTTCGTATTCAACACACTAGACGATAAAAATAATAATATTTTACTTCCATTCCTGTGGTTTCACACATCAGATGCGAGAAATATCGACAATACGGGCAACAGTTTTCATCGGTATGCTGCGTTGTCACTGTGCCTGGTTGCAGCATATGCGATACGTTACAACGAAGACCAAACAAAGAGAGCATTAGAAGATTAATTTAACACTTGTCTGGGGTGTACGGCGGTGCTGCGTCAATGACCGAACCTGTGTACTCGTACTTATGCACCGTACTGGAGTACACGTGTTGCGATAGCAGATAACGGTTGTATTTAGCACCGCACTGTCCGGCATAGTTGTCGAACTCGATGAGAGTGAGGAACACGCACGGCTCGCGGACTACTGGTGGCAGAAAACTTGTGTTGTAGCGGCTGTATATCGTCAAAGTAGTGTCGACGAAGTAGATGGTGGCAGCGCGCACGTTCGCGGCGAAATGCGGTGGACGGCCCCAGTTCATCTGGTGGGCGATGCAAGACGCAGATTGGGTGAAAAGCCTGCAAAAACGGGGCTTGCCACACGCTTCGTAGAAGGGAGCCCACCGCAAGCGGCTCTCCGGCTGTACCATGAACTGTCCCGCTGTTACGTCGATGTAACCGTCCACAGCCAGGGCTGCCACGGGTTCGTACGCGCATATCTGGTCCCGGCGCAGCCCCGGTACACTGGTGAGGTAATGATGGAGAGTTAGGATCGTATTGTCGCTGAAGGTGGCGCAAACATCGTAAAAGTCTCTCGATTGGCTCGCCAGTCGTCGGTGATCGGTGAGGAAAAAGTAGTTCACCACGTCCTTCGACATAGAGATGAGACGCTCGACGGAAGCGGCGCCATCCAGCATCGCCGTCACCATGGCCAGTGTCATTCCGTTGTTGTCGAAGGCCTGTCGAAGCGCGCGCAAGAGCGCCGCGATGATTTCCTGGTCACCGGGGCTTCCACAACGCGGTCCCGGATCGACCCAATGGACGGTGACACCATCGAGACGAAAGGAGTTCAAGGTGGCGATGACGTTCGCGGTGAGCCGGTGGAGAGTGGCGGGTTCTCGGCCGAGTATGGAGAAGTGCGGACCGTCTTCAGAGTAACCTCCCAGTGCTAGCAGAATCTTGACGTTAAAGTAGCCCAACCTCTCTGTGATGTTTCTCAGCCGATGGAGGCCGTAAGAGTAGTCGAAGCTTGGCATGCGGCTGGTGACGCTTCCGTTGTCGATGGCCACGGACCAATAGATGACGTTGGGGCACAGTTCAAAGGGCACAGACCAAAACGTGTAATCATAATTCTGGCCGACAGTGCTGTAGTTACGACTCAAGGTGACCACGTTGTTCCTGAAGAGGCAAAAGACAGGCCTCGCCCGTTCTTTAGATGGGCCCAGAGTACCATTCAAGTTCGCCCTTATTGGCATGCTTGGTTCTCGTATCTGCACGGGCTTCAGGCAGGGTTCAGGCGTCGTCACTGTAGGTCTATCGGGCCATCGCGTGGTGCTGCTGCTGCTGATCACGAAGGGTACCAGAAACAACCACATGGAGAAGAACAGTGGCAAGGTCAGGGCTGCCCATAGTACCCACAGCTGAAGACACGCTCTCTCGTCTGAGGGCGTCGGGGGGCGTTCCTCGTTGCTTGCTTGCCGGAACTCGAGGTCCGGTGTGAGCGACGTGGTTTGGTCTTCATTGACGGTCTCTTCCGCGGGCTCTGGAGGCCTGAGCACCAGCAGGATCTCCCGCACTTGCTGCGGCGTAGGAGACGCACCTGTGCTTGCCCCCGAGGCCACTGCTGCCATAGGCTGCTCCCTGATGACGTCACTGTCGGGATCTTCTAAAGGCAGTGGCGACCGTGGTGAGACGGGTTGAGGTGTTTGGTCAGAGAGGCTTTCGTTAGACGGCGTCTCTTTCATGGCGAGGGAAGCGGCCTTGAAGGATCTGAGGGAGCTGAGGATCAGGCGATGCTTCGCGCTGGGGTGATATTTCTTCTTCTTCGCCGAAAATTAATGAATCGCGCCACGTGCCCATGCAGAAAAACCTCGATGTTTACTAAGTTTGAAATAAATAAAATATTTGATGCGCGAGTTTCTAGAGATGCTTTTCCTTAGTTTTACTATGGCATTTCTGGTAAAAAATGTGCTTACACGAGCGCGATAAAAAACGCGCAATCCCGTTACTTTACGTTTTGTTGAATTACTTCACTGGTTGTATTGTGGCCCGACATAATGCAACATATGAACCGAATATTTAGCTCTTGTAGAGGAAAAGATAAAGTGAACGCAACGAAGGTTTCGTTAAGAAAGCGAAGGAAGGAATCATTGCGCTTAATTTCGAGTGGTTAATTACGTATAAAGGGAATCGAGGTTGTACAGTTTTCGCGATCCCAATCTTTCAAGATACCCTGATGAACGAGGCTTGTTATGATGACGTGTTAATTTGCAGTTTGTTTTTATTTATCGAATACAACGAACACATAGTCCAGCCTGGCTTCTTAGCGAGTGGTGCATGCAGTAAATAGATGAAGGTGTTGATTGAATTATGAATTTTCCGTGTTTTATTGAACGACGAGCGAAGAAATTTTTGAGTGTCCTTGTTCTTGCAAAGGACTTTTCGCATCATGCCTGCGATGAATTGAAGTTCTGACTAATAGCTGCGATGAATATAGAGAGGGGCCTGGGAATGAACAATCAGTGTAAGGTAGTTTAAGGGATGCTTGTCTTTGCATCTATCTTCTAAGGCCGAGCAGTATATTGATTTTGGTAAATTAGGGGTGTGGGTGGGAGGGTGCAGGTGGAATAGGATTTTAAATAGTTTTTGTAAAAATACAAGTCGGACCACTTTTCGCTGTACCATCTTAGGGCAGGTAATATTCATTTCTGATATTCGCAAGAGACAATGACCTTTTCTCGTATTAGTAAACTACCCATTCACATTAACACCGAAGTTGCTGTTATGGAACTTGCGGCTGCATTTCTGATGGAGGCGGAAATGTCGTAGGCCTGTGTGCTCAGATTTGGGCGCACGTTAAAAAACCCCAGGTGGTCGAAATTTCCGGAGTCCTCCACTACGGCGTCTCTCATAATCATATGGTGGTTTTGGGACGTTAAACCCCATAAATCAATCAATCAATCTGTTATGGAACTTGCGAGAAGCGAGAAAGCGAGGAGTAAATGTTAAATTCGGGAGGTGGCGCCACCATTAGCTTTCCGGACCAGTCGCCATGACGTCATACACTTTGGCGACGTGCGAAACCCACCTCGTTACCCATCGGTAAAACTGAAGTGCACTTCCTTCTGACGCGGTGGGGGCATAACGCGCCACCTTTCGGGAAAACTTCGTTGAGCCATTGTCGCCAATGTTCGACAATTGAGCTTTGATATCCGCGCTTTCACGCGTGGTGGTTCCGGCGGGTAGTTTAAAAAATGAGAATTGGACATTGTTATTCTCCCAGTATTCCATGCTTGACAGGGAAATCGATGACGTTACAGCTTTTAGAGCGAAACTTGTAAGTCTAAGCGGATGGATAGTTACACTTTAAATTCCGTGTATGGTTCTTCTGCTTGAATCCATTAGCCTCTCTTGAAGGGACAGTAAAGTTAAAGAATAAATAAGTTTAGATTGCCTAGGCTTCGAAAACTCTCACGCAGTCAAGTCGACCACTATATGTCTATTTCACAGATGGGAAACTGAGTGTCAAGACTATTCTGTAACTTCCCCCTCAAATCTCCTACGGTGGCACAACGGACTTCAAATTTTTTGGTCGTATTTGAACGCATTCGGCTAAAAGAAGTTTCCGGAAGCGTGGTATGTCCAGTATGGCTCGGCCCAAGTTGCGGAGCTCGCTCACTCAGAGAAAAATATTATGCGCTTTAATCTCACCCACTCTCACACTCGTCAAAATTTTCCTGTAGCGGACTCACTCGGACTGAGACTCACCAAAACGTCACTCACCCGAACGCACCCACACTCGCTACTTGATGCGAGCGTGAGTGGGTCGACTGATGGGTGTGTTTGACGACCTATCATGTCCAGTTCCTTGCTCCCACCCCGGACAGCGTGCTTCGTTTTTCACCCTCTGATGCCCACGAACAGTTGTGCCTTCAGAAAAATTGCGAGAAAAAGACTGTTTTAGGGGCGAAACTTATGGTGTAGCTTGTGCGTCCCCCGTTGTCGTCGTGCGTAACCGCCGGTGGCACATGCCCGACACGGGATAGAGAAGGAGACAGACGATCACGATGAATAGCTGCTCTTCTTTCACTTGGAGCCTCTACACTGAGTTTCAGCCCCATGGATGTTTTATTCGCCGTTCAGAAATACGCCACGGCGACTAAACGATTTTCTTGCTAAATTGTGGTCTCACAATTTTTCTTTTCCTGTATTTTTCCCTTTGAATTCGCAATTGGCACCTCCAATATAATTAAATAATTAGTTTTTTTAGGAATGAAGTAATGCAGAAAGTGTCGGACAAATTTACCTTATAATCGGCCATCCCCCTCTTTTGGCAAAGGAAAACAACAAGCTGCGAGATGGCGGTACTTGGAATGTTCACTAAATGGACGGACGAATGGACGCACAGATGGACAGACAGACAAGCAGACGAACGGATGGGCAGACGGACGAACGCAGGGACGAAGAGATGGATGCACAGATAGACGGATGGACGCATGGATGGATGGACGAACGAATGGACGGAAGCGCGGACGGACTGATGGAAGCTTCGCCCCACTCACCATCATTCACTCCGTGCATATGCTGCGATTTGTTTTCTATTCTTCTTGTACCTGTCACTTTATATATGAAAGAAATGTTTGAGGCACAACTTACTTAGGGCTAATTGGAAATAATTATTTATTGTGGTATTATACGTAAGTCACTGTACCTTGTTCCTACCAGGTCGAATCCGCAGTAGCTGCGTATTGTGACAGCTATTGTAGCTTTTAGTAGCGTCATTGAGGTATCATATTCATTGTATCAAATATGATAAAGTGGGCATTACGGGGTCAAAGACAGAAAAGATAAACTCTCATTGATTATTGGTTGAGCACAGTAAAACTCAATTCAAAGAACGCCACTAAAACCACTAGAAGACGCTTGGCAAGTGGACAATCGCGTCAAAAAAAAAAGTGGGTGCAGACGTCACCTTGAGATTCCCGCCTGAAACATCGTCACGTGGAAGATTTCGACGGCGTCCGCTGGATCCTGCGACGTTCATAATCGGTAACATTCAAGTACGATGTCAATTTTAGGGACAAAGCTCCTTACGGCGTGGCTTGTGCGTCTCTCGTAGTACGTAACCACCAGTGGCACATACCCGAAATAGGTATAAGATTTGACCTCCAAGGTGGTGCCGGTGAGAGATTTCTTCTGTGCGTTGTTTAACAATAAAAAATAGTGCTCAATGTACATGCCAATGGATATTAATGGGGCACGATAGACAGGAGCATTCGGCTTTTAGTCAACGCGCACGCTGCGATTCCCATTAGCAGCCATTGGCATGTACATTGAGCACTATAGGACAAGAAAGGGTTGCTACATTATACTAGCTGGGTGTAACCTCCTTAGTTTTAGAAAGGTTTAGCGAGCGTTGAGCCGCAGTGCCATGAATACAATGAACTTGTATATACCATGAATGAACTCGAGGTGGTTAAAAATAGGAAGTAGATACGAAGCGCAAGCCGTAAGAAAGTAAAAGCCGAATTCTCCGCCTCTCATTTCCCATTAGCAGCCATTGGCATGTACATTGAGCACTATCTGACTGAAAAAGTTTGCTACGTCATACTCGCTGGGCGTAACCTCCTTGGTTTTAGAAAGGTTTAGCGAGCATTGGGCCGCAGTGCCATGAATACAGTGAGCTAGTATATACCATGAACTCAAGGTGGTTGAAGGTGGGAAGTAGACCCGAAGCGCAAGCCGTAAGAAAGTGTGCGTGTGCTATCTCTCGTTTAGTCCTTGGAATGTCCACTGAATGGCGGTGCTTCTATATGGGTAATATATGATAAAAAGATGCGAGATGGTGGGACTTGGAGTGTTGAATAGATGGACGAACGGACACACAGACAGATGCATGGAAGGACGCATGAACGGACGCAGGGGCGGATGCATGAGCGAACGCAGGGACGGGCGCACGAACAGACGCATGGACAGACGAATGCTTTGCCCCACTCTCCATCATTCACTTCGTGGATATGCTGCACTTTTTTTATGAAAGAGAACACGCGAGCACGTGGCCTGCGCGTTCAAGCGGCAGCAAGCACACCCTCTTTTTACAAGAGGTTTACAGTAACCGGGGTGGCGACGAGGTTATATAAGAGCAGATTGAGGGACTATGGATATACTGTTGTCAGCGTCAGCGAAGGCGTAGCAAATAATATTGAACGCTATCGCACACAAAAAAAAAACTCGGAAGTGTCGATATACTTGTACAATCTTTTCCACACATTAGGCGAACTTCTCAACATTTTTGCAATCGCGTCGTGGTTTTTCACAGACAGAACATCCTGTAGTAGATCGTTCCAAAGAAGGAAGGCACACAACAGAAGCGAGTTATATAAGATGTTACTACGTGCACATGGATATCAAACTTTGAAAGGGGGATCTAGGCGCAAAAGATAGCGATGGCAGGCAGCATGCAAGTGGTAGCAACGGACAAATGGTTATGATAAGGTTTGTGAAAGTGGCATATAGCCGGGCTAGCAATCTTCTTTTCGCTAGTAATAGGAGGTTCAGTGGTGCTCGAATGACAAAAGCACTTCCAGGTTATGAATCAAGCAGCCTGATTTTGTAGAAATTCAAGTTGGTAATTAGATATATCTAATATGGGTTCATATAAAAGAGGCAAATGATATTTTAGACGAGACAAGTGAGGCGTATGCTTTAGGTTTTGTTTTCCAACTAGGTTGATGTAAGGGGCGTCTAACAATTTCATGTGTTTAAAATAGTTTAGATTTTATTGCGTCCATGTGGGTACAAGACAGCTCGGTGGAAAAGCGAACGCTTAGGTACATTATCAATGGAACTTGTTTTATTAGAAAAAAGGTAATCAGATATAGGAATGGAGCGGGGGAGGGGTGTTGGTACTATTTGTAAAAGTTATAACTTATGTTTTAGAAGCGTTATTTCTACCAAGTTGGGATGCTATAGAGGTCCTTTTGAAAGCAGTGTGGTTGTTTCGGTTAGTAATCTGTCTGAAAATTACAAAATCGTCGGCAAGTAAGTGAATAGTAGACACCACATTTTTAGCAATGACGTTAATGTGGACGAGAAACACCATCGGTCCAATTACAGAGCCTCGGGGTACTCCGGATTTAACTTGAAGCAATGTAGATTAAGTTAATTAATTGACGACTGTGGGGAAATTTGTCAAATGCTTTGGCATAGTCGATAAATATGGCATCAGTTATTGTAGACGGATGAACGGCTTGAAGGAGTTCAGTAACCGATTCGACTAATTGTGTTTCACATGAACTCATGAACTGGAAAACATGTTGGTTAAAAATAAAGCTGGTATGCTTGGTTAAGTACTTCATTACTGCAGTTGATATGATGTGCTCTAATAGTTTGCAGGGCCCCGCCACTGTGGTCTAGTGGCTAAGGTACATGGCTGCTGACCCGCAGGTCACGGGATTGAATCCCGGCTGCGGCGGATGCATTTCTGAGGGAGGCGGGAATGCTGTAGGTCCGTGTGCTCAGATTTGGGTGCATGTTAAAGAACCCCAGGTGGCTGAAATTTCTGGAGCCCTGAACTATATACGGTGTCACTCATAATCATATGGTGGTTTTGGGACATTAGACCCATGCATGAGTAGTTTGGAGGGTATGCTGGTTAGTGAAATGAGTCTCGTGGGCCGCGTCCCCGAAAGACGCAGAACGAGAGCGTCGTCTGCTCGCACCGCGTGATCAGTAGTGCGCAGCGGCAGCCATTTCAGTCGGCACGCGAAAGCACGTCAGCTATAGCAGCGCTACGCTGGCATTGTACACATGGTAAACTACAGGCCGGCTCGTTGGTTACCGGAAGCGGCAATCCTGCTCCGCAGATGTTCTCCCCCTCACTCTATACCACAATGCAACACTTTGGTTCCCCGAGCATCCACGAGCTGCGCCACCTGCACCGGTGTCCACGTGTGGCAGCTTGGGCTAGTTGGTATGGCAAGACGATAGTTAGAGCGCGAGAACAAAACGACGACACAGAGACAAGAAGGACGTGTCTTTCGTGTCCTTCTTGTCTCTGTGTCGTCGTTTTGTTCTGGTGCTATAACTATCGTCGATGTCCGCGCGTTCCGAGTGTCATATTTCAATTCGTGAGTGTAGTGTAGAAACAACAACGCCCACAGCAAACAAGCCATAACACGCAGTTGGCATTTGCAGCCAGCGACAATACTAATAAATGCGGTGAAATAGGGGGCACACACTTACCCATGCAAGGTAAAGAACCACCGCTAAGATCGAATACTCGGCCGCAAATGCCGCAAGGTTGTCGTCACCGTTACTTGTAGGTAACCGTGGAGCACAGGGTGGTGCACTTTTCAATGCCGTCGAAAGCGCAGAGCGAAGCGGGGAACGGACGTGCGATTTCGTCAGATCACACATGTAGATTTGATGACGCCTCTAGCTGGACGATCCGCTGTTTGTTCGCAATCAACTGAACTAGAGCAACATGCGCATATGAAGCGTTTTTGAACGCGATCTGAGCTCGGCGTTGCTCAGCAGTTTCGTGATCCACCTGTACAAGGGAAACGGCCGCTGTCAACACCGAGTACTCGGCCGGAAATCGCTCTTTTAGGTGCGAAGCAGCTCATCACCATCTTCATCATCATGAGCAGCAGCAGCTGCAGCCTGACTACGACCACTGCAGGACAAAGGCCTCTCCCATGTTCCGCCAGTTAACTCGGTCCTGTGCTTTCTGCTGCCAATTTATATTTGCAAACTTTTTAATCTCATCGGCCCACCTAACCTCCCACATGCATACGAAGCTGCTTATAGTCTTGCTCAATCTGGTGTGTGTGACCCCTCCTCTCCTTTCTGCGCATGCGCAAAAACTAGCCCAAGCCAACGCTTCCTGAATAGAGGAGGCGCTGGCCAAGCCCTGCCACACCGCGCTCAGCGCGTTCGGGCCTGCGTAAGTGGTAGCGTAAAGGACTGTGGCCTCTCACCTTTACACTCTCTCATAAATCACGTGATGGTGTCGGGGAAGTAGAGTCTGCACACGTGCACTTAACTCACTTGCTCCCGCTTGCTGTGGCGATGAGTCCGCGTGACGTGCTTCAGCAAAAGTTCGGGACGAGTAACTGCGACAGACACTACGAAGAATTCATGATGGACTCCACTTGCACGGACGCGTTAACATCGGGCAAGGTGCCTGTCATGAACGGAACTCTAAGTCGACCTATGCGCTGCTTCGCAAGGTGCTCGTGGTTCCCTCTAGTGGGAGATGGTATAAGTTTTTTTTTCGCTCTGTTTCTCTCTGTTTTTGATGCGCAGCAGCTTTTCCTCGAAGCTGTGTCCGTACCTCGGCGACCGTCCGCCCCACCCCCCCTCCGGTGCATGCGCCAACTACCCCTTCTCCTCGCGCTCACACGAGGAGGTGGGGTGGAGGATGTGGCAGAGCGCTGTCTCCACTTGGTTTCTTCTCTCCTATTTATTCTTTCGCCACAGATGTGCGCTTTTTTATAACGCTGCGCTCGCTCGCTCCGTTGCACACTCGTAACAACGCCGGGTGTTCGCTTTGCGGCACACACACAGTAATAGAGACAAATGGAAGGGGCGTAACATAAGCTGTACGCAACATGTACACAGCTTCACAAGCACACAAATGAAACATGCATGAAAACATACATTTGGAAACAACTGGAAACAAGTCAACATCAGCGCTGCTTCGCATCCCCGCGTGCTTCCCTTTAGTGGGAAATGGCGTAATTTTTTTCGGTGTGTTTTTATCGCTGTTCCTTTCTCTTTCTTTCGTCACGGTTTCTTTCACTCTTTCTACTTCCTTTTCTTTCTCTCTCCCTTCTCTCTCTATATGTATACACTAAAGAGACAACGTAATCAAAGGAGTACATTAAAATCTTTCATTTAAAGAAGAATTCTGGCCAGGTGCGAGGACTGAAACCGCTTAAGACTGTAACTGCTACGTGGCCAGTTAGTGCAGCTGGAATTTTGAAATCCGACGTACATTGTACAAACCCATAGAAATGTAACATTCTTACGTGTTGTCATGACAATTTTGTTCAGAGCAGTTCCCCGCAGTGGATTCGACAAGCACTGTCGTAAGTAAAACTTCCACTACAATGGAGCATAGACTATAGAAGCGAAGAGGGTTCTTGCAAAAGCACGCTTGAGGTGCTTATGTTAAATATTAAGGCGCCTGTTTACCATTATATGCTCAGCACTGGTTCACAAATTGCCGCGATTGTATCTGCTGTATTGATGCACGCAATACAAAAATAGGGGCGACTTTCGTTCAAAGTTTCTCGATTGCAGATTGCGAGAGCTTTGCTTTGCGAAAATTAAGCCGTAAGTAGCGTGCGCCAAGCTGCTCACCTGTTTGAATGATCAGTGTATATGAATGCCTGTCGCCGCCACTTTATTATATGCAGGTTTCGCACACGCGAATCATATTGCCACGTGGTCATGACGGGGAAAAACGTGGAGCTGGAAATATTAACGATGAAACACTTTATTGGGGAAACTTGTGCCCAGAAAACAAAAAGCCGAAGTACAAGCAATGCATGTACACTGATAGTGGTGATAGAAAAGTGAAAACAGAAAAAAAATCTGGGTTGGCACATGCGGTACATGCAATAACCACGTAAACTAAGTTTTGAGCATATTAAAGCGCTTAAGAGATGAGGTCGATGTTGTCACTTTCTTTGAAATTCATCCTCGTATCTTAATGCTGTAAATTGGACAAAAATGACCTATCTACAACTAGCCGAGATATCCCTTCTAAACTAAAGCAATTGTGCGGCAAACTGCGCTGAGTAGACGGCTGCTAAATTTAGATGAGTAAGTAGTCATAAGCATCGCGCTGGTGTTTACTGGCCTAACTGTGTGGTGGATGACCAAGGAAGCTTGGTTCCAAGTGGAGCGCAGAACGCTTTATTTTATGGCAGTGGTCTCGAACTCTTTTCAGCCAGTGGGCTGCACTGAGACGTTTCAGTCCCGCATGGACCAGGCCAAAGAATAAGGTAATAGCGGTGGAGAGGAGAGCAGTTAGTACAAATCGCTAGCGAACGTTTGCGTATGAAAGATTCCCATATCCCATAAACCGGTCATTTATGTAGATTTGGCGCCAGGATTCCAACAACATGTCGATAACGGTCGCCTATATGACAAATCAAGACAGCAGTTCGAAATCTAGATTCAGTTTCAGGAGTGTGCTTCAAAACATGGCGACTATGGCCTCAGGTGCCTCGCGAACGAAATTCTGCATACCAGCAATGCCTGTGTAGCTCGCAATCACACTTCGAGATCATTAAAAAAAGTTAGTATCGCGTTCATTGCTTAGGCACAAAGGCTAACAAATGAACGCGATAGCAACAAATTGGAAGGTCATGCGCAGAATCGCAAGCAGATCGAAACGTGCCCCGCGTTTCTCATGCACAAATGACGCGCGAAACGCACTCGCAGGTTAAGATACGCGAATACGAGTCTCAGTTGTTGTATACTTCGCTGTGTCTGAAAACTGCGCGTTTTCGCAAATGGAGATTGCAGTGATTACAGTGACCTTTGTGCGCCTGGTAACTACAACAGAATCGAGGCGGAAATGTTGTAGGCCCGTGTGCTCAGATATGGGTGCACGTTAAAGAACCCCAGGTGGTCAAAATTTCTGGAGCCCTCCACTACGGCGTCTCTCATAATCATATGGTGGTTTTGGGACGTTAAACCCCACAAATCATCATCATCAACTACAATAGAATTGTTTCAGGTAAACACCAAGGCCAGCCAAGACGTTCGATCCTCCCCTCTACCCCACCACGAGATAATGGCGCGCGAGAGAGCGTCGCTCCCCATTTCTAAGCGGGGCAAAGTACGTGTTGGAGATTAGAGCGTGTGCCGCAGCGCGATGTGGAGACGCGCACTCGTTGCGCCATCATGCTGCTAATGCGAAAAACACAATTATTCACCCCGAGATGCCGGTCAGCAGCGGTAAGTGGTAGATAGAAATAGCTGCCGTTTTAACGGTGAAGGACGTGCCCCTCGGGGGCTAAATGGTTATCGCCTCGAACTCACTATTTAGAGAATCCAGGTTCGATTCCGCGTGCCAGTCTTTTTCTGTTTTTTTTATTTCTTGCTTTTTCAAATATATTAATACGTATACACATACAGTGAGTGACGCTGGCGGTAAAATTCAGCCGAGAGTGTCCATATAAATGCTATCGCAATAAAATGTGGGAACATCACAATCATGTACGGTTGGCGGGCCAAAGATGACAGGCTCGCTGGCCTCGTGTTCGAGACTCCTGTCTAATAGTGAGGCTTCTGGCATATATTTCAATATTCTGAAGAAAGATAGCCGATCTGTAGAATAAGTGATTCATATGTTTCGATTAGGCACTGCCCGCAGAAGGAGCTTCATGTATCAGATAAAAAAAACCTAACAGGGCTACATGCTCATGTGGAGGGTCTAAAGAGGACACAGAGCCCCTTTCTAGACTGTAGAAACTCTGCATATCCTCACTAGAAGGAAGCGGGGGAGAGAAAAGACGGAAATACAGGGACCTTAGGCAGTTAATTGATGGGCCAGCTACCCTATACTGCAAAAAGGAGCATAAACGATCAAAGAAAGGAGATGTTGCTATAAAACAATGGGAACAAAAAAACAATTAAAGCAGAACAGTGGACCGCTAAAAGTCTGTCACTGAAACCAGTTGTCCGCAAGAATTGCAACAACAATATCAACACCTTTCTTTGCTGAGAACGGTCAAACGAAGTGCCGCAACACCTTTTTCCTTCGACAAAAAGCGACTGCCAAGTTTAACATTCGTGACAGTTCTATTCTGGGTATACGGCAGTCTGCAGCACACTAAAGCGAACATATGAACGACTGTGTCCACGCTTATTGAACTCGCAGCCGCGGCAGTCGTATACTTTGCGCTATTATTCATTCCGAGCCAAAATGAGTCGCAGTGTGTGAATGTCACGCCAATACTCAACGTTTTCGACAACTACATGGCTCATATGGTCCAACTCTATAAGTAGCCAAAGTTTTGGGACCATAGACGGCATAATTTTTTCGACAACTTTCTGCTAGCGGAACAGTACAAATTTGGAGGAATCGAAAAGTTACCAAGCCGGATAAAAATTATTGCTGACTTTACGAATTATTAACGGCCACTCTTGGTTACACATTGGTCATTTTTGTGTGGCTACGTAAAACTTGTTTTTTTTTTAGAGAACGTCTTTTTTAGCTTAAGCGTGGCCATTAAGAAACAAATAGCAAGTGCGGGGTGCTTGAAGAACGTCTTGTTGAAACCTGCTCACATTTTGGTTGTGCGCATATTAGTGTTTTTCGAACTCATCTTTGCAGAGAAGCTTTGTTTGTATTGAGGTGCTGAGGCTAAAACTAAAGCTAAAGGAATGCCTTCTACTTTGACAATAAGCTTTGTTGTGTTATGCTATAAAAATATTGTAGGTAAATTAAAAGTGCGCGCGATACCTGCTTTGTTGCTGTTATTTCGATGCAGGGCTTTTTGGAAATGTCCTAATAAGACCTCTGTTTTAGAGCTCGGACGACTTGTTCAGGTTATTGTTGCCTCATTGATTACACATTAAAACTGCCATCATGAACTTTCCCAATTCTGAACCCGCGTTCTACAAAACACCATTGCCGTCCGCTAAGGCGCTGTAAACATGACCAACTGTAAAATGACCTGATAAAGAGAAGGAGAAAATATTTATCCTTTTTGGACCTGCCATCTTATAAAAAGGACAGAAAAAAAATTTGCAGCCAAATGTGACAAATATAACTCCAAAACTGAAAAAGGTGTCTGCACTATCCTCTATACTCCTGCGCGAGAATAGGCACTAACTTTTTGTTGTCGTCTTTTTTGAAACTCTGCAAAGTGAAAACAAAATCGCGGAATACAATAACAATGACACTCGCCACAACGAAATAACTAATGACACCTTTCTGGTTAACTACTAGATTATTATCTATCGTACTTTTAAGTGCCAAGCATTTCTCAGTGAACTTCGACGACTTTGATCGTATCTGTCTGTCTGTCTGTCTGTCTGTCTGTCTGTCTGTCTGTCTGTCTGTCTGTCTGTCTGTCTGTCTGTCTACGACTTTTAGCTTTCCTGACCGTTTTGATTATGGTATCGATACTAAATGGAACAGAATAACATGACGGTATAACGAGCATAAGTGACTAGTGATAACATAAAAATCATGACATGCGTGTGATGAATGTCACGATTTACATTTCATAATCTAGCTGTTCTTGCGTTGGTTTCGTTCACATGACATATTGCAAAACTGGTATGGTAGGGCATGACTGCATTGTGAACACTAGGGACTGACCCTAACGTGGAAATCATGACATGCGTGTGATTTAACAACATGACTACATGTCACGCTCATGGTGCGCTCGCGGCCGTTTTGCTAGCTTCACATATACCAAGTTTGGTATTACAGTACGTGAATGGATGACGAATGCATGTGGCTGTGCAAACACGATAATCATGAGATGCGTGTAATGTGAGAACATGACTACATACCACAATCAAGGCGCCATTACATTTTGACGTGACGCGGTGCACGTGCTTGCTGGCGTCCATTTCGTCGCGTCACGCCGGCGTTGTCACGTAAGGCGCTGGTCCTGACATATACGCGCATGCGCGCGCCGTGCTGCGTTGCTTTGACGCATGCGCGTATCAGCGCGTCCAGCGTCCCTCCGTCACGAAAAGAAGGAGGCGCAGTAATATCTGGGTAACGCATCTGTGCGAAATGCAGCATGTCGCGTTTCGAGCCGGTTGCCGTCGGGCCGCGCCGACAGACGCTGGTCACGCCTGGCGTCAGACATGGAGTGCTCGCGTTTTGCTTACGTAGCGTCGCTGTGTCCAGCGTGCACGCGCATCAACGCTACATTGGGGTATACTGGGCCCTTCATGGTGCGCTCGCGGCCGGTTTTCTAGCTCCACATATACCAAATTTGGTGTGACGTGACGTCAATGGATGACGAAATATATGACTGGTGCAAACATGATAATGCTGACACGCGTGTCATGTAAGGACAAGACAACATACCACGCTCATAGCACGCTCGTGGCCGTTTCGCTAGCTCCACATATACTAAATTTGGTGTCGTGTCACGTGAATACATGAAGGTAAAGGAATACATGAATTCGAACGTGGTAATCATGACATGGAAGCCATGTACGACATCATTTACATCCACCTGGTAACGTTGTGCTGATTTAAGGTGTCATATCAACATTTCTCATTCGTGCTTCGCATATCATCGATTCCCACTGTACGTGGGATCTGCCGATTTTTCACGTTGTTTCTAAGATGCCTAACTTGCCACTCAAAAAGGGGGTCTTCCCTAACACTAACGCATCGCCTGCAGAAGCGAATAGTCTTCCTGTCCTAAATATAGGAAACCAGAGCTCAGTGTTTGTCAGGCCTCTGAATTCATTTAGGCGAATCCATATGTGTAACTCTTGTAAAAGTTCCCGACTTATTGTTATTCTAGTGGAGAAACCTGCCCACATCACTTAGAAGGCATGCAAGAGATATCTAATAGTGAGATAGTACGTATAATATTCAGAATATAATAATGGGGCGCGACCAATGGTGCGGTCGTTTCAAGAAGAATCGTGGCAGCCTGTGAAGGTCGATCTCTCTCCTCCGCTGCTGATCCTGTTCTGCGCTGCTGCTCACGGGTTGGAACGGCTTGAACGACGGGCGGCGGGATTGCACTTGAGTTTAACGTTTGCTTCTTTGTGGTTCTAGTGCTTTTTTGACAGTTGTTCCTGGTTTGTGCCATATGATTTTCTGAGTTCAAGCGACTCAGGCTATTTAGATGTCGGTTTCTTCGCCTGGCCAAGGGCCTTCTTCTTGGCTAGCATCTATACCGGCCAAGGATTGGCCGATTGATTCTTTTCTTTGCAGTGGGGTTACCAGCGTCCCCGTGGCTCTGGTACCGACCAATGGAGGTACGATACCTATGAAGAACCCGAAGATGATTCAAATGAAGCTTCGGAAAGCCACAACACACTTTCAAAAGATCACTGAGGTCCGGCATTTCGGTCGTGGTGGTATTTTGTGCTGCTCTGCCGATCAGGAGTGCGTCCGAGAGCTTCTCAATTGTTCCGAATTTGCAACGCAGCCGGTGAGCCCGTTTATTCCAGCACATTTTGCATGTTCGGAAGGCATAGTCCGCGGTGTAGATACGAGCCTGACCTCTGCAGAAATTCTTGAGTTATTTTCAGTAGCAGGTGCAGTGTCAGTATACAGATGCACGCGTCTGGTTGACAATAAAAAATCACCTACCGAATCGGTGATAGTAACCTTTGCGGGAACGATAAGACCATCTGAAATTAAAGCTTGGCCTCTTATCTATAAGGTAGAGCCTCTATCTCCTAAGCCACTGCAGTGCTTGAATTGTTGGAGATATGGCCACAGCGTGAAAGGGTGCAGATCAACTGCCAGATGTCGACTATGCGGAGAAAATCACGACAGCCATAAGTGCAACTCGACGGAAGAGAAGTGCTGTTTATGTCATGACTCGCATCCTGCAGACTCTTTAGATTGTGAGGCGAAAGAACGAGAAGTTAAGCTGCTGGAAATTGTGGAACGCAGGCGTTGCTCCCAGAGGGAAGCTGTGACTGAATTACAAGAACGCTCGAAAGGTTACGCAAGCGTAACAGCACGACATACCACTGCTATGGATGCATCGTTAGCAAAATATATAGCAGAGGCTATAGAGAAGGCAACGGAAAAAGGCAATGGAGCGTCTTGCCAGCAGTATTATTGGAGTCGTGGCTGAATTGTTAACATCTCAGTTGACCCAAATCATTGCTTCAGTGTCTACGAAAAATCAGACTGCACAGGATTTGGAGGTTTCAGAGTGTGCCGGGACAGAAAGTCCGATAGCTCCTACACGATGTGCATCTCCTAAAGCAGGACCCTCCAATAAGATACTGCGGGCAGATCCAGAACCCGTATCAGATGACACTGATGAATTCACAGATATGGATGCGGAATCTCATAATTTCTTGAAGCGTGCCAGATCTCCCCTATCGAAAAAGTCTTCACAGAAATCAAAATCGAAAAAGTTCCTGTCAAAGAAAGACTTTTTGGAGAACCTCTCCAAAAATACTTTTCGAAGAAAGATCTTTTGGATCAAGCAGTCTCTGCGGCGGCTTTATAGAGTCAAAATAGGCTCCTTAAAAGTATTACAGTGGAATTGTCGATCAATAGGGTCGGCTACCACAGATTTATCGTGTATTTCTTCGCAAATTTCTCCAGATATTATTACTTTACAAGAAACTTGGCTTACAAATGGACAAAAATTTTACCTAAAAAACTATTGCTTATTTCGTTTAGACAGACCTAGCGGAGGTGGTGGACTTGCTATTTTTATATCAACTAAATTAAGTCATAGAGCGAAGATTAACTACCTGTGCATGGATTCTAACTATGAAATTATGGTATTAGACATCACTCTGCCAGGCTGTTCCCCTTTTCTTTTGTTAACGCATACTTTTCGGTAGGAGTACAGGACACAAGATGCTTAGATGCAATGTTAGCTTCCTGCAGGAAGGATGTAATATTAACTGGTGACTTTAATTCACACCACGTGTCTTGGGGTTTCAAGACTGATGTAAATGGAAGGCGCTTGTGGGAATGGACTGTTGATAATAACTTATCTTTTGTAAATTTCCCCACTGTTACGTTTATTAGAAGACAATCAAAGTCGGCGATAGATCTGACCTTTTCCAGCTCCTCACTAAACATTTCGTCGTGGAAAACATTAGATTGCGCAACAAACAGTGACCACCTTCCTATTAGCTTCGATATTAACTTTCCCGGGATATTTTTAACTGATAAAATTGGCTCGTTTGTAAATTATGAGCGTTTACTAAAAGACTTAAAGTCTACTTTGGTTCTTCGCAAGGACATGCAGGAAGACATTCGGGCTTTGAGTCTGTGTGCGGTATTGAGAAAAGCAATAAAAAAGTCAACTTTTTCAATAACTTCAGGCACAGGCGGGTCGTTTAGCTCATGGTGGAACGCTGATTGTATGAGGGGGTATAAAAAACAAAAAGTGGCGTGGAAGCAACTTATCCACAACCAATGCCCAAAAACTGGTGTGACTATAAATACGTGGCAGCAGATTTTAAACGGACAGTACGCAAAGCAAAAGATGACTATGACACTAACAAATTTAGCTATATCTTTCAAAACCATACAACAGAAAAGCGCTTTTTAGATTTTTGCGTTCCAGAAAAATGATACCACCATCAGACAATATTGATTCTTCAATTCTATCGCCTAGCGAACTCACTGAAATATTAGAAAATGTTGCTAAAGGATTAGAAGAAAGATTCAGATCAACAATGCCAAGACACATAGTAAAGCCGATTGCAGGGGAGGAGTTTATTGAGGTGACATTAGCGGAACTAGCGGGTGTAGTGAGGCACTTACCTCCTACAGCACCTGGACCAGATGGAGTAACCTCAGCAATGATAAAAGTACTATATGACATTTCCCCACATGAACTCTGTAATATGGTTAATTACTCTTTGAAAAATTCTTGGATACCAGCGGATTGGAAACTTTCCAAAATAATTCCTATACTTAAAAAACAGGGACTTGGGTATACACTTGACAATGTGAGGCCAATTGCTCTTACATCTAATTTGGTTAAACTAACTGAAAGAGTTTTGAATGCACGTGTAATAAAATACATTGAGGAGAAATCAATACTGAACCCCGTCAAATCGGCTTTAAATCGGGATGCTCCATATGGTGTGCGCACGCGGATTTGGAGAGCCGTATACAGTTGGCTAGGCGTAGAAGAGAGTATTGTGCATTAGTTACTCTGGATTTGGCCAAGGCGTATGACAAAGTGGAGCATAAAATACTAATAGAGCAGATGGAAATGTCACACTTACCAAAATACACGACAGCATGGGTAGCAGTGTTTTTAAGGGAGAGAAAGTTTTATTGCTTTCAAAGGGGTTATTTTCTAACAGATATCGACAATACCATGGCGTACCACAGGAGGCAGTGCTCTCACCGGTGTTGTTTAACATCTTCCTCAGTTCGATTCCAACAGATAGCGATATTCATTTATATGTGTATGCTGATGGCATTGCTTTCTTTGCGACAAACAGTGATCTGCAATTACTTTATCAGACATTACAGAATTACCTAAACATGATAGAGGAATGGCTTGAAAAAATTGGAATGTCTCTAAACGTAAACAAAAGGGCGCTTCTAGCGTTCTCGTTCAAGGATCCTGTCAACATCTCCTTGATGTATGGCACAAAGCAGATTCCCCAGGTGGATTCACTCAAATACTTAGGCATCATATATAACAGCTCGTTAAATTGGAAAAGCCACATCGATCACATTGCGTCCAAAGCAACACGAGCCATGGGGTGGTTACGCAAGCTCAGCAACATAAAAAGGGGGTTGCGAAGAAATACATTGGTAATGGTCTATAAAATGTACATTCGTCCTATCATGGAATTTGGCTGTGTCTTATTTTCGGGCAGTGCGACATATAAAATGAGACCACTAATACTATTAGAAAGGGGGGCTTTACGACTGTGCCTTGGACTACCCAAGTTTGTTGCTAACAATGTGCTATACATGGAAGCGCGTCTACCGTCATTGTTGAATAGATTCAAAATGTTTACTATCCAAACATTTTTAAAACTATACACTGTGCCCCAGAGAGCATCGTTTTATGCTTTTATTAAAGAACCAAGCTTATTTTTTGAAACTTGGTAGTCACAATTCCACTGCCCACAGATCTTATTCGTTCAAGCGCTGCTAGAACCACTGAACGTCAAAATCAAACATATTTTCTCAACAAGAAACGTTAGTTTAGATCTTAAGATAGAATTTGAGAATATTTATCCCTCCAACGCCAAGAAAATGCCATTTCAATATTTAAATGACCGGCTGCAGGATTACTTGGCACATGTGAACATGAACAACATAATTGCGACTGATGCATCCGTATCAAATGAAAAGGCTGGGGCAGGTATCTTCTCATGTTCCCTTGACTGGTCCTTTTCGGTTAGACTCCCAGATTACACACCAATATTCATAGCAGATGCGGCGATGGCGTAGTGGTTAGAGCATCCGCCACGCATGCAAGAGGTCCGTGGTTCAAATCCCGGTACCGCGCAGTTCCCAACCGGATTAAAAAAAAAATCCGCGTGTTGATGGAACTGCATTAAGAGGCCTGTGGTGCGGCCTCACCGGCAAACACCGCCGAGAACGCACTCCCTCACCAGAGAAGGATTGGCCACCCTGGTGGAGTATCTGGCCACTACCTCCCACATGCTTACGTCAAATAACTCACGTCCCTCACTCCCCAGCAGCTGCGAAGCAACTGACCACGGCGGCGGTCAGATCTGCAACGCAGCAGAGGGTGCTAAGAATCTCTGGATCCGGACAGGCTGCCTTTGGAACCTGAACTTGGCAACGTTTAACGCTAGAACCTTATCTAGTGAGCGAAGTCTAGCTGAACTATTCGAGGAGCTAGAGGGTGTTAAATGGGATATAATAGGGCTCAGTGAGGTTAGGAGGACAGATGAGGCCTATACGGTGCTACAGAATGGGCACGTCGTTTGCTACAGGGGCTTGGCAGACAGAAGAGAACTGGGAGTGGGGTTCCTAATTCACAGAAACATAGCTGGCAACATAGAGGAATTCTATAGCATTAATGAAAGGGTGGTAGGTATCGTAATTAAACTGAATAAAAGATACAAGATGAAGGTATTACAGGCTTACGCGCCTACATCCCGCCATGATGACGCTTCAGTTGAAAGCTTCTATGAAGACGTGGAATAAGCAATGAGTAAGGTAAAAACACAGTATACTATAGTGATGGGCGACTTTAATGCAAAGGTAGGGAAGAAGCAGGCTGGAGACCAGGCAGTAGGAGATTATGGCATCGGTACTAGAAACGCCAGAGGAGAGCTACTAGTAGAATTCGCAGAACGCAATAATTTACGGATTTTGAATACCTTCTACCGAAAACGAGAAAACCGCAAGTGGACATGGAGGAGCCCTAATGACGAAAATAAGAACGAAATAGACTTTACAATCAGTGCACACCCTGGAATCGTGCAGGATGTGGAAGTGATTGGCAAGGTACGATGTAGTGACCATAGAATGGTACGGTCTCGAATTCGCCTAGACTTGAAGAAGGAACGACAGAAACTGATACGCAAGAAGCCAATCAATCAGCTAGCACTGAGAGGGAAAGTACAGGAATTCAGAGTGTCGCTGCAGAACAGGTACTCGGCTCTTAGTGAGGAAACCAACCTTAGCGTAGATACAATGAATGATAATCTGACGAGTATCATTACGGAGTGTGCAGTGGAAGTTGGAGGCAGGGTAGTTAGACAGGACACTGGCAAGCTTTCCCAGGAAACGAAGAACCTAATTAAGAAGCGTCAAATCATGAAAGTGTCAAGTACAACAGACAAAATAGAACTGGCAGAGCTTTCGAAGTTGATTAATAGACGTAAGGTATGCGATGTAAGAAGGTATAACATGGAGAGAATTGAACACGCTCTGAAAAACGGAGGAAGTGTCAAAGCATTGAAGAGGAAACTTGGGATAGGCAAAAGTCGGATGTATGCACTAAGGGACAAAGAAGGCAAAATAACTACCAATATGGATAGGATAGTTAAAATAGCGGAGGAGTTTTACAGAGATCTGTACAGTAGCCGAGACAACCACGACCTTAATACTATAAGAACTAGTAGTAACCCAGATTACACCCCACCAGTAATGATAGAAGAAGTCAGAAAAGCTTTGGAAAGCATGCAAAGGGGCAAAGCTGCTGGTGAGGATCAGGTAACATCAGATCTGCTGAAAGATGGAGGACAGATTGTGTTAGAAAAACTAGCCACCCTGTTTACGTGGTGTCTCCTGACGGGAAGAGTACCAGAGTCTTGAAAGAACGCTAACATCATCTTAATACATAAGAAAGGAGATGACAAGGACTTGAAGAATTACAGGCCGATCAGCTTGCTCTCTGGAGTATACAAGCTATTTACAAAGGTAATTGTCAACAGAGTAAAGAAAACCTTAGAATTCAATCAACCAAAGGAACAAGCAGGATTTCGAACAGGCTACTCAACAATTGACCACATTCATACTATCAATCAGGTAATAGAGAAACGCTCAGAGTATAACCAACCACTATACATAGCCTTCATAGATTACGAGAAGGCGTTTGATTCAGTAGAAATATCAGCCGTCATGCAAACACTGCGGAATCAGGGCGTAGATGAAGTATATATACACATTCTGGAAGAAATCTACAGGGGATCAACTGCTACCATAGTGATTCATAAAGAAAGCAACAGAATACCAATCAAGAAGGGTGTAAGGCAGGGGGACACAATTTCCCCAATGCTATTTACCGCGTGCTTACAGGAGGTTTTCAGAAGCCTAGAATGGGAACAGTTAGGGATAAGAGTCAATGGAGAATACCTTAGTAACCTGCGCTTCGCCGATGACATTGTATTGCTGAGTGACTCGGGGGACGAATTGCAACTCATGATTACGGAGTTAGACAAGGAGAGCAAAAAGGTGGGTCTTAAAATTAATCTGCAGAAAACGAAAGTAATGTACAACAACCTCGGCAAGGAGCAGCGCTTCGAGATAGGTAATAGTGCACTTGAAGTTGTAAAAGACTATGTCTACTTAGGGCAGGTAATAACCGCAGAGCCGAACCACGAGATTGAAGTCACTAGAAGAATAAGAATGGGGTGGAGCACATTCGGCAAGCACTCTCAAATTATGACAGGTAGATTGCCACTATCTTTCAAGAGGAAGGTATATAACAGCTGTATCTTGCCGGTACTTAGCTACGGAGCAGAAACCTGGAGACTTACAAAGAGGGTTCAGCTTAAATTGAGGACGACGCAGCGAGCAATGGAAAGAAAAATGGTAGGTGTAACCTTAAGAGACAAGAAGAGAGCAGAGTGGATTAGGGAACAAACGGGGGTTAAGGATATCATAGCTGAAATCAAGAAGAAGAAATGGACATGGGCAGGGCATGTAGCGCGTAGACAGGATAACCGCTGGTCATTAAGGGTAACTGACTGGATTCCCAGAGAAGGGAAGCGAGTTAGGGGGAGACAGAAGGTTAGGTGGGCAGATGAGATTAAGAAGTTTGCGGGTATAAAGTGGCAGCAGCAAGCACTGGACCGGGTTAACTGGAGGAACTTGGGAGAGGCCTTTGTCCTGCAGTGGACGTAGTCAGGCTGATGATGATGATGATGATTCATAGCAGAATTATTTGCTATTGTACTGGCACTACGGAAACTTCCTTTGGGCGAATCGGAAGCTGTTGTAATTACAGATTCTTTTTCAGTATGTGCTGCTCTGTCTTCAGGAGCCAACTTAACACTTATGCACATGTTTCGACAACCCGTACCGACAAACTTGAAAAAACTGCAGCTCTTATGGGTACCAGGCCATCGTGGCATATATCTCAATGAGATGTAGGATGCACTAGCCACAGTATCTCTTAGCGGTCCCCTTATCCCGATTTTGCCTGATATGGCTTATGCGACAGCAATAAGGTTTAGAAACCTCTGTCTGCATGAATACGACTGCTACTCATTGGATAATTATCGAGATTTCGCACATCTAAGATGCTGCTGGAATAGACAGTGGTGTGCAACACGGCACTTGGAAGTTACTTTTACAAGATTGCGTTGCAGAATCCCACAACTGAATTATTATTTGCATAAAGTTGGTCTGAAGGCGTCACCTTTATGTCAGACTTGCGAAGAAATGGAAATGATAGATCACTTCTTTTTGTTCTGTCGCCGATATTCTCATCAGCGGAAAAGATACCTGGTAGCTCCACTTGAAAAATTGGGATTAGAATTGAATGCGGCAGTAATTTTGTCGTTTGGCAGCATTAAATTCGGTTATAGCCACAGGGACGTCTGCTCTGCGGTATTTGAATACATAATTGAAACAAAGCGATTGCCATGTTAATCTGCCTATATATATATATATATCATTTTAGACCCACCATTACCTCCGTCTCAAATCGCATCTGATAGCCTGCATCGCTCCCTGCTCAGATATACTCGTTTTTCGATTTTCGGCTATTCTTTCTATATTTTTTTTTCAGCCCAAAATTTCGTTTTGTTTGAAAAACCATTAGCCTTGCAGTTAAGATCCCGCCACCCGGTTCTTGGCCGATCCCCCTTTGTGGGTGTGCGCCAGACTATCAAGGATCATCATCATCATCATCAAATTGCTGAAGCATGCAGGAGTTTCCGAAAAGTGCTAAGTCGTTGTATTGTCAAAATCATTCTTCGAATAATTTATTAGTTTCGAACAATCATTTTAAATTGAAATGCGCCGCTTCGTTGTGTTGTACTACAGCTTATTTACCATTGCACTATCAAATCCGTCCTAATTCATCTGTCTTTTTCTTTCTCATAAATAGATCAATCGTAACTTGTTGAAGAAGTCTTTCATGAACACTGCCTGGGTCTTGGCCAATCCACCAGCGTGGGTGTGCGCCACATTTTCGAGGAACTTGGCTTAGAAACATAAGCGATTTCATTATGGCACTTCAAAGCAGGATTCGGCAATCTTTTATGATGTGTGATTTTTGAAAGTGTTCAATAATTAGGAGGTGGCTATGCGAGTGCAATGAGGAGCTCTTTATCATGAGTGCAAAACTTGCTTTTGGACAGTTTAGACGCTGTAACTAATACATGTTTGCTGTATGTTAGTTTCGCGACAAAAACTTGCACTAAAAGGGTAAAAAAGTTGATGTATTTAAATTCACCATATTTCAATTTATAGTCCCCTAAATCTTGGTATATGGCATATAGGACATGGAGCCTTTTTTGTATACTGATGCAACGCTTCCTAGAAAAACTATGCCTTGAACGTCGCTCTCTTTTCAATTGCGAGCCTCCTGCCAGCACGCAATCTCGGAGGCCATGCCTCCTGCATTGTGTTGCAACCGGCTGCCGCGTGAGACCGCTGGCCTCCGTACCGCTCAGTCACGTGACATTATGGTACCGCACTGTCACGTGACATCACGGCTGCTCGGAGGCAACTGTGAGAGCATTGCTATGTTCGCAGGGGGTGACCGTTGGAGACGCTCACCTTCCTACCGAAGCAGGAGGGCAAAATGAGAGGGTAGGGCAACGCGTTCACGGCTCACGTTCCAGGCATAATTTTTTAGGAGGCGTTGACTGATGGCATGCTCAGAAGAAAAAATGTTTTCGCGCTCTTGCAGTAACTCCAAGTCAACAAGAAACAAAAATATCGCCTGGTTAAAAAAAATCAAGGCTGAAAGGGTTAAATAAAAACAGTTGTTTGTTTTCTGTGGTAAAATAAATGATGATTTGCAGCCTATTTGAAAAAAAAACTGAATGCTGACAAATGCATCGGATATAGAGTCCGTCTTTCATAGCCTTACAAATGCGCCAAATGCATTGTGATATTCCGACCGGAACGGGTATAACAGAAACAAACTTGTTGGGGAGAAAGTGCAGCTATTGTGCTAGAAATCGCTATTGTACAAAAATCCACATGATATTTACGATAAACAGTTCAACTATTTCTTGCAAGACTCGCCTGGATATTCTGCTGCAAGGGGCTCAGACTAAGCCTTCAGGCGAGCAAGAAAAATATACGTCTTCGGCATAAACATGGTGGCTGTAACTCTTGCCGAGGTTCTGGTTGTACTACTGATGATGGCTCCTTCCCAAGCAACGGCGGGAAAGTGCGGTAAGGAGGAATGCTTACTCTGCGGAATACAAATATTCGGTGTCGCATCGGAAAAAGACTGCAAAATGTTGCCTGCTAAACAAATATTTCCCCGCGAGGAAAACAAAGGACATGAAAGTCACGAAGAATGTCCGATGTTACCGAGGGATAAATTTTGCGAAATGTTCACACAGAGAATAGCGGTGTCGTGGTCCTTCAAGATAACAACCTAGAACGCAGCCACGCAGAAAGAAAAAGACAGCACCGAAGATAGAGAAAACAGGAACGAATACCGGCATTGTTTACCCCTTGCTCATATCCACTAGAATGTTGCATGTTGACGCAAACAAGAACAGGAACAAAATAATGAGATGGACGCAGAAGTTTTACTGGTGAGAACGATTGGAATGTGGCACAATTTTGACGCATACTTGGACAACTTCAGCGGAGAGCCCACAGAATCATAAAATATGTTCGATGACGATCGTGTTCATAATGTACATCTTAAATGGTAGGATTATACCAAAGAAGCGCCAATATTGAACCACCATATAGTACCGACATTGAAGGCGTCATTGCCAGTGTGTATATTGAAACGTGAGTGGAAGGGCGTATTACGTCGTTTGTGTTGATCCAGTTAGAGAGGCTACAAGGACACTGAAATTACATCAAGTGACTGCCTGGAGGTTTTTTGAGCCTCCATTAGCGTAGGATGAAGCCTTCAAGCATTTCGTTTTTTTGGTGTAGTCGATTACCTTTCATTTATGTCTCGTGGGTTTTTTTTTCGGGCTTGAATATTACAATTCAAATACAAGTGTCTGCAATTTTTCATTCTTTACAGAGGCCTATAGCTGCGGCTACCCAAACCGTAAGTTCTACTTCATGATACAAAATTATGGGCCTTGATTTTATGCCAGTCAAAGTGGATCTTCAGATGCAAAAAATGTTCAGTTAATATTGCCTAAGTACGTGCGCGGTTGCCGCAATTTCGCGTGAATACAGTAAAAACTTTTTTCTGAAATGCCTGTACGAAAGAGAGAGAGAGATAATGATTATAAGAAAGGTTGGGGGGTTCACTAGACTGCGTCCACTTTGCTACCCTACAAGTGAGGAGAGGTTAATAAGAGAGTAAATAGGAGAGAGATAGAGAAAGAGAGAGAAGGAGGTGCACATTCCCCACAACATACTGCAGTGCACTGTTTTGGTAGCCCAGTAATGTTGCCTTCAGTAATTTTAGTAGGGCTCTTGTGGCTTTCTGGGATGATGTATATGTACTCGAAGAACAAACACCTAAGATATTTTTCCGAGTGAAAAACTTCCACCCAGTCTCCTCAAAGCACACTAGAGAGTCAGGCGATGCTGTTCGAAGTCGGGGCATTGGCACAGGATGTGGTCAAGAGTTTCTACGAAATTGTAGTTATCACATTTAGGTGAGTCAGCCACGGTGACGCGATAGCTGAATGAGTTTGTGAATAAAGGTCATGCATACTCGCAACCGACCCCGTATTGTAGCGTCACGTCATGAAGTATGCGAGGGAAGGTGTAGTTGGAATAATAAGATGAGGCTCTGTGGGCGACCAGCGAAGTTCAATGGAAAATTGCAAATTCCTGTATGATGATGTTCAGTTGTAAGCACGCTTAACTCGAATGCTGTTCTAAAACGCTTTAAATGACGCCAGTGCCACGTAGCTTGGGGCGCTCTTGCCAAGGTGTTACCAGTACATGCCGACATACTGCCCTAGCATATCGATGTATTGTCTAGGCAACAGAGTGCGGCATGTGATGGCTGTATAATAAGTAAAAGCCGTCCAGACCACGATGCAGAGCGTTCCAGTGAAGCTTGATGAAGACTAACTTTGAAAGTGATAGTTTTTAAAATCTAGAAAAAAGTATAAGCACCTCATGCAATAATTACGAGTTCCTCGGCTAAACATGGGAGAGGGTGGTGGACGGATCCCGATGGATGCCTGACATGGCCCGACTGAAAAATTTGTTCGCATTTAAAAACTACATGCTGTTTAGCGTGTAGTGCATCTGCTGTTTAGCGTTGCGGAAGGAGTCAGGCCTAAAGGCAGAATCGACACAAAGTAATTCAAAAACTCAGAATCCAGCAGCTTACATAGGGGCAAAAAACGTCGAGCATTTCAGTTTTCTTCTTTATAAAAATAAAGTAAGCAGCGTAATATTTCTTCTTTGCAGAAAAAAAAGCCACAAAGACCAGATTCTGTGATGTTCGCAAAAAATTTGAACTTTTTAAACACCACATTTGCGAGGCACCTGTCCTAACTAGTTGAACTTTGTAGTATCTGATGAAAACATAAGTTCTGTTTGTTTTATCATCAAATAAAGTATCATCAGTGCGAACGCGTCAAACCATGTGAAAGATACTATAACAAAGAGTGATAAAAGTTAGTTAATTTGAGAAATTAGTTTTGGACATCGTAAACGAAGAGGCTTTGTTGTTCAAATATATAGTTCTAATACTTTGTGCAATAATTTTATGCAGAGTGCTGGCAAGCTCCAGTTTTACAAACAACGAATAACTGCAATATCTGCAATAAATGGTACTACAATTCCAGACTCCGTTCCTGTCAAGACATTAAAAATGCATCTTGCGTAAAGGGCTGCAACGGATTCGCAAAACCAAGTGATTGTGTAAGGGCATGTGGGAAGTTGCGAAGAAAATAAAATGATTCACTGCTTTTAGGTATAAATTAGAAAATAAAAATTAAGGCTTGGCGGAATGCATGCAGAAGTTCGCGAAACTTGAATAGGCTACAGCGTATACAATGGGTGTCGTCCATTGCTTTTACTCGAAAATTTTGTAAAAGTGTTGGTTCATTCCTGTTGCCCATGAGAATAATTTACTGTGCGCAAAAATTTTTTATTTTGCCAGTAAATGCGCTCAGATACTGCATCCTGTAGTGGTGTAAGGTGACGGCTTGCTTTGCTTTAGAGTGGCTACATAAGTGTGAATTCGTGAGAAAGCTGCAGGAAAAAAAAAGTGCCTTCATTCAGTACGCCTAATTGCTCTAGCTCATCGCCCACTTAATGGAATGTTTCTCGAAATAAGCTGAGTAATTACAATGTACATAATTAAGACTGACTGACTATTATGTGACATATGTGCTCGTGATTATTATACATTTGTCTGCAGAACAAAAAAAATGTTAGCAAGAAGCATTGCATGATATTGCTAAAAGGAGGCGCATGCATATAAACAGAACTGGTTTGTCCTTGATATTGAGAAGATGTGACCATAAAATTTGTACTGGCGTAGCAGAATTGTTGAATATGACAATGGCCAGACTCTTAAAATGGGTGCAGTCCATGTTGTTAAGGCCACATCACCAATGCTGTTGAGACGGACAAAGCAAACAATCATTTTTGTGCATGGTTTCATGTGCCCACAACTGTTTTTTGTGCCTGTACTGTATAGTTATCTGGGCTTTGCCCAGCGTATGTGGACACAACGAGCAAAGACCTGAAACCATACTGATCTGGAATAAAGTTCCTCTGACCTAAACTTCGTATGAGTCTGGTTTCGTGCGAACATAATACGATGGCTGGAGAAGAGCGGAGGGAGGCCAAGCTCTACTGAAACCGAATGGTAGTGGAAATAGGACCAACAGGCTGCAAATATACTAGCGGACTCCATAAAATCTTCAAGCCACTGCCTCACCAGATGCGAGGGTGTCACAAGGGACTTAAATTCTCGCCCACGCACCTCTTCGTTCACTGAAGGTCACCTGTGTGTTGGGCAAAAAGACTTCGGACAAACTAACCACTCGGAAACGGCGCCGTCGCGTCTTCCCTATACACCTGTAACAAAAGGGCTACGCATATCTGCGAGAAAAAAATACAGGTGTAACGGGGGAGGCGTACGCCCCTAAAGTTGGACTACTTCGGAATCGACAGTTGACGCTGCACAAGCGAAGAAGGCTGTCATCAGTGCCGCGAGCCTTGCGTAGGCGGCTAGTATACGAAGTGTCGCGCGCGACGTATTGAGACGGCTGCAACACCGGGCGCCCTCGTCGACTGCCAGGCTGGTGAGAATTTTGGCGGCACCCCGTCGACTACCCCACGTGAACCATGAATTTGGCGTGGACCGTAAGCTTCTTCCTATCGAATTCTCTTTAGGGGCGAAGCTCCTTACGCCGTGGGTCGCATGTCCCGTGTTGTAGTCATCGTAGTAGCCAGTCGCCTTGCATTGCATGTCAATAAAAACTGGGTCACAGCATATAACTGTGTTACAGCAGAATAATGATGTGGAGCGCAAAACTGTGTCACAACAGAATAATGATGAGTGGGCCGAAGCGTCCGTAATACCGTTCGTCCGTCCCACTCGTCATCATTGCCCTCCTGGATATGCTGAAATATTTTTGCAATGGTTATTTTAATAACTCAACTGAATATTATTCAGCGCACGGTGCGTCACACGAGAAGTATTCGAGAGCATGGTCTCTCTTTAGCAATATTTTTGTTTGTTTGTATTCATTTTCTTCTTGTTTGCTTCGGGCATACTTATGTTATTAACATTCTGCATCGTTTGCATGTTTGTACTTGCAATGATTTTTCATTTAGAGCGAAATTAGTTTTAGTTTGGCAGTAGTTCCAATTTTCTCGCAGGAAATATTTTTTCTCCCGCTTAGTCCATTTTTGTTCTTTCTCGCCATTGGTATTAATTTATTTAAATGCTTGTTTATGTTAACCCAGATGTCCATGACTCCTCACTGAGTCTGTCAGTCCGACCCAAATACCACCACACGTGCTACTCCGCACGGGCCGACCAACCTACACAAATTTCAAATATACGACTTGCAGCCTTTCAGGCGTCACAGGCCTAAACATAAAGCGGAGGCCTGCGAGTCTGCGGCACGCCGCTATTAGATCAGCGGGCATCAAAAGAAGCTTGTGACAGAGGGAGATGACATTAGGGAGCACAAACAGAAAACGCTGGTGTGGCGCCATTTATAGAGACAGTGCGACATACCCATGCCAGCATCCGAGCGCAAATAATACAGTCACAGTGGCCAAAAAATAAAACTCAAGTCTACGATGACATGCACACCGTCGTCCTTTATGAAAGGGAACACGCGAACACGTGGCCTGCGCTCTGCGGTGGCTGCCTACAGCACCATCAACCGACAAAAGAGTAAACACGTTTGCTTTCAGCGTCATCTGTTGCCAAAAAATAACGAGTTATGGCCGGTAGACAAGCGCTGCTAGATTGCACCCCATCTCGGCTCACGCCTGTAGTGCGTAGTCCACTGCCAACACATCAAAGGTTGTGCTCGACGACGGCACAAGCTGCAGCGATCGCGCGATATCGCTCGCCACGCGAGCGGTGAAGGAACGTAATCTAGCAGCACCTCGTTATCTTGCTTGGCCATAGATGACGCCAAAAGCGAACGTGCTTTCTTCACTTGTCGGTAGATGGTGCTTAGGCAGCCGCCACAGAGCGCAGGCCACGCGTTCGCGTGTTCCCTTTCATAGAGGACGACAGTGCACCTGTAATTGTATTGTAGAGATTATCGACCTTTGGAAGGTCACTATCAGAAAGCGGGGATAAAAAGTTGGCCAGAATCGACATGTTGCACTGTAAATGTTGTCGACAGACGAAAGTGTTGCGTCTAGAGAGAGTGAACAAAACGTTTATTTGATGTTCTGCGCCAGAAAATTGGTGAATGGTATTCGGCAGGCGCTGCGTTATATAGAGTGCCTCGAGCGTGTGACGGAGGCAAACGAGCGCATCTAGGCACACTAGACACAAGTGCCATCTGGCAGTTATCTTCGAAAACGAAGGCGTGCAGCCCGCGGAGGAAGATGCGTGCCAGTCTCGGAGGTGATAAGGTGTAGAACGCAAAGCGACGGGCAGGTGCCACCACCGTGACGTCGTATATATAGTAAAGCGTTGGAGACACCTTTTTGAGCATCGCGTTGCACCGTCAGCTTAGCGCGATTAAACTCTACATTCCTTAGAGTTACTTGTGTGTGCCTCTTCTAGTATAAAGGCAGACATAGAAAACATCGAAGCGTTGTTGTGGCGCCTCAGATATGCGAAATAACTGCTTTTAAGATGACAATCGCACAAATATGAATGCTAAACCTTGAGTAATATTGGTGGACGCTGCGAATGGGGTTGGCCGTTTAATGCCGTTTGAGGTATCGTTAGGTCGGACAAACAGACAAATGTACAGACAGACAAACAAACAGACAGACAAATGTACAGACAGACAGACAAACAGACAAATGTACAGACAAATGTACAGACAGACAGACGAACAGACAAATGTACAGACAGACAGACAGACAAACAGACAAATGTACAGACAGACAGACAGACAAACAGACAAATGTACAGACAGACAGACAGACAAACAGACAAATGTACAGACAGACAGACAGACAGACAGACAGACAGACAGACAGATCGATAGATAGATAGACAGATCGATAGATAGATAGATAGACAGACAGACAGACAGACAGACAGACAGACAGACAGACAGAAAGACAGACAGACACAAACAGACAGACAGACAGACAGACAGACAGACAGACAGACAGACAGACAGACAGACAGACAGATAGATAGATAGATAGATAGATATACCTGAAGCACGCAAAGAAAATTCCTCAATTTACAATAAAAAACTACCTCGGGGATATGTGAAGCACTGCAAGTGGATTACGACGTCACTAATTTCATTCAGACAGATATCTAATTTTCCGACATCTGCGGAAATGTAACTTTTGGATGTTTCATGTGGGTGATTTACAATTTTCACTCGTCAAAGATGTGAAAATAACCCAATCTCTTATTTGAAAAAAAAATAGTATTGTCGCCCTACTACACAACATCAACAGAAAATTCTAAAAAAAACAACATTTACAGGCAGTCTACTAAAACTCACGATAAAGAGCACTGCACATGATAATTTTTTGCATCACTCGCATTGGTGTCATGGAGGGAGAACGTTGGCGTAGGACTTTGATCAATCTTCGCGTTTGAAGGGGCTCCAAGGCCTTCGCCCTAAAATGTAAGCGCAATTTTTTGGGGGGAAGCAAGAGCAAATAAATGTTGAAAAGGCCTGTGACGCCTACGCTTCATAAGTTAGCGAGTGTAATACCGCCGTAAAAAGTAGCTGTTCGTAAATATTCAGCACACTACCTTTATAAAAACGTTTTTTTTTAAATTTAACACACCATACGTTGTCTTCACAGTTATCTCTATGAATTAAGAGGTTAAATTATGTTGCTTGCAGGACAAATGCTTTATAAACGTCCGGGTATTTCTGTAAGTCAGCGGATAAGCTTGTCGTACTTTCAGAACTGTGTGCTTACCACGCTGCGCATTTGTTGGTATTCAGCATATACAAATAACTTTTTCATGAACTACAGTTTCTTGCAATAGAAGCCGTGTATCTTGCTACAGTGGTTAGAATGTTATGCATACATACGCAGTATCACAACAGCCTGAACAGAAATACAGAAAATCATCAGCACTTTTTGATGTACAGCCGCGGCCATTTCTTTGTAGAGCACGCGAGAAGCTGGTTTTTGCTCTGCGGGTCAAAACCATGAGGAAGTTTCGGGCTCTGAAGTAGTGTAACAGGACAATTCGTAGCCTAGTTGTCAGGCTGAACATGTCACTGCTCGATCCGGCCTCAAGGTTTCGTGCCGCGGAGCGAAACCAAGCTGCTCGCATGCCCTATACAGATGTGGCCGTGACAGTACCTAATTCAGAGAAGACTAAAGTGTAAAATTCGTTTGAAGTTCTTGACATCTGTGCGCGAGTGTTTTACCGCTAGTGTTCAAATCATTCAGCAGAAAAGCTATGATAAAAAAAAACAAGCCATGTCAAACAACTTCATTGCTTTCCTTGAAACGCAGTTTTTATTGAGTTAGTGAAACTTTAATGGCAATCTTTTTTTCGCGTAGTCGCATTCGTGCGGAATAGGCACCGCAAATTGCACTCCTCGAGACTTGGGAAGCCGTTGCAATTGAACGCTTCTCCTCCGCGACCACATTCATTTGTCAGCGTACTGAAGTGAAACCAATCTGCTCTCCATTCGCCAAGTCGTAGACGCCAGAAACACGTACACACTGCAGACGAAAACGAGTTTAGAATATTGTGCTGCTTGAAGAAAAAGTGCTCAATCGTAAAACGAACACACAGCGTTTCTAAGAGCACGCAGGAGTTGTTCGTTACTGATATATCGAGTCAAGAAATATCATCATCATCATCATTATCATCATCAGCCTGACTACGTCCACTGCAGGACAAAGGCCTCTCCCATGTTCCGCCAGTTAACCCGGTCCTGTGCCTGCTGCTGCCAATTTATACCCGCAAACTTCTTAATCTCATCTGCCCACCTAACGTTCTGTCTCCCCCTAACCCGCTTGCCTTCTCTGGGAATCCAGTCAGTTACCCTTAACGACCAGCGGTTATCCTGTCTACGCGCTACATGCCCGGCCCATGTCCATTTCTTCTTCTTGATTTCAGCTATGATATCCTTAACCCCCGTTTGTTCCCTAATCCACTCTGCTCTCTTCTTGTCTCTTAAGGTTACACCTACCATTTTTCTTTCCATTGCTCGCTGCGTCGTCCTCAATTTAAGCTGAACCTTCTTTGTAAGTCTCCAGGTTTCTGCTCCGTAGCTAAGTACCGGCAAGATACAGCTGTTATATACCTTCCTCTTGAGGGATAGTGGCAATCTACCTGTCATTATTTGAGTGTGCTTGCCAAATGTGCTCCACCCCATTCTTATTCTTCTAGTCACTTCAATCTCGTGGTTCGGCTCCGCAGTTATTACCTGCCCTAAGTAGACATAGTCTTTTACAACTTGAAGTGCACTATTACCTATCTCGAAGCGCAAGAAATATAGGGTCACTTATTACTATAAGCAAATCATAACGCCACACCTAGTTAGTTTAGGATGAAATGCCGTGGCTCTGCACTCCTCGCATGGCGCAAGTGAACCGACGCATACTGTAGCATGCAATTTGAAAGGAAATGTATATGAAATATTCTATCAGGATGAGCGCAGAGGCAAGCTTCATAATCAAGATCCTGGGAAATAGAGTTCGGAGAAAGTTTCCAGAAGCAGCTACTTCAGAACAAACGGCTGTGCAAGACATCTACGGCATTAAAAAAACTAGGCGATCAGCACGGTGCTTTGTAAAAACAAAAATAGATATGTTGATATATCCATGGACGAGCTGCTCTAAAAGTTTGCTATAAGCTTAAATATAAGCTCTAGTATTTCAGTTCATAACACCCCTTTCTCTCGAAATACATACTACACGCACTGTGACGTTGTGAATAATGTAACTGGGTGTTTTATTTATGAAAACCAACATATAAATATTAGGCATGCCGTAGAGAGTACACATGAAATTCTTTAACGTGCTCCAAAACTGAGTACATGAATGCTCTTGGATTTCAAACCAATTGGCATGTGCTCCAAATTGAAGGATTTTTTGTATTGTTGACAAACAGAATGAATACGAGAGGCCCGTATAGCGACAAGTTTAGCTAACCTAATTGTGTTCTCTAACCAGCAACAGAGAGATGGAAATGCGTTAACGTGATCTTAAGTATACGCACCGAGAGGATAATGGCACAGGTGATGAAGCGCATCGCATCCTGTAAAACAAAAAATATTGGTCGACGTGCAAAGGCGTATAGCTGTTGAAACCTGTGATTGCCTTTTGAAGAAAGAAATAAGGGTGAAATACAGTGATACTTTAGTGATACGATCACAGCTCCCGCGAATTTCGGGGGTGATACAAATTTGCCATTGGTGCGGGCCAAGGCGCATTGGTGGGCAGTGTAATACAATACGATGGGTGCAAATAAATTTTCACCCCATGACTTGTCATACAAACGTGCGCTACCGCCCGGGTACGGTTCGGCCTGACGTGCAAGACGCGCCAAGCACGTGCCAGAGCGAGAGCGCAAGCACGAGCATGTACACAGCTACGCCGGATTGTCAGTATTATGTTTTAAGAAAAATATCTTAGTATTGCGATAGCAATAATAGCTCCCAGCTGGATTTTGCCGTCGGCGTCGACGTCAGCATCACCGTCACTCACCGTATATGTATAGGTATCTATATATATAAAAATGCAACAGAGAAAAAAAACAGAAAAAGACTCCAACGCGCAGAAACGAACTAGGGTCCTCTCAATCGTGAGTGCAAGGCGTTAACCACTAACCCCCGTATTCACAAACGCTCCTCGACTCGACTTTCACCCTTCACTTGACAGAGTTGAGCACTGCGCCACCACTCGGCTGAAAATGACGCTGCGCTACTCAAGAATCGCAGCAGAGCATCGCTCATACGCAGTGACTTGCCGTGCCTAGAGATGGCACTCCCATCAGCTTTCTCAAGTGAAGGCGAAGCGTTGAGTGAAGGGAGGGATCCAGAATACGGGGGTCAGTCACCGAGAAGCACGTCCTTCAACATTGAAACGGCAAGCTATATATATCTACCTCTTACTGCTTCTGACAGGCAACTCGGGGGGAATTATCGTACTTTCAGCATTATCAGCAAGATGGCGCAATGAGCGCGGGTCGCCAAATCGCACGATGGCGCGCACTGTAATCACCTACGCGTACTTTGCCCCGCATAGAAAAGGGGAGTGAGGCTCCCTCACACGTCTTTATCTCCGGTGGGGAGTAGCGGAGGATCGTTCGTCATTGCTGGCCTCGGGAGTTACCTTGAACAATTCTGTTGTAGTTACCAGGCGCACAAAAGTCACTACAAGCAGTGCAGTTTTCGTTTGCGAAAAACGCGGTCTTTTCAGACACAGGAAAATAACAACCGAGACGCGTATTAGCGTGCATCTGTACCTGTGAGCGTGTTTCATGCGTCATTTGTGCGTGCGAAACTCGGGGCACGTTTCGATCTGCTTTCCATTCTGCGCGTGACCTTCCAATTTGTTGCTATCGCGTTCATTGCTTCGCCTTTGCGGCAAAGCTGACTTTTTTTTATGGTCAGAACAAAGCTTCATAAATGCGTCATGACCCCGAGATTGTGAGCAGAATCTTTCAGGCTCTTCTGGGCCTATGTGTGCGTTCGCGTTTATATTAGCGAGGGCATCAACACCAAGGAGTTTTAGTTGACTTCCATGATTGGCACCGTCTTTTTTTCTAACGTGTCAACGCCGGCAAATGTCGTTTCACTCCATTTACGTACACGTGGCTGCCTCATGCATCAGGCATCCCCTGAAAGGTGGGCGAGTAAGTGAATGGAATCGAGGACGGTCTTGGCGAAAGAGCAAGACCTCACAACATCAACATGCGCTACTGTTGAGGCGGCACTTACGTGGGCATGGCCGCAAACCTCCTAAAGAAGCAACCGCAATCGCTCTACGATAATAAAATGATAACCTAGAAGCACGATCCTGAGATTTGATGACGTTGATCTATCGTGTCAACGCTCTTCTTTAGTTACATTGCCGCTATAATTTCGTAGCACGCGAAAAAGCATACTAAAATTTGGAAGGTGCTATACTACTCTCACGGATCACAAATCACCTGGTACATTAAACACGCGCATACGGAACATACATTACGAATGCTAGAATAATTGCCGACGTCCAAAAACTTAATTTAGTTCTTTCTCCAAGTTCCCCTTAAGTTCTTCCTGACGTTGCTGTGTCCCTGAAAAACAATAAATCGAAATTCCCGCCAGCTTTCTTTCGTCGGATGAAAATCTTTCATGTTTTTCACTGTAAGAAGCTTGTTGGGACGGATGCTTGTTTTTTCGGGTGGTAATAAAAGGTCCGTGCAACGAATGAGGGTTAGTAATATTACCTACAGCTGGATAAGTTTTCAGCTTTCACCTATACTTTTACGCGATGTATTTTAGGCAACATTCCTTCCGCTTGGAAGGGGGAGGGTCAGGCCGCTTTCCTCATCAACATCATTAGGGGCACGGCAAATCTGCCAGTCGATATTACACAGTCGAAATTACACAGTCGATATTGTCCATATTTTTAATGTGCAGCGATTTCTATGGCCGGGTATGTTTGTCACATTAGTAATGACTGAGGCACCCTCATGTTGCATTCGAAAAACTCTTGACTTTCCACGGTTACCTCGAGAAAGCTGGAGACGAAAGGCTGACAGTTCACGGGACGACGTCATTGATTCATTGCCATTTTTGCATCCTTGGCAATGTAGACCAAGTGGAATACGCAGAAACAATGTCTTCCATTGGATTATGTTCCATACTAGGGTGAGTACAATGTTGGTGGAAAAGCAGGTGATCAATCAGGGCGTCAAATAGGGCGCTGCGGACGCAGAGGCATTCGCCGCAGCCGCTTGGATCAGCGATGTTTGTTCCAAACAAGGACGTCGTGGACACAACTAACGCAGCTCGACATTTGTTTCCGAAGTTGCAGCGACATACGGACTGACCGTGCACGCCGGAAAGAGTGAACCAAGAGTCTCCAATTGGAAAGTTGCCAGAAGAAGACCATCCAATCCCGATAGGTCTTCAATTATAGTTAGACGCATGTGGCAGGCTTAATGCACCTGACGCTGAGGCCATGCGACAGGTATAGCGTCAGTCATACCTGTCACATGACCTCATGTCGCATGACCCCAATGTTCTACGTCCAGTGCTCGCAAGCCTTCTGTAGGCAACATGAATAGACGATCTAGATCGGAGCTTGACGCAATTGAAGTCGTGCCTTCACTACTATCGAACGCAGCATAGTTTAAGCCGACATGTAATTTTATGTTTCCTTCTTTCTATTGTACTACCTTTCATTCCTTAATCTCCTCCGCAGAGCAGGATTGCAAACAGGAAGCTCGTGTGGTTGATCTTCCTGCCAGTTCCTCTTCCTCCCTCTTGTATACTTGGGCAAGCCCCTTTTCGGTTTGACACCCACGCTTGAAATGTGTGTTTCGGGGGAGGGGGGGGTGTGTGATGCTACTTGGCTCATTTTGATGGACAACGCTGTGTTAGCCTATGTCTGAAGGTATTACAGTTAGCGCGATAACAACACTGGTATGTACACTATATAGGCTCGAAGATTGCCTGCAAGGCCTCAAACCTTTCCTATAGAAAAAAATAAATGTAATCAGCATAATGGTATCTACCACAGAACACGAACATAAAAAAGGATCACAGAAAAGATAAAATCGCTATGTATCTACTCCAGTAAAAAGGATACAATTATTAAAAACACCCCTTTTTCTTTGTTCTCGCAGTGCGTTTTATGCCATTGTGAGATGAAAATAACTCGCCCAAGCTTGTGCACTTGTACGCTACAATATCAGTGCATAGGGTCCCTTTCTCTACTATCCCACAAGCATTTCCTTTCTCGCGAGTCTGATCACCTTAGCTATAGAGCATTTTTTTCTACTCGCCCTACTTGAAAATATTACACTTGAATTTCAGCACATCTGCTCCTACCTGATAGAATATTAGGGCCTTTCAGCTTGTACGTATACCTCTTTACGTTACCATGTCAGCGGATACAGGAAAGAACGTGCGCATGCGCGGGTCTTCACGGAACGTAAACCTTTACGTTTCCCGCCGGAAAAGATTTATAACTTTACGTTTCACGCTGTATAGGTTTTACGTTTCCCGGCCTAACTCACAAATACACCTTCTTTCGTGGAAACTCGTGGTATCTGCACTGCGGGGACTGGAGCCGTCGAGTTGAAATAAGGCGAAGTGTGAGCGCCTATTGCCATTACATTGTTTCAGCCGAATTATCAAAGCTAGAATGGCCTAGAAAATAACGTCCATTTGTTTCAGCTGCACTTCGTGAACCGGTTCACGGAGGCGCTGCACTTCGGCATTCGTTTCACGAGTTCAACATGACGGCAGCGGCACCACAGTATTCGTTTCAAATAAGTGCAGCTGTTGTGCAAGGCTAGTTCATGAATTCCCTGCACCTGCTCGTGAAGTAGTGCCGAGTCCATGCAGCACAAAATGGCTGCAGCCGCAGCAGGCGACACAGCCAATTGCATCCATGTTTGTTTTAGCGACGTGCAACAAGAAAAACAGTGAACATTTTCTGGTAAACACATTCCAAGCAACGTAAGTGGTGCCATCTTTTGCGAATCGCAGCCTCCACAACCCTCCAGGCAGCCGATAAGTAGCATAGGGCTTCCACGACACCCGCACTTTTATTTTCATTTCCGCGTCTCGTCGCTGCTGCACTTGCTGCAACTAGTTCTGGACGTGCAAGGTGAATCGAGTGGACCTATAGACGTCGTGAACGTGCAAGCTCCCGACAAGCTGGATAGGTGGCGCCATCTAGTGGTGCAATATTGAACCAGGTAATCACAAAACTTATTTCAGAAACATCGTGCATTGATGCAAAAAGCACGCGGTGGCATTATTAGAAATGAGTTACCTTTTTAATCATTTTCACTTCAAAAACATTACGCTTAAGCCAACGTGTTCATGACTCTGGTTGCATGATGTGTCACAAGATGGCGACATCATCGTTGCAGTAGCATTGTATTTTTCGCCCTTTTGCGCATACGAGCTCACTGTACGCGATAAAAGAACGTCTCGTGATGTTGCCACAATGGTGATTCAATTCTAAGTTACATGCAGTTTACAGCAGTTAGCATCATCAATAAATAGTAATCGCAATTACCATTAAAATAAATCACCATCACCAATAATAACCTGTAATTGGTAAAAAATCCAGTTGTGCCACAATGGCGAAGCAATGAATGCGATACCAACAAATTGAAATGCCATGCGAAGAATTCCAAGCAGATAAAAACGCGCCCTGCATTTTTCACGCACAAATGACACACAAAACTTACTCACAGGTATGGATGAACGTGAATAAGCGTCTCAGTTGCTACTTCGCTGTGTATGAAAAGCACGCCCTTTACGCAAACGGTGACTGCGCAGCGAGTGCAGTGACATTTGTGCGCCCGGTAGCTACAACAGAATCATCCCGGTGAAAGTCGAAGGCGTACGACTTCCCCACCGCGAGATAAGCGCGCGCACGCGTGAGCGTCCACCCCCTTCCCGTCTTCGCAGGGCAAAGTACGCGTGAGAGATGAGAGGGCGCGCCATGCGTCGGGACGATTTCGCGACGCGCACTCATTGCGCCATCTTGCTGGTAATGCTGACAAGCGATAATTCCCCTGGCATGGGCGTCGCCAGCCGTAAGTGTTAGATATAAATAGCTTGCCGTTTCAACGTTGAAAGAGGTGCTCCTTCGCAGCTCAGCGGCGAATGCCTGACACTCACAAGCAAGAGGTCGGATGTCATGATTCTACACGCTGAAATCTTTTTTTCTGGATTATTTTTCGGTCTTGCTTTTTCGTTTCGCATTATATATATATATATATATATAAATATATATATATATATATATATATATATATATATATATATATACAGTGCATGACGACATCGACGCCGGTGGCAAAGTTCAGCCGAAAGTGTCCATATGATTGATCTCGTAATAAACGCATGCCCTAGATGAATGAACTTGGGCCCATTTACGCAAACGATCATTTATTCTACACGAGTATGTACATGAAGCATAATCCCACTCACTTGATGTACTGTAATTTCCAGGCTGATTTCTCGTACCTGCAAGCGTCGCAATATCGAGAAAAAAAAGTGTTGAATATTTTTTAATAGGTAAAGGTGCGGTACACCTTGGGGAAGTTGAATGGCCAGATATAATAGTGAATATAGTGTAGAGTTTTTTTTATCTCCTGACAGAAGTCCCACGTGACGAAAAATTCTTTGGATGTCTCACAAAACTAGACAAGTAAACTATATAAAAACCTTAGTAATATATACAATTTATTGCGCAGTAAAGTTCGGGAATTAATAAAAGTACAACTGTACAGTAGGAGGGTTGACGTCTTGTAAATCTGATTGACCGCTCAGCAGTTAAAAGTACTGCAGAAAGTTTATAAGAAAGAAGCTCTGACTGTACTTTGTGGAAGGTAGGATTGAGAATACTCAAGAAAATGATTGAAATTGAATTATAGCAAGTCACGCTGCATTTCATTCATCTTGAAGGATTTGAGTGCGTTTATTTTTGCCCACTTTTGATTATACCAGCATTGGTGCTGCTAAAGAAATGAATGCTTGGATTTACGAGGCCGTATTCGTATATGCTAACTAGCTACGCCGATTAATTTTAGTCCCCTGCGGTTATGTTATGTTTCCGGTAGGTCTTGTAGTTCACATTCTCCGAAACTATTCCACCTCGACCGAGAATTAAGCCCGAATTCTATGCTTACAAGGAAACCAACATAGCCATTAATCTATCTCAGCTGTTTTCAATCATTTTTCGATGCGTTTGACACGAGCTTACATTTACGGTCGTTCAAGAATGCATCTTCATCAAATTCACCTTCTTAAACTGCTGTCTACAAACTACTGGAAGTGAATAAAGTCACACGCCACACATTCCTAAGCTACATATTCCAATCATTCCTGCCAGGGAGATTTCGGAAGATTATTAGTAGTCTTGTCTTCACGATACTTGGGAATATTCATCAATATTAGCAAATGAAAAGAATGACATAAAGCGGTCAATGATCCCCATGCGCCAACTTCAAGCATAATTGCAAACGAGATTACTGATTGCAATAGAACCGACCCAAAGACCATACACTTATTAAATATACACGTAGCTTGTCTTGCAAAGAACCTAAATAAGTGATATATCAACATAACCTTAAATTTAAACCGTAATGTTAAGAAATATCCACGGCATACTGTAATTCAAACTAATATCAGTTATATGCTGTCGAAGCTTGTGAACACCACAGAAACTTGGTGTTCAAATGAGGGCTCAGTTTGTATTTTATCTCGCACTGAATATGCAAAATAGTTCTGGCTTTTGCTTACTTGAAGTTACAAGAGTCGAGGAGGCTGCGAAAGGGGATAGTCAATTTGAAGAGGAGAAAGCAGCTACAGCTATGTCCGAAACGGAAGCCCTCTTACTTAACTGCTTAAAAACGAACCCATGTAAGTACGTGACGACTTACTTGATATCCTTGGTTTTACATGCTTGTGGGGCGTAACTGTAAGTGCAATCGTGAGAAAAAGAAAGCCTTGTACTAAGCTGAATATGAACATCCTGCTGGTTGTCATCACTTATTATTAGAAGTCGAGTCGTACGTTTTCTAACCTAAAACAACAGCGAACATATGTTAGTACTTTGTTATCCAGTGACGTGAATTCAGCTGCACTAATGTTTCCCGTAATATTCGACAGCGAAGAATAACGCGAATTACATAAAAGTCTTCATATAAAGAAAAACGAAATGACAAAGAACCGTATTGTTTAATGCACAATATAGCTGGAAAGGTTTCACAAGAAACTGCAGTGTTGGCGTGAACTGGTGCACGTGGACTGTCTTATAAACACAAGACTTATTCGTTGACAAACTTCGTAATTTTTGTTCATATAACCAACCACCCTTTATGTAACCACCCCTTATACCCCTCTGGGGTGTTTACGGTAAATAAATAAGATGAAATATATTGAATGGGTTGGCTTACTTGACAGATGCCCTAGCATATATGTCCCAGATTTAGGAGATTTATTAGGTGGTGCCCTTCTCCGTTTTTCTGAAGATATAGAAATTCTTGACGATAATTCTAGAGGTATATTAACACAATATAGGTTATGCCAAAGAAACGTTTAATGTGCAGGGTAATATTGTTTACCTTGTAGCACAAGTATGATACATTGCGGGACACTTCCCACGGTATAATAATTGCACGTTAAGTAAACCTAAAAGCTGTAGCAAATAGCAAGCCGCAATAGCACGCAATGAAACGAAATGACGAACATGGCGTGAGTCGATAGATATTTAAACTCTGCGTGGCCATGATTCAAATAGAATGCTTAGTTTTATGGTGATTTGTTTGGAGGGACAAAGTGTTGTTGTACTGGAGAATTAACATGCGCGAGCCAAATAGCGCATATTGAGCAGCCGATGACGGAATGTATTAGAAATCTTACAGATGACGTAACAGATGACATGGACATACGCGCACGTTGTGCAGTCCTCAATCCTTTTTCTCAGCGCTTTCTCGAGCTTTCCAGTACAAGGTGACATGTGTTGCGAGATAGAACATGGTGTTCGTGAAAGATTTTAGCGCTATCACTTTGAGCCGAATGCGATTTATTGTAATAGTGCTTTCTTAAGGGCCTCTAGTTTATCTGAAGGATCGACCCGTTAATGATTTAATCCTCATTGAAACCCTGAGTTCCAGTAAGATCTACTGTTATTTTGAATTCTACGATGAGGGACCTTGCATTTCTATCCACTGGGCATTCTTCAGTTTGGTAGTAGTATACTATGCAGTGAGTTCGCAAGTTTTATGTGCGCCTAAAAACTGTTCCTCGTATTATGCTCTTGAAACATTACGCTAAGCTCCAGAAAAGCATGGAGGAATTGAGCGAAGCACCCAAAGCAACACCTATGTCCGCTTCCTTCTATGTTCATTTCACAGGCGTTAGCAACCCACCTTTTAATTCTCGGCTATTTTTAATTAAACGAAACATCATGGCACACGCTTGATATATTAAGTACGAAACGCGTCAAGACCTGTTGTACACGGTATTTAGATTGATCAAGCGAACGTCTAACCGTCATTGGGCCCACAAACGAGACCACCCGCTCATTGTTGCGAAAACCAAACGAGAATACACCACATGTCTGGTCTTCGTGTGACGTATTCAAGTGAGGCCATCCCGTTACACGATTAAATAAGTACACGACGTCACATGACGGCTTCAGCAGTTCGCATCTCGTATCGGCGAAAGATTGGCTGATCCCACCGGCTGTGCAATGCAACGTGAAATGAAAAAACGCTTCAGGACAGTGGCTCGGATTTCCCGAGGATTTCGTCCTAGGCACTGCGTTGTCGTGCATACATACCATGGGCCGAGCGCACATTGCGGGACCGCCACCCGGGGAGCAGTGTACTTATTGAGAACCCCGGTGAGAGTAGAGACTGGATTGCAAACGCCACCTCCGGCGCTTAAGCCAAGCCCGTAGAGTGGGATGGCTCAATTTGTATTGCTTTTTCAGAGGAGGCAACACTGCACAATCTTGCAGAATATGTTCATTTCACAACCAATAGCATGAGTGGCGCCTCGGCTGACTTTCGCGTACGTTAAAGTTATAAGCCGGTAAACAGTGTTCTCAGAAGTGTACTATTGTTGAGAGAGAGAGAGAGAGAGAGTGAGAAAGGAAGGGCCGGGAGGGTAACCAGATATTAGCATCTGGTTTGCTACCCAGCACTGGGGGCGGGGAAGTAGGGGCAAGAAAGAGGGGGTAGATAGAGAGAAAAAAAAACAAAAAACGCACGCACACTCATAAAAAAAAACGAAAACACACACAGGAAGGGCATCCTAGCTACAACCGTTCATTAAGGCCGGTGGATCGCAAAAAGTTTAGTAGTGCTTTCAGGGCCCTCTTCTGTGAAGTCGCATCCTGACGATACTGCAGAATTCCCTGCTCCGACAGAGGTTGATCATCTAAATTGTTGAGTTCTTTGCGAAGGCATAGTCGTTGTTTACTATAAGCTAGGCACTCACAAAGAATATGTTGAATTGTTTCGTCTTTGCCACAGTGGCCACAGGCTGCGGTGTCGGCCATCCCAATGTAGAAAGCGTAGGCGTTGGTAAACGCAACGCCCAACCACAGATGATGGATGGTAGCGCAGACAACGAACACGGACAAGAGAAGGCACATAGACACAACACAGCGCTAACTTTCAACAACAGTTTATTACACGCAGATCTCCGTGGTGTATGCGATCCACCACGCCAACGTCGCACGTGCGTAGCTCTAAAAACCATCAAATATAACCAACGCGCGTGTTCCAATACTTTACAATTTTATATTTTTCAATCTTTTTTTACTTTTTCTTTCTTCCTTTTATCCCATGTTACCACAAACCCTATCGCGAATACATGTAATCAAGTTCCTTATCTGTCAACACCACTGATGGGCTGCTCACAACGTGTCACCTAGCTCTGCAATTCTGCCGGCAGTGGTGTTGACAGCAGCCCATCAGTGGTGTTGACAGATAAGGAACTTGATTACATGTATTCGCGATAGGGTTTGTGGTAACATGGGATAAAAGGAAGAAAGAAAAAGTAAAAAAAGATTGAAAAATATAAAATTGTAAAGTATTGGAACACGCGCGTTGGTTATATTTGATGGTTTTTAGAGCTACGCACGTGCGACGTTGGCGTGGTGGATCGCATACACCACGGAGATCTGCGTGTAATAAACTGTTGTTGAAAGTTAGCGCTGTGTTGTGTCTATGTGCCTTCTCTTGTCCGTGTTCGTTGTCTGCGCTACCATCCATCATCATGCAACCATACCAACAAGCCCAAATCGCCACCCTCATTGGCCCAACCACAGCCTACATAACAGGGTCTGGTCTGCTCGGCAAAGCCTCGACGGGACTTGAAGACTTAGCGTAGGGTCAAGCGAGTACAGTCGGGCATGCTTGAAGTGTGGCTGATTCCATTGTGATGTGATTTGCTGGCGAGCAAGCCTGTGGAGCTTTCATGCAGCATCTGTCCTAGAAAGTGGTAGTCGCAGTATATGATCCTCTGTGTGGGCTGAGCGGGCAGCTTGATCAGCCCGTTCATTGCCGACGATTCCGCAGTGACTGGGCAACCACTGAAATGTAATTTTGTGCCCTTTCTCAGTCAGGTGGTGTATAACCTCTGCTATCTCCAGTACCAGTTACTCGTGTGGTCCACGGCGTAAGGCTGATAGTAGAGACTGCAGTGCCGCCTTCGAGTCGCAGAAAATAGTCCACTTGCGTGTAGGTTGATCAACTACAAATTGCAACGCGGCACGAAGTGCTGACAATACTGCTGCCGTTGATGTGGTTGCGTGAGATGTCTTGAATTTAATTGTCGTGGCCAACCTTGGTATCACTACTGCTCCTGTAGCGCTGTCCGGCTGAACCGATCGGTCATGTGTGGAGTCTGGATATTTCTCATACAAGAGAAGTAGTGTGAGCTGTTTAAGAGCCGGTGACGACAAATTGGCCTTTTTCTGGACACCACGTATGTTAATATAATTCATTGGTGGAGCGGGGCACCATGGCGGAGTCACAGGTCTAGCGGCAGGAGAGAACGAAGTTGGGATCGACTGAACATGTGCGGTCACTGTTTTGCAGTAAGCTGTGCATGGTCGGACCACTGGTAGAGAGGCTAGGTGATGTCGAGGGGTTCGAGCAAGGTGTCGTATATGTGTCCTCAGCACTTCCACATTAATGTGGGTCTTGATGAGGTTGTCCCTTGTGATGGCGATAGTTGCCGCTGTTGACGCACTTTGGGGCAAGCCTAAACATATCCGGTGTGCTTGAGCCTGGACAATTTGAAGCATTCGTATGCTTGTTTTACTTGCGTTGGTTAACACAGGTAGGCTATACCGAAGGAATTCAACGAAAAGAATCCTGTATAGTCGCAACGTAGCAGTTGTGGACCTTCCCCAGTTCTTTCCAGCGAAAAACTTGAACAAATGACAGATGCCTGTCAATCGCCTTTTCATGTATGATACATGTGAGCTCCATGAAAGATCTCTGTCAGTTATAACACCTAGGAACTTGTATGATCGGAGGTGACGTATCCTTTCGCTGTTTATCAGAACTCTGTAGTTCTGCATTGGTTTGCTCGTAAATGCCACAAGTGCACATTTCTCAGAGGAAATTTCCAGACATCGTTGACGGAGGTAAATAGCAACTTGAGTGGCAGCTCTCTGAATTCGCGCTCGCAGCTGTAGACGTGTTACTGCAGACGCCCAAACGCAGATGTCGTCCGCGTACATTGACAATCTGACAGTACTTGGCAGATGCTCATTGAGAGCTATTAGCGTCAGGTTGAATAGTACAGGGCTAAGTATGCCACCCTGAGGAACACCATGGTGGCTGTAATGTAGCGAAGTGTCACCATCCTCGGTTCTCATGAAAAAGGATCGCTCGGAGAGATAGCTGCGTAGCTGCGTAGCCACTGAAACATCCGACCACCCACTCCTACCTTCTTGAGAGCGGTGAGGCCAGCTTCATGTGTGACGTTATCGTACGCCCCTTTAACATCAAGAAATAAAGAAGCGCAGAGACGCTTACGGCCTTTTTCGTGTTGCACGTAGCTGACCAGGTCTATGACGCCATCAATTGATGACCGGCCACGGCGAAATCCCGTCATAGCATCCGGGTAGATGTTGTGATGCTCCAGGAACCATTCTAGCTGTCCAAGTATCACCCTCTCCATCACTTTGCCCAAGCAACTAGCCAGTGCAATCGGGCGGTATGATGTGAGCACCAATGGTGACTTGCCAGGCTTCAGTAATGGAACCAAACGGCTGGTCTTCCAGGTAACTGGGAGGGTGCCCTCTCGCCACGAATCGTTGTATATCTCGAGGAGGGCAATCCTCGCACACTTACCAAGGTGACACAGTGCTCTGTATGATATTCCATCAGGCCCGGGTGCTGATGTCCGTCTACACAAAGCCAGTGCTGCTTTAAGCTCATGAATAGAAAAAAAATTAGTCCATGTGGTGATCGTGTGATGTCGTGCCAACACGTAAGAGCGTGGAGATGTTGGGATCTGCGAGTTGACCAGATACGTCGGCACAGAACTGTTCTGCCACGTCGACCTCCGATCTCTGTTGAGAGAGGGCTAGTGCCTTGAATGGTGACCGCTGAATGGGAGCTGTCCGGAGCCCTCTTATTGTCCTCCACAAGTGTGAGAAAGGCTTGTGAGGATCTAACGAAGCGCAGAAGGCTGCCCAACGTTGTGACTCTAGCTTGTCTATGCGGCGTTGTATCTTCTTCTGAAGACGTCTAGCGATTCGTAAATCGTCGATTGCTTTCGTGCGTCGGTACCTTCGTTCCGCACGCCGTCGGAGAGCCCTAAGTCGTTTTATTTCCACATCAAATTCGGTTACTCTCGAAGAGCTTGTGAGGGTGCACACTGTGTCTTGCACTGTGGACTTGATCACCTCTTCTAAGTGAAATGAGGTGTTCTCTTGACAGCGTTCTTCCATGAGAGATTCAAACTTGGTCCAGTCCACTTTTTGGATAGTTTCGCGTACCTTGCAAGGTGATAATCCTCTGATCTTGACATATGTGGGGATGTGGTCGCTCCCATGTGTTTCTATGTCCGCAAACCATCCGGCACATCTGACGAGACCTCGAGAAACAAAAGCCAAGTCAAGGCAACTGCTGTATCTAGGGCCACGTAAAAATGTTGGGCTGCCATCATTTAACAAGCACAGCTCATTGTCTGAAGCAAACGTTATCAGACTTCTACCCTTTGCGCTGATCTTCGGGCTCCCCCATAGCGTATGGTGGGCGTTGAAGTCTCCGATGATCACCCATGGGCCAGGAGTGAATGATAGGTTGTGTCCTAGTCTTCTGTGGTCAAATCTGCTTGATGGCGACAGGTATGCACCGACAACAGTGAAAATAAGACTTTTTTTCTTCACTGTTAAGCATATATATTGGTTATCGTTGTCAGGTGGTACAGGCCGAAGAATGTAGGTCAGGTCACGTCAAATAAACAGCAGAACCTTGCTGTTTCCACTATAACAAGCCGACATAAAAGATTCGTATCCGGAGAGTCTGATAGCACTCGATAAATTTGGCTTGCAGATGACGATGATGGGAAACATATTGGTGGAAACGAACCGACGGAAATCTGCAATGCGTGATTTCAGTCCCCGTGCATTCCACTGAAAATTTGTTGCTTTTTTGACCTCTTCCCCGAAAGACAGTGGCTGGTGGGCCATTATCTACTCAAGAGCCGCCAGTACTGGACTCAGAGCGTCCAGTACTTGAAGTGCACTTCTTGCTGACGTTGTGCGCATGTTGTTTAACACCGTGTGAATGGCATTAATTATGGGTCGTAGAAGAGCAATCACTTGTTTATCCAAGTTCTGCTGCTCCTCTGTTGTCGCAGCTTGCTCTGATGAATGCGGCTTCTGACGCGGTTCTTCCACAAGTGGCGTGCGCGTAAGTGGCGGCCACTCTTCAGTAGAGAGAGATCTACTTGTTTTCTCTCTTCTATTGTCTGCGTTCGCTGCGGTGTACCCTGCAGTGGGCGCAGTTTCCAGATGTGTTGACTTACTTCTCGTAGTTGACTGTGTTCTTCGCGAAGATCTTCGACGGTGACGTCGTCGTCTTCGCCGGACTTTTTCCGCGGCCTCTTTGTGGGTAGAGCTTTCTCGCACCATTTGTCTAAGTATAGTAAACCCTTTCTTTATGCGTGGACAGTCTTTGGAAGATGCACTGTGGGCACCTTGACAATTAGGGCAATTTAGTATGGTTGCGCTGCATTTGTCCTCGGTGTGTGGTTCTGAGCATCGGGGGCACACTTCGGAGATCCTGCACGCTCCCTGCACATGGCCGACCTTCTGGCACTTATGACATCGCATAGGTTTTGAAATAAATGGTCGGACCTGGTGACGAAAGTGGCCAACCTTCACATGGGAGGGGAGACAGTCCCCTTGGAACGTAATTCTCACACAATGTGTGTTACCAAGGCGGCTTACATTCACAATGACGTTATCCTCATTTGCCGGTTTGATTAGCACTGAGAGATGCGAGTTTGGAATTTCAGTGGCGATGTCATAAATGACTCCTGTTGAAGTGGTGCTATCAGCTGGTATTATAGACTTGACATTGATGTTACCCAGTTGCGTTATTTTCTAAAGCGCGTTTAGCGCACGTGGGTTCAGCACATCGATTGCCAAGATGTTCCTTCTTGCGTTTAGACGTACTTCTTTGATCTGATTTGGCGTAATATTCTCGAGATACACAGAGAATGCTTGCCTGTTCAGCCCACGTAGATTGTCGGTAGCCTTCAGCGGCACAAACAGGATAGAGTGAGGCCATCGCTGAGGGGCAGTTTTTACGGTGGTCGTGCTTGATGCCGAAGATGCATTGACGATCCGTCGTTTAGCCTTGCGGTACAGGACGGGTTGGAAGCCGTCGTCCGAGGACTCGTCCCTTGATGCGGAGTACAGCTCAGTGTCCTCACTCTCACTGGACGCGTTTCCTCGCTTCCTCGAAGCAGTCCCCGCGGTCGAGTGAGCTTAGGAGGAGGAAGACGAAGTGATTCGTTTACGGAACACACCTTTCTCGTCTTTGTGCTTTTCTGGATTTTTCGCCGCAGTTGTGGGGTCTATCGCCCCATATATTGTGGTGATGGATGCTCAACCTCACGGGGCACCGTCCGAGTCTGGTTCGTACTATTGTTGAATTCTCTCAAATGCTTATGCCACTAGAGTACAAAGTCAGGCATGTTGGTAAGACATAATTATTGAAGTTGCGCGTAAAATAGAAAAAACACAGGACAAGGGAAGGGCTCCAATCTGTTCCTTCCCTTGTCCTGTGTCTCTCCTATTTTACGCGCTACGTCAATAATTATGCTTATGCCACCTCCATAGACACCCTGTTGAGCAACTCTATAATCGTTGAGTTCTTATTTATTGGTTCATTTTCTGCAAATGTTAACTCCAGTTATTGTAAATAAAAGAGCACAATGATGTCAAGTCCTTCCTAGGGGAGTGGAACTGTTAATTTAAAAAAAAATAAGGAGCCGTATAAAGGGACTAAATTTGTCGTTTTCTCCCCTTAACGGCTCCGCGTGGTTTAGATTTTTATACCACAGTTAACCTGCGTAGTGTGCACCAATCGTAATCTTTATTTGATAACACAAAATCTTTGCCACACATTCTCTCCATTGCCTCGTGTAACGTCAGTCTTAAACATCAGAGGAAGTGAACGAAGATGCGCATCGATATTGGCTACCAGTACAGCCATTCAGTGGATCTAACTGGCGCAGTAAAGCTCGAATGACCCAAGACAATTATAACTAGGCCATAACGCAACAAAATTTTTGAAGTAACTAGGCAAACTTTGATTATGATTTTCTATTCAATTTATGTTGATATGCATGAAGCTCCGTCGCGTAAAATTCAGGCATGAACTTGTGCGACCTTTTATGAACTTTCACTGGGCCTGCATTTGGGGCTGCACTTTTGACTGATGGCCGGTCATAACGCGCGAAAACTGCTTTTGACGGTTGCATTCGTCAATGTTCATTTTGAGCCTGCCACTAAGGCATGCGTTAATGAAATGGGGCAATCAATTTCTGTTAAATCATTGCGACGATGCAAATAGTAAGGCATCTGCGCCTTAGTGGGGCGAAACCGGAAGAATTGCGGAATTGTACTGTCTTTTTTTGTTTGTCTTCACTTTTCTCAACCTTTCCTCCTTTCGTTTTTTTAAAACAATAGTCTTTCTTGGGGATCTTCGACGAAAAAATTTTGGTCTGTCTGTATGTTTGTACATTTGTCTGTCTGCCATTAATAATACCTTGAACGGCACCAAACGGCTGACCATATTCACAGCACTCACCAGTATTGCTCAAGGTTCAGCGTTCATAGTTGTGCGATTGTCAATTAAAAAGCAATTACTGCGCATATCTGAGGCGCCATAACAACGCGTCGATGTTTCTGAAGTGTGCCTTCATACTACAACAGGCACAAACAAGTAATTATAAGGCCTGTAGCGTTTATCGCGTTGCGCTGACAGTGCAACGCGATGCTCAAAAAGATAAATGTTTCCAACGCTTCGCTAAGACGACACGGTGGTGGCAACTGCCCGTCGCTTTGCGTTCTACACCTTATCACCTCCGAGACAGGCGCGCATCTTTATCCGCCGGCGCACGCCTTCGTTTTCGAGGATAACTGCTAGATGGCGCTCGTGTCTAACGTGCCTCGATGCGCTCGTTCGCCTCCGCTACACGCTCGAGGCACAAACGCAGCACCTCCAGAATACCATTCACCCATTTTCTTGCGCAGAACATCAAATAAACGTTTTCTTCCCTCTCCAGATTACATTTGCAGTGTAACATGCAGATTCGTGGCCAATTTTTTCTTCCTCAGTTTTCGTGGTATTTTCGTTCTATTTATTTCCATCTTACTATTTTAACTTCTGCTTTCTTGCTCTATTTCTCGCTTGCTTTACAATTTTTTTCTATTCTTGAACGTGGTGTTGTCTGCGTTACGCTAAATGATGCGGCACACGACAGCAATCAACAGCCCGCGCCCCTAAGGCACCCCGAACTTAAATCAAGAAAGATTGCACACTCAAAATAAAGGAGAGCCGTCAGTCACGGCTGTTACAAAGGATATTCTCGCTTTCCCTGAGGCTCATAGCAGTTCCAAAGGAGCACGTAGAGCAAGAGGAATGAGTATTCTTGTCCAACCTCTTTGTATTGTTTGATTTATTTCAGCAAAAATACGTGCAAATACTTTTGTTAACTCAATTTATTTCGTCCGAGTGACGGTCTGGAGAAATTACACCTTCTTTGGCACTCTGCCTTAGATGGAAACGCATTGCAGTTGAACATCTCGCCAACTGAAACACATTCGTTCGTAATCGAACTGTAGTGAAACCAGGATTTCTGTCGATTACCCAGTCGCAGACGCCAGAAGCACAGGCATTCTGTGGAAGTCAACAAAATATTGTTATTTGTAAGTTTTCTAAGCGAGTGGAGGTTCCTCAAAAACATGTCACTGATTGAGCACGCGGGCTGCAAGCACGGCTAGGAAAGGTTTAGCGAAGAACTATTCATTCAAGAAGAAGAATAAGAAACGTGTAAAAGGTTTCTGCATTCACTCGTAGTGCGTATATGTAGGCAAACAAGGTATCCTTAGATGTCTGCTAAGTGGTATACCTTAACAGTTTTTTTAATATATAAAGAGTATATCCCTATGGAGTGGTAAAGCGCAAAGTAGGAAGTAGCAGGTTGGTCAGAGCGCGAGGTGGTTCGAAAAGATTTCTGAGGCATGAAGTGGGTGTTAGTGAAGCAGAAAGAAAAAAAAAATTGGACGCTGGTAGTGAAGAAGATCAATCATTACGAAATGTACGCGTTATTACTCCAAATGAAATAATATTATGTAACAAGATTAGAAACCATATTGCAATAAATAAGGTCTTTTTGTTTAGATAAAACTGACTTCCCTGAACGAAGAAAAAATGAGAAGACAACCTAAAGAACTGAAATTTTTTTTTGGTAATATTTGAATTATGAATATTGATGGGATTTGTAATAAATTTCCGACTATACACATAATGCCGCGTGGCCCATTATTGTAGAGACAGATTTGTTTTGATGATAGGTACTTCGTAAACTAGGCAACAGAAGAAGCACATTTGCTTACTGGAGCCGCTAAATACATACCGACGGGATAGTGGCACCGATATGCACGAGCATCACACCCTGACAAAGTTGGCATTGCTGGAAGAGATTCAATTACTTTAGTGTTCCTACAAATGTGCCTAAGGGGGTAGGGGGTAATGATATCTCTAAGAATGTTATTACCATGTACACGAAAATCTTAGGTTCGTACGTTAGCACATTTTCATTGAAATAGCACGCGTAGTGGCTTAACACTCAGTCGATATCATCTTGCAGAATTATATTTAATCTTCGACAGGAATAATGAGTGAACGCAATGTCTAAGGTTACTGTCTGATTGCACGCTGAGCTAGTTGTTGAGTGCTGCGAAATTTTTGCATGCAGTGAATGGGTAAGCCTACTGCACACTTTCAAATTTACGTTATGAAAGTAGGGCTCCTCTGATATCCCACTACACTATGCGTTCTTAACGTACTCTGTAAAATCCAGACCATACTATCTCAAACAGAAACACGTGAACAGGACCCGCGCGAGTTCGTCCTTTGCGTGCTTTTTTCTCTTGTATTTTCGCGTTATGCTTGCTGACATCAACAATTGCTACCTTTTAAGACAAAACGTTTCAAGTTTTCAGAGCTCAAATGCTCACAAAAGAAGAAAAAAATGTCAAGCTATCATTAGTTAACAGTTCATTGGTTGTTGAAGTGAGTACACCTATCGCACGTTCACTTACTTGATATATTTCTATTACCAGGCTGACCAGCTGCCACTGTGGATGTTATGAGAATAAAAATAAAGTTTTGAACAAAGTAGAATATGTACATTTTCTTGCGCGTCTTTCCACTGCACATTAGAAGTGCAGACACATGAAACATGTGGCTAGAAAAAATATTCCTGGGGAACCTGGGTTTTCTATCATTGTTTAGCTGTTCTTGTGGAAGTTTTGCCGCACAAATGCTTGCGAAAATAGCCAATAAAGGAATATCGAAAATATCTGTGACCTTGAAAGGCTACGAAAGTAGGAATAACGGCGATTATGAAAGGCATTATTTTACAATGAACAATGCAGTACAAGTGCTCTCACCACACCGTGACCCAGCCTTTAACTTCGGCAGGTGGAAGGCATGATCAGCCAGGTGAGCATTCATATTAGCAGTTATTTTACGGTGAGCCTATGCCACTTCTTGTGAATGTATATGAGATCTTAGAACGTCAACTGTCTGCAAAACAAATGTGTAGATAGTTGCTCGTTATGATCGCAAGGCTTACACATGGAACGTGAGACGAAGGGACCGTGTTTTCGCAAGTCATTCAGCGAAACCAGCCTATGCAAATCTTTTAGCTGTGTTAGAGAGCTCGCTTTGCTGAAATGTCTACATCGGTGTCGTTGGTTGCGAGCAAAAAATCGACTTTCTAGGTAGGCGAGAAACCACAAAATTTCCAAATAAAAAGAATAACAAAATATTCGTTTCGAGTGTGAATAAATTTAGGCCGCCTGCGTGGCAAGCTGGGGTTCCATGCAGAGCAACGCCACGACTTGAAGTGGCCTCGCAAAAAAATAAACAAAAAACATGAAAGGCATGAAGAGGGAGAGGTTCCTTTAAGGCATGGTATATTGCATGACCGAAGCGTAGAAGTGCGCCGGGCATCGAGACTTGTGAATTGCGCTACGAGGGGGTGTTTTAAAGACTCGCTTATTACGAAGTGCTCAGATATACTTAATCATCACTATGAGCGAAAGCAATCACAATAAAGCTTCGGTTGAATCAAATTGATACCTGGTATCGAAACGATCGTAAGGGTGCCACGTACCACATCATTTGATGCGGTACATTGTATTTAAAGTGACAACATTACCGTGAACAAGATATACCACAAGAGATAGAAGAGATGAGCACAAGGGCTTACTACTAAAAACTGCTTCATTCTTCTCACAACAACGCGTGTAAATGTCACAACCACAGACCTTGTTTGCACATGCGTAACAAAGCGTATTGTTGAATGCGTAAAACTCATTTCTAACGAGCATGCGCACACACGAATTTACATTTGGAAGGACAAAAATATATAATCGTACCACAAATACAATAAGCCTCCCTTTTTCTTGACGGGAATGCTTCCGAGGGGAGCCGCGCGTTTTCATTGTATCTTCTGCCCCAAACAATCCTTTCGAGAAACTCTGGAGTAAATTTGTTGCAGAAGTGAACATGAGTTACAAGGTAAATACAAAAAATACTCAAAAACAAAAAGGAAGTAACAATGTATACAAGGGAGCACATCTTAGAAATACATTTATAAAAAAAAAACAGGGTCCAGCTGCTCCTTTAAAACTTTATTATTTGTTCTGTACAAGACGCGAATGCTTAAATCTGGCTATTCTCACGACCGAACAGGGAGGTTGAGTCTCAAGGCCCAGTCGTGGGCGTACTGAACGGCCATGATTTGATTGTCGCAAGCTTGTGATCTATTAAGCCTTTCGAAGCATTCAAGCTTAATACCGGGCCCCAGTGAACCGCAGTACCAGAGAGTGTGGTCTAATGTGCACGCATTTTTGTTTCAGGCTTTGCATGTAACTTTATTTCGTCCACTCCGTACCACGCCCCGATTTGAACAGGTGAATAGTACGATTTAGTTTGTAGTTGTCCAAGTGTCATGTCTTGAGCTCTGTCTAAGTTTGCGTAGGGGTGCGGATAATTATTTCGCCCAGATAGAAGCGTTTAGTGATTGAATTCTACGTGGTCAGTTTATCTGTGTTGTGGAAACAGTCCAGCGAAGTAACGGCAATTTGTATAAGCGCACCCGTCGGTGAGATCGTGGATGATGCTGTTGGCCGACTCGTTTGGACTGACTCGTAGGCCTTTGATTCTACTTTTGTGTCCGGGTAATTAGTAAATGTACTTAATATCCATGCTTTTCATTGTACTGACCACACTGGCCACTTGTGGAGCCACCCTTCCTCTGCTAAAAGCAGCGATTGATTGCCTGGAGTCGCAATAAATTTCCGTTCAATTCTTGTTTGTCGATTTGATGGCTATAGCTACTTGCTATTGCGATCTTGGCTTTTTGGTATAATTGATGCAGCGTTCGTGCAGTTTCTTTTGTGGTTCACTGCGACTGCAGAGTAGCTTGGTCGGCTCCTGTACTCTGCATCATCCGCAAAGTAAGAACCTGCTCTGGCTCGTGCTTTAGGGCGAGCCACTCTCCTTTTATGATTATATGTAGTGTGCATGTTTCTAGGTTGTGGAGCCATAAATAGCAGGTGAAATGGCTGGTAGGCATGGCCGGGAAGTATACCTCTCCTCACTCTAAAAACTATCATTCATTTTGATAGACACTTTTTTAAAATCAATTTTCACAGGTGAACAGCGTTACACGAAGAAAACGGCAAAATTGCCGTCAACAGCAGTGCATAGAAGAACGAAGAGGGACGTGCGAGTTTATACATGTGGCCGAGCACCAGAATTTCCTACAAAACTTGCGATTTTAATATACACAGTCTTATTCTAAAGCTCCATAATACTTCCTGAGCCCACCCAGTTCTTGACCAATTTCCCACCGTTCTTTGAGTCAAGTTAAACGGTGAACACAAACACCTACAAGCTGCGATTGGTTGCCGCCTAGGTTACCTCAGGAAACGTACGGTTTAGAAGTGACGGTCTGTGATCCAACTGGAAGCCAAATGCTTGTAAATAAAAGCTTGTAAACAATTTTCGACCATTTTGAAGGATTTTTTTTACGGTATGGTTGATTATATGGTCAATGAAATCTTTCCTTCTAGAATGACGTGGGGCAAACTTAAAAAGGAGAACAAAGAAGAAAAACCGGCCTGTTTCAATCTCTCTCATCTTCCTTGCATCACATCTTGCACCACATCTTGCACCACATCTTGCACCACATCTTGCACCAAATGGACCAACATTGCGTACGATTTAGTGTTTCTTTTTTTCGTTGATGTTGGATGAGCTGTGGGTAAGCATAAGTGCACGGAAGAATGAAGAAGTAAGGAAGAATGTCTACGTTAGTGTCAACGTGCCACTGCTCCGACATCAAAACCTCGACGACGACCAGCACGGAAGGCACTTTGTCAGACTCTGAGAGCAGGTTGTGGAAAAGGGCGTACCTAGAAGCCGTGCGGCGAAACAGAAATGATCGTCTGCCTCAATTTCTCGGACCAGGACGCCGAAGCACCCAGCCGTTGCATTCTGAAAGAAAAGCTCAGTGTCTCGTGCCGGCTTACGTCGCGAACGGTGTGGACTGGGACAAGCGAAATGCAATAGAACCTGCTGTTGCCTCAAAGGATGCCAGTCTCTATAGTGATTATGTTACTGCCAGGAAGACGACCACACAGCAGGTCAGCGCCCCAAGCAAAGGTAATGACAGTGTATGTGCGTTTAGAATGCCTGGAGTGGCGTTGCGAGGCAGAATGAAAGGACACCGACAATGAAATGTAATTCAAAACAATCATTTCAGCCCATAACACGACTACGCAAAGGACGGACGGGTACGCGACAGGAGAGAAAGGGACAAACAAGCGCAGAGTATTGACTGTAGCTTTATTGCAAGAACGAGGCAATGTAAAAGACAGGAAAAGAGCAACTCGCCAACTCTCCCAAATTACTGTTCTCTGAAAATGGTTTCGGCTCTCCTGACAGAAGTGTTGTTTACAAACTACCAAAACGACTTTTTTGTTTTATTTTTCATGGTCGGTGTTCTTTGAATTCTATCATGATATTTCTCGACCAGATGAGCTTGCGTCTAAACCTAGATTTCACCTATGAGGGCTCTCTTTAACTTAAACGTTTTGCGGTTTCTTCCGCAGTCGTGACTGAATGAGATACTAAGGCGACAAGATAGCTTATGCAATCGACAAGTCGACAAACTGGATCAGAGTTGTGTGTAGGGATGTTCACAGCTGGGTTAATTGGTTCGGGTGGACACCGTGATATATTGTACCAGCGGTACACGACACAGAGGGCATTCGAATAGGCATACATAACTGGTGTGGCGTCTTCGTGTCGTTGCTTGTTAGTACAACGTTTCACAATGTAGGCAACCACTCGACAACGCTTTTATATTTCCAATAGCTTCCTGAAAGAACGTAGTTTTTGAGAAGATTTCAAGACAAACGTTTGTAAGTCCCGATACTCTCAGCTGCCACTCTACGACAGCGAAACTGAACCAAACAGGAGCAGTAGATATTCGGAATGTTTATATAGCTAGAACGATGACAAGAACCACGACATCTTGAGCCGACATCAGCGTATTCCAAAATGAGTAACGAAGCTACGTTAGCCAGGCTGACGGTATGTTGTAAGTATGTTGCAAGGTATGTTGCAAAGAAAAGTATCTTGCTTTGTAGATTTTTCGTGAGCCCAGAGTACAAAATGGCAAGACATTTTGTTATTGAAACGTTTATTTTAAGGTGGCACCAGTAATAAGCTCGGTTTGTAGAATTTGTGGTGTGGGCGTCAGCGTCGTTGGTTGACAGCAAGAAATAAACACGCCTTTGAGTGAAAACTCGCAATAGATCCAAATAAATATGCCAATGGAAAAGTTTAAGCATCGTTAGTGCTTGAAGCTGCTTCCAAAAGAATAAAAGCTGGAATGAGTATTGTGTAATCAGAGGAGCTCATTTAATGCATGTGATATAATGTGGCAGAAAGAGTCCTGCTAGACGTGAAGATAAATTGCACAGCGACTGAGAGCTTCATAGTCCCACGTGTTACAGGGGGCTAAGACCATAGAGTTTCCTACAAGTAATACCTAGAGGGGAATTACGTGCGCTAGTGCGCTAGTGACGTGCGCTTGACGTGCGCTAGTGTCTGTGCGGGCTCCTTCAGCGGCGCTTGTACCCCCATGGGACTTATAGGAAGTACAGGCTTCGGATCTGCTTCCGATGGATCACGTTCTTGAGATTCGCGATGCTTGTTTGCTGAGTGTAAAACAAAGTGATATGAAGTTATGTATAATTGAAACATGCTTCATTTTTCTGTATGCAAACATTATTGCAAAAGGTTTTTGTGACTAGGCGGTAGAAGTGAAACTTGGACCAATTTGACCACCACTTTATATTGCTTTGCTATTGCGTTCGAAATTTCGCATCAAGGTGTAATGAACTATTCTTTACAACATTTCAAAACAAGCAATCTTGTTTTGCCCTTGAAAATACGCAATGTTTATTTATGGAAATAACAGCACAGTATAAAGTGCGGAACACTTAACGGTTTGTCTGCTGCGATGCCAGTTTCAAGTGGTCTGCCCCCAACGCACCTCTCGTTTTGTTGTGAAGTCGAGTAAGGCCGCGTTCACACTGAGCATTCCGGCCGCCGAAAGTGCTCCGAATCCGGTTCGGCGGCGGCGAGATCCGCCGAAAGGGCCCTCTCCGCGCCGATCGCTCTCGGACCGATTTTTGCGGCGTCTGCCGCCGAATCGGTCACCACGGACCAATAGGAGCGCTAGTCAAGGAATTTTGAAAAATGGCCGCCAAGCCCTACTCACTTGTTATGCTGCAGTGCACGTAACTGAATGTTGAAACCAACGGGAGTTTAACCTACTCTGTGCCTGCTTCGCCTCCGTATTTCGTGAAAGAGGTGACCGAGCTTGCTGTTGGCGTGACCAAGCTTGTTGCGGTCTTGCAAAGCAAAACGAACCCACCAACGCCGCTGGCGTCGGTGGTTTTTCTGCTCTTCGTGCATTACAAGACAGCCACTTGCCAGCAAAGTAAGCAGTACTGTCTTTTCTTGCTTCTTGCGTACGAGAATCGTCGAAGTATACACCACTGGATAGCGTAGTAGCGTTTGCGAGCCGCAACAACAACCGGGTGACAGCGCATTCATCCCGCGTTCGCCCCGTAGTAGATGGCATATTCGGCGGCGCGGGGCGCGTCCAGTGTGAACGACGCTGCGTTTCGGCGGCAGGGGAATTTCGGTCGCTGTAGAAAGCGGATGTTTCAGTGTGAACTAGGCATAAGAAATGGGTGGTGGTGCGTCTACTTCGCGTCACCGTCGCTCTACAGTTTATTTCAACGAGTTTTGGCAAGACGCACTAAAAATAAACGTGAACAAGGTGTATTATTTTGCACTGGCATGCGCAGCGGTGAGTTGACGACGCTTTGCCTAAAACTGTCAAACACGACTCATAAAACTCCAGCGTTGCAGTAAATTGAGAGGCCTAGCAGTTTTAAGCTTTTTTAAACAACAAAGACGCCGCTTCAGTCCTTTGCAGCCATCCCAATACCCACTCTACGCGACGAATGAAACTGAAACTGTAGAAAAAGATCCGTAGACAGTTCACTGGCTAACGCGATGCAGTCCGAAGCCTGTACTTCCCATAATTGCTATGAGGATACACGATCGCAGTGCCAGATTCCTCTCGAGGTATTAATGTATGAAACTCTATGGCCAAGACCATCAACACCATCAGTAAAACTGCGAAAAAAAGTGAGCAATGGCGTATGTATACGCGTGATGCCTTACTGACACGCGCAGTGGGTAATTCAGATTCTCTCTCTCTCTCTCTCTCTCACACACACACACACACACACACACACACACACACACACACACACACACACACACACACACACACACACACACACACACACACACACACATCAGGGTATAGTGTGCCCTGAGTAACTGTTCTTGCTGTAGGCAATGTAGGGCTTAGTTAAAACGGTCAATGTTATTCATAAACGATGCTGTCAATCAAGATCGCATTGAGAACGGGGCCCGATTACGCTATCAAGTTCTACTCTTGAGATGAAGCTCCAACGTCTACTCTTGAGGTGAAGTTCCAGCGCTTACTCTTGAGGTGGAGTTCCAGCATCCGCTCTTGACGGGAAGCTCAAGCATGCTCCAACCTCTACCTCTCCAACGTAAAAAAGTGGCACCCAACAGTCTTTTACCAAACAAGAGCACGCACTGAGAGTGGAATGAACGTCGTCTGCGCTGCGGCGCGTGATCTAGTGAACGCTCTTGAAACGAAGAACACAGCTGTGCCTCTGGCGGGAGCAATGAGCACTAGCGTACACACCAGCGCAATGGCGAGAGACAAACCCTCAGCAAAAGAAGCAAGCTCCCAATAATTCGTTAGAACTGGTCAGAGGCATCAATATCTAGAAAAAAAAAAGCTGCTGTTTTCACCACTTTCGAGAGGTCAATGACACATGAACATGAATAGTCGTATTGAACGCATCTAATCGGCACGCAGCCGGACATGGTCTGCGTACTACCGCAAAATGACATCAAATAAAGAAAACACGATTGTCTAGTAATGTTGAAAGAAGTGGAGTGCCTATCCGCCCCCCCTCGTCACTGATAAGAAAGATATAAAATTGAAGCAATGTATTGCATCTGCACACGTTTGGGTACTCATACTTTAGGCTGCTGGTTTTCCAGATGCACGTATTTATACGTATGTATGGCGATGCATGTCTTCTGCGCAGGGCAGTACTGGACACCTGACGGAAGCCCAGCAAAAACTTCGCAGGACGGCCAAGATTCTTTCATCAACACGTCTGTGCACACGTTCACGTTCTACACTCTCCTGGCAGCCTGCTTTATGACGGTGTTCGTGTACTTCTACATGGTATTCAATTCATCGTCCAGTAGTCCGCAAGTGGGCCATATTGCCTTACGGTCTGAAAACGACACCAATGTGGGGCCCAGTGCGTCTGGGACAGCTTGAACTAATATCGAAGAAAACTTGTATGAAAAATAGGTTACTACTGACTGAAACGCTCGCACGAATGTGGTGTTTATCTTCCATTGCATCGATCTGCAGGGATGAACTCCTGTTCAAAGTGCGAAATAAACATCCAGTGAGAAATAAGATCACCTTCTACAATATCAAAGTCTATTGTAGGGCAGGCTTTAAAGCAGTCATAGTTCAGTAATTCAATCAAAGTATTCATGGAGATGATAATATTGTGTTTTACATCTGGAGAGCACGATATGATCATGAGAGATGCCGATGAGGAGGGATTCTAAAATTTTTACCCACTGGTGTTCCTTGGCATGTACTGACGTCGCACAGTACAAAATCGTCTAGCTTTTCACGTCCATTAAACATGAGAAGAGTTTCTCCAAAATGAGGGCTTCATCGGAGCTAATTAAATGAATAGGCAGTCGAGTTAACAAAGCAATAGAACAATATTTACAGTCAACTGTAGTGGAGTCGATCAAATTTATATGCAAAGAATGCAAAGCATACGAAAACAACTGAGCCGAAGTGACCGAAATTACATTATTGATGTTGTGTTTGTACCGGTTGTATGACCACGATGCGGCCTAGGCAGTATATACCTGTGCGCCGGTACCAAAATTACCGGCGGCGGCGTGTCAACTGCGCGAAATCCTTCGGATCGGCGGCGGGGTGGCGTGGGGAGAGGCGTGGGGTAGGATGAAGATCCAAGAGTTCGATACGATTAAAGCTTGTTCCTTCAATTAAAAAAAAATCAATCTCTCCGAGAAGGTGAAGAAGTTCAAGTGACAGCAGCATGCTAAATGTTATTTGAAATTCTGCTGTTTCACGTTTCGAGAGGTAGCATGTGTAAACATGTTAACACATGTTCAGCCCCATGACAAAATACAACGTATGAATTTACGAGTTCACGCAATTGTTTCTTTCCGATGGCCCAGAACCGAACCTGCGCAGGTACCCGTGAAGCTCATAAAAATGCACGTCATCAGAGAAGCAAACAACGAACAAAGGAAAGCGAGAACAATTCTGAATTGATCTAATGGGTACAATATTTAAAAGATCAAATCACCGGGTACGGGGTGCAGAAGATGCAACGAAAGCTATATGAACTAGAACACTCAAACCAGTGTGAACTGTCTCATTTGTGCAGAAAGATGACACGATTGCAAGTGCGCTGACGTTCGAGAGGGGCTGCAATGATAAAACATGCGCACCCGTAATCGGCGAAAAACGATGGCCATATAGCGACTAAATATAAGCAGGATTGCTTTTGAAATTATGTCACGTTTGTGGTGAGGTGTCCAAACAACGAGCGAATATTCGAGTCTCACCAAAGTCTTATGCGCTATCAGTCAGCACACTTTTTTTTGGCTGCTTGACGTGCGTCGGGGACACCGAAGTTTTCGAAGAGATTGCTGCACATTGTTGGAAGATGCAAGCACTGTTCTAACTTTCTTCTGAGAGTTGCATAAATGTATTTGAAAAAGAACACCCGCTAGACTTGCACCATGATAAGTGTATGTAAAATAAAGTCGTTTCTTATTTGAAAAGTTGTGACTACAATCTTTTTTGAAGTTTGCCATGTTTCAGTCTTGTCGGAAAACAATAACAAAAAGAGCATTAAGCGCATCCTGATCTTGCGTATTACAGATAGTTCTACAGATAACGCAATCTGTGCATACATTCAAAGTTTATTTTAAGTTTAACTGATAATTTGTATTCCGTCATTTAAATTAAAAATAAACAAAAGTGAACCAAGCAAGCACCGAGCCTAGAGGCAATGTGTTATGGTCGTCCCATTCTGCCACGGTAGTATAGTGGCTAAGGTACTCAGCTGCTGACCCGCAGGTCGCGAGATCGAATCCTGGCTGCGGCGGCCACATTTTCAATGAAGGCGAAAATACTGGTGACCCATATGCTTAGATTTAGGTGCAAGTTAATGAACCCCAAGTGGCCAAATTTTCCGGAGCCCTCCCCTAAGGCGCCTATCATCTTATAAAGGCATTGGGGCATTCAACCCTAACAATTATAATTATTACTATGCATGTCAGATGACTTCGAACAGTGAAACGTAACAAGTTCTGAGCGCGGCAGCAAGTTATCTGCTATCCAATCAACCAGATCGGTGGCGGACAAAAGTCGGAAAAAGATAAAAGTTTGGCATGCCAGACCATGTCAAAGACCTTTGAATGGTCAATAAATAATGCATAAACCTGTTTGCAGCCATTAGGAGAAGTAGAATTATAATGCGTATATTGAAGCAACTATCCAACAGTAGAATAGCCAGCATGAAAGCCGTGTTGTGAATGTGATTGCATATTTCTCGTATTTAGGTACTCCACAGTGTATATAACACTTTGCTCCAAAAGTTTATATTATATAGAAATCAAAAATATTGGCCCTTAATTTGGTGTTATTTGCTTGTTTTCCCACTCAAATAGGGGCATGATGTTTGCTAGTTTCCGCATCTGGGGAACAGCTGCAGATATTATTCATTGTTTGAGTATTACAGTAAGCACACCGTCCTGAATACTACTTTAGAATCATACGCAGAATGCCGTCCGGGCCGCATCGTTTTGAAACCTCAAGATAAGTGTGAGCTTATGGGATCCAGAAAAACTGGAGATTAGAGAAAGCAGGTGGTTTGTTGCGTGCATGCAGAAAATGGAGTGACATTTATCGGTAAAAAAAGAGACTTGAAGTAACTATTAAAGGTATTTGCTGTAGGTTGAGAATTTGAGGAGGATTGACCATCAGAATAAACAATGAAGGCATAGAAAATGCAGGATTTATTGACCTCTAGAACCTGGATGGATTTTTAGGTGCAATGCTCCTGAAGGCGTGGGTCTGTCCATCACTTGTATGTATGTACGTTACCGCCTATAGTTTCATCTTTGCCAAGTACCCATGACTTCTTTCTTGCAAACAGTCCACTACACTACATCACCGATCCATCACTTCACCGACCACAAAGTCGGTTATGGTTCACGCCCGA
>NC_051167.1:208988490-209357036 GCF_013339725.1 Rhipicephalus microplus
TGGCCACTTGTGGAGCCACCCTTCCTCTGCTAAAAGCAGCGATTGATTGCCTGGAGTCGCAATAAATTTCCGTTCAATTCTTGTTTGTCGATTTGATGGCTATAGCTACTTGCTATTGCGATCTTGGCTTTTTGGTATGATTGATGCAGCGTTCGTGCAGTTTCTTTTGTGGTTCACTGTGACTGCAGAGTAGCTTGGTCGGCTCCTGTACTCTGCATCATCCGCAAAGTAATAACCTGCTCTGTCTAGTCTCTGGCTCGTGCTTTAGCGCGAGCCACACTCCTTTTATGATTATATGTAGTGTGCATGTTTCTAGGTTGTGGAGCCATAAATAGCAGGTGAAATGGCTGGTAGGCATGGCCGGGAAGTATACCTCTCCTCACTCTAAAAACTATCATTCATTTTGATAGACACTTTTTTAAAATCAATTTTCACAGGTGACCAGCGTCACACGAAGAAAACGGCAAAATTGCCGTCAACAGCAGTGCATAGAAGAACGAAGAGGACGTGCGAGTTTATACATGTGGCCGAGCACCAGAATTTCCTACAAAACTTGCGATTTTAATATACACAGTCTTATTCTAAAGCTCCATAATACTTCCTGAGCCCACCCAGTTCTTGACCAATTTCCCACCGTTCTTTGAGTCAAAGTTAAACGGTGAACACAAACACCTACAAGCTGCGATTGGTTGCCGCCTAGGTTACCTCAGGAAACGTACGGTTTAGAAGTGACGGTCTGTGATCCAACTGGAAGCCAAATGCTTGTAAATAAAAGCTGTAAACAATTTTCGGCCATTTTGAAGGATTTTTTTTACGGTATGGTTGATTATATGGTCAATGAAATCTTTCCTTCTAGAATGACGTGGGGCAAACTTAAAAAGGAGAACAAAGAAGAAAAACCGGCCTGTTTCAATCTCTCTCATCTTCCTTGCATCACATCTTGCACCACATCTTGCACCACATCTTGCACCACATCTTGCACCACATCTTGCACCACATCTTGCACCACATCTTGCACCAAATGGACCAACATTGCGTACGATTTAGTGTTTCTTTTTTTCGTTGATGTTGGATGAGCTGTGGGTAAGCATAAGTGCACGGAAGAATGAAGAAGTAAGGAAGAATGTCTACGTTAGTGTCAACGTGCCACTGCTCCGACATCAAAACCTCGACGACGACCAGCACGGAAGGCACTTTGTCAGACTCTGAGAGCAGGTTGTGGAAAAGGGCGTACCTAGAAGCCGTGCGGCGAAACAGAAATGATCGTCTGCCTCAATTTCTCGGACCAGGACGCCGAAGCACCCAGCCGTTGCATTCTGAAAGAAAAGCTCAGTTTCCCCTTACGATTGTTTTTAACTTGCTAATAACCTACCGGTGAAACTTCTAACTATATAGTGTAAAGACCTAGTTGTAGACCTGTCGCCGCTCAGGTTCATCAGTACAGGAGTATAGTCCGGAATATTTCGTGACCAAAATTAAGCCTAATCACTAAAAAGATTAATTTGGTAACATCACCTCACAAACGAATTTAAATTTTGTCCGCTTAATATATTAATAACAGCACCCCATAGGCTAATCGGAGGCCCAACTCCGTACTCTCTGACCCTTAATTAAGGGGGTATCAGCAGAAATCTCATTCATTAAAACATTTTATAAAATAGCCACAAACTTGACTGATACACCGCTGAAACCTACATTTAGAACATAACAATGCGGGTGCGGCGATGGCGTAGTGGTTAGAACATCCGCCTCGCATGCAAGAGGTCCGTGGTTTAAATCCCGGTGCCGCGCAGTTCCCAACCGGGAAAAAAAAGAAAAAAAAATCCGCGTGTTGATGTAACTGCATTAAGAGGCCTGGGGTGCGGCCTCACCGGTAACCACCGCCGGGAACGCACTCTCTCACCAGAGAAAGATTGGCCACCCTGGTGCTGTATCTGGCCACTACCTCCCACATGCATACGTCAAATAACTCACGGCCCTCAGTCCCCAGCAGCTGCGAAGCAACTGACCACGGCGGCGGTCAGATCTGCAACGCAGCCGAGGGTGCTAAGAATCTCTGGATCCGCACAAGCCGCCATTGGAACCTGAACTTGGCGACATTTAACGCTAGAACCTTATCTAGTGAGGAAGTCTAGCTGTACTGTTGGAGGAGCTAGAGGGTGTTAAATGGGATATAATAGGGCTCAGTGAGGTTAGGAGGACAGATGAGGCCTATACGGTGCTACAGAATGGGCACGTCCTTTGCTATCGGGGCTTGGCAGACAGAAGAGAACTGGGAGTGGGGTTCCTAATTCACAGAAACATAGCTGGCAACATAGAGGAATACTATAGCAATAACGAAAGGGTGGTAGGTATTGTAATTAAACTGAATAAAAGATACAAGATGAAGGTAGTACAGGCTTACGCGCCTACATCCAGCCATGATGACGCTTCAGTTGAAAAGCTTATATGAAGACGTGGAATCGGCAAAGAGTAAGGTAAAAACACAGTATACTATAGTGATGGGCGACTTTAATGCAAAGATAGGGAAGAAGCAGGCTGGAGACCAGGCAGTAGGAGAATATGGCATCGGCACTAGAAACGCCAGAGGAGAGCTACTAGTAGAATTCGCAGAACGCAATAATTTGCGGATTTTGAATACTTTCTACCGAAAACGAGAAAACCGCAAGTGGACATGGAGGAGCCTTAATGGCGAAAATAAGAACGAAATAGACTTTATAATGACTGCACACCCAGGAATCGTGCAGGATGTGGAAGTGGTTGGCAAGGTACGATGCAGTGACCATAGAATGGTACGGTCTCGAATTCGCCTAGACTTGAAGAAGGAACGACAGAAACTGATACGCAAGAAGCCAATCAATGAGCTAGCACTGAGAGGGAAAGTACAGGAATTCAGAGTGTCGCTGCAGAACAAGTACTCGGCTCTTAGGGAGGAAACCAACCTTAGCGTAGATACAATGAATGATAATCTGACGAGTATCATTACGGAGTGTGCAGTGGAAGTTGGAGGCAGGGTAGTTAGACAGGACACTGGCAAGCTTTCCCAGGAAACGAAGAACCTAATTAAGAAGCGTCAAATCATGAAAGTGTCAAGTACAACAGACGAAATAGAACTGGCAGAGCTTTCGAAGTTGATTAATAGACGTAAAAGTATGCGATGTAAGAAGGTATAACATGGAGAGAATTGAACACGCTCTAAAAAACGGAGGAAGCTTCAAAGCAGTGAAGAGGAAACTTGGGATAGGCAAAAGTCGGATGTATGCACTTAGGGACAAAGAAGGCAAAATAACTACCAATATGGATAGGATAGTTAAAATAGCGGAGGAGTTTTACAGAGATATGTACAGTAGCCGAGACAACCACGACTTTAATACTATAAGAACTAGCAGTAACCCAGATGACACCCCACCAGTAATGATAGAAGAAGTCAGAAAAGCTTTGGAGAGCATGCAAAGAGGCAAAGCTGCTGGTGAGGATCAGGTAACATCAGATCTGCTGAAAGATGGAGGACAGATTGTGTTAGAAAAACTAGCCACCCTGTTTACGAGGTGTCTCCTGACGGGAAGGGTACCAGAGTCTTGGAAGAACGCTAACATCATCTTAATACATAAGAAAGGAGATGACAAGGACTTGAAGAATTACAGGCCGATCAGCTTGCTCTCTGTAGTGTACAAGCTATTTACAAAGGTAATTGCTAACAGAGTAAAGAAAGCATTAGAATTCAATCAACCAAAGGAACAAGCAGGATTTCGAACAGGCTACTCAACAATTGACCACATTCATACTATCAATCAGGTAATAGAGAAATGCTCAGAGTATAACCAACCACTATACATAGCCTTCATAGATTACGAGAAGGCGTTTGATTCAGTAGAAATATCAGCCGTCATGCAGACACTGCGGAATCAGGGCGTAGATAAAGTGTATATATAAGTAAACATCCTGGAAGAAATCTACATGGGATCAACTGCTACCATAGTGCTTCATAAAGAAAGCAACAGAATACCAATCAAGAAGGCTGTAAGGCAGGGGGACACAATCTCCCCAATGCTATTTACCGCGTGCTTACAGGAGGTTTTCAGAAGCCTAGAATGGGAACAGTTAGGGATAAGAGTTAATGAAGAATACCTTAGTAACCTGCGCTTCGCCGATGACATTGCATTGCTGAGTAACTCAGGGGACGAATTGCAACTCATGATTACGGAGTTACACAAGGAGAGCAGAAAGGTGGGTCTTAAAATTAATCTGCAGAAAACGAAAGTAATGTACAACAACCTCGGAAAGGAGCAGCGCTTCGAGATAGGTAATAGTGCACTTGAAGTTGTAAAAGACTGTCTACTTAGGGCAGGTAATAACCGCAGAGCCTAACCACGAGATTGAAGTAACTAGAAGAATAAGAATGGGGTGGAGCACATTCGGCAAGCAATCTCAAATTATGACAGGTAGATTGCCATTATCCCTTAAGAGGAAGGTGTATAACAGCTGTATATTGCCGGTACTTAGCTACGGAGCAGAAACCTGGAGACTCACAAAGAGGGTTCAGCTTAAATTGAGGACGACGCAGCGAGCAATGGAAAGAAAAATGGTAGGTGTAACCTTAAGAGACAAGAAGAGAGCGGAGTGGATTAGGGGACAAACGGGGGTTAAGGATATCATAGTTGAAATAAAGAAGAGGAAAGGGACATGGGCCGGGCATGTAGCGCGTAGACAGGATAACCGCTGGTCATTAAGGGTAACTAACTGGATTCCCAGAGAAGGAAAGCGGGTTAGGGGGAGACAGAAGGTTAGGTGGGTAGATGAGATTAAGAAGTTTGCGGGTATAAATTGGCAGCAGCAAGCACAGGACCGGGTTATCTGGCGGAACATGGGAGAGGCCTTTGTCCTGCAGTGGACGTAGTCAGGCTGATGATGATGATGATCCGCCATAATCTATACTTCTAGAAGTCAACAATATAGATCTGTGATAACTAAATAAAAGGCACGAGGTGCGTGCCAATCGCGCAAGTGCGGCGACGGTGCACGAAGAAAGGAGTCACTCGAGGGCATGCCCACGAGACACGTAGACGCAAGAGATTGGTCGGAGAAAGGCTCGAAGCACGCAACTCGAGCCGAGAAGAAAAATTCCAGAGGTGGAGCTGGCACTGGGTGTTGGGACGCCGAGCTGCGAAGACGTGGGAAACGAGCGTCGCAATCGTGACCACCCGGTTTTGAAGATGTCGGTGAAGAGGTTTGTGGAGAGGCCGTCGATGTCGGAAGAATTGAGTGAGGTCACCTGGACTTGCCGAAACCTGTCACAGCAGTTCCTGTGTGTACTGCAGCTCCTCCGCTTCGAGACAGAACGTATGGGGCCCGCACCACAGTCAAGATGCAGTTGACGAGTTAGGCGTAGCCTAAATGAGCCGGGGAATACGACAAAGACCGGAACCAACCGGCAATGGGGTCGAGTGGCTCGTTCAGTGAAAGAAGGCGGCGGCGGTAAGATCTTGGGGAAGACGTCGACAACAGAAGCGACGCACCGTCGACACAGCAAGGCGTAACGAGTCTCAACGCGACAAGCCATAAGAATAATCCATTGTTGACGCCATTTTTGCTTAGGGCTAGCGATAGATTGGGACTGAGCCACGGTCAGTATGGGTTAGCCCATGATTGCGGAATGCAGTGAAGATTATTAAGTTATTTATTGTTGTTAAGTTATCGATTTTTATTCAAGTTTTGGGAATGTTGTCGAGTGTTAACGCAAATTATGTGTATTATTCTTTCCGTTTTGGGTGATAAGGTGGGTTTGTCTTGCCGCACTCGTCGCTCCCTCGTCGCTCTCTCATATACATTCTACGCAAGCACTCGCTAGGTGAATTCGTGACATTTAATTGGCGAGCCTGCCAGAAATAAAATAGGAAATAAATGTCACGAGTATTTCTAGAAAGCGCTTCTTAAGAATGATTTTGTAGAGCAACGTGGGAGCGACTAGTGTGAGAGGACCAACACACTTTACCACCCAAAGCGTACAAGAACCATACTCAGAATTCGCGTTAACGCTCAATAACATTCAAATGCTCGAAAAGCAATAGATAGGTTAACAAAAATTTATAACCTAATAATCCTCAATATCATTCCGTCTACATGGGCAAACCCAAACTGACTGTGGCTCAGTCACAATCCATCGCTATCCCTAGCCGCTAGCCCCAGGCCAATGTGGTGTCAACTATGGAATATTCATATGGCTTGTCGCGTCGCGATTCGTTGTCCCTTGCTTTGTCGACAGTGCGTCGCATCTGTCGTCGACGTCTTCCCCAAGTTACTACCATACTCGCGCTCTTTCGCTCTCTCAAATCCATCCTATGGAAGCGCTCACTATGTGAATCTGTGACATTTAATTGACGAGCTGGCCAGGATTATAATTAATTAAGAATTAAATGTCACGAGTACTTCTAGGGAGTGCTTGCATAGAATGGATTTGATAAAGCAACATGGTAGTGACTGTGTGGCAAGACCAACACACTTTACCACCTAAAACGAACAGGAACCATACACAGAATTCGCGTTAACACTCAATAACATTCAGAAGCACGAATAGCAATCAACTGGTTAACAAAACCCAATAAGTTATTAATGCTCAATAGCATTCTGTATACATCGGCAAACCCAAACTGGCTGTCGCTCAGTCTCAATGCATCGCTAGCCTTTGCCGCTAGCCCTAAGCCAATATGGCGTCCACTATAGAATATTCGTATGGCTTGTCGTGCCGCGACTCGTTGCCCCTTGCTGTGTCGATGGTGCGTCACTTTTGTCATCGACGTCTGGCCCAAGTTCCTACCATCATCGTGCTCTTTCGCTCTCTGAAATCCATCCTACGCAAGCGCTCGCTAGGCGAATTTGTGACATTGAATTGGCGAGCCTGCCAGGATTAATTGTAAATGAGAATTCAATGTCACGAATTTCTCTAGGGAGCACTTGCGTAGGATGAATTCGAGAGAGCGATGTGGGAGTGACGAGTGTGGCAAGACAAACACACCTTACCACCCAAAACGAACAAGAACCATACTCCAAATGAGCTTTAACACTCAATAACGTTCAAAAGCTCGAACAGGAATCGATAGCTTACCAACAACCAATAACCTAATAATCCTCAATAGCATCCCGCGTACATGTGCAAACCCAAACTAGCTGTGGCTCAGTCGCAATCCATCACTAGCCCTAGCCGCCAGCCCCAAACCAATATGGCGTCAACTATGGAATATTCTTATTGCTTGTCGCGTCACGACTCGTCACCCCTAGCTGCGTCGACTGTGCGTCGCTTTTGTCGTCGACATCTCCCCAAAGTTCCGACCGTCATCGTCCTATTTAGCTTTCAAATTTATCCTACACAAGCGCTCGCTAGGTGAATTCGTCACATTTAATTGGCGAGCCTGCCAGGATTAAATTTAATAAAAATTAAATGTCACAAATTTTTCTATGGAGCGTTTGCGTAGGATGAATTTGATAGAGCGACGTGGGAGCGAAAAGTGTGGCAAGACAAGTACACTTTACCGCCCAAAACGGTCGGGAACCTTAAACAGAATTCGCGTTAACACTCAATAACAATCAAAAGCTCAAATAGCAATCGATAGCTTAAAACAGCCAATAACTTAATAATCATCATTAGCAGTCCGCGTACATTGGCAAACCCAAACTAGCTGTGGCTCAGTCCCAATCCATTAGTAGCCCTAGCCGTTAGCCCTAAGCCAATGTAGCGTAAACTATGATTGATTGATTTATATGTGGGGTTTAACGTCCCGAAACCACCATATGGTTATGAGAGACGCCGTAATGGAGGGTTCAGGAAATTTCGACCACCTGGGGTTCTTTAACGTGCGCCCAAATATGAGCACACGGGCCTACAACATTTACGCCTCCATCGGAAATGCAGCCGCCACAGCCGGGATTCGATCCCGGGACCTGCGGGTTAACAGCCGAGTACCTTAGCCACTAGACCACCACTGCGGGACGTGGCGTCAACTATGGAATATTCTTATGGCTTGTCGCGTCGTGACTCGTTGCCCCTGGTTGTGTCAACGGTGCGTCACTTCTGTTGCCGACGACTTCCCCAAGTTCCTATCACCATCGTCCTCTTTCGCCGAACGAGTCACTCGACCCCATTGCCGATCGGTTCCGGTCTTCATCGTATCTTCCGGCTGAATTAGGCTACGCCTACCCGTCAACGGCGTCTTGACTACAGTGCGGGCCGCATACGTTATGTCTCGAAGTGGAGGAGCTGCAGCCCATTCAGGAACTGTCGTGACAGGTTGCAGCAAGTCCAGGCTGCTTCACTTGATTCTTCCGACATGGACGGCCTCTCCACGAACCTCTTCACTGACATCCTCAGAACCCGGTGGTCACGATTGCGACGCTCGTTTCCCATGTCGTCGCAGCTCGACGTCCCAACACCCAGTGCCAGCTGTGCCTCTGGAATTTCTCTTGCTGGCTTGGGTCGCGTGTCACGAGCCTTTCTCCGACCAAGTTCTTGCGTCTACGTGTCTGGTCGGTGTGCCCTCAGGTGACTCCTCTCTTCGTGCACCATCGCCGCACTTCCGCGTTCGGCACGTGCTTCGTGCTCTCGTTTACTCATCACAATATCATAGCGTGTAGAAAGGTAAACAAGCCGTTCGCTGATACCTGCTGAAACAGCGCATGGGCAAGCGCGTGCTGGCACGCGCGACCATGCCCTTATAATGAAAGTTCAAAATTATACTTCGAGCAACGCAGCCCCGTACTTGAGGATCTCTTCATACTTCTTCGACAAGGAAAAAAAAGAGAGGGCTTTTTTCTGGTTGAGGAACAATCGACCACTAGCATCACACGCTTAGTGATGTCTCATACCACACTCCGAGCGATGGAGATGAATAGCTTGTTTGATTTATGTTTCAGAAGAGTTGTTCGCTAGCACTCACGAGATTTTATCCACAGGAACAGCATAGAGTGCACGTACAAATGCAATTGCTTTAGACTTTATAAAGAACATGACAGGAAAAATGAAAGCCGGTAAAAATTGTCCACATATCTCTTCCACATTCAAAAAAAATATACGAAAACCATTCAAGTGGCGTGGCTTTTTTAATAGAAAGCTGTGTTGTCTTGGGTGAATTCGTCTGCTGAGAAAATGAAGCATTTCGAAGTCGTTTGCTTTAGTTTCATTCTCCATTACGCTGCACTGCACTCTCTTCACTGAAACTTTTACTTGCTCTTGAACATTTGTCTTTATAAATCACGTGTGCAATATGGGCGCTAAGCGTTGGGCCTGTCAGGATTTCGTGCTTGTGGGCTCAAGTGTAATTGCAACTTGCGCAGTACAAAACTCACAAAAAGCGGCTAAATCACAATTTCATCGCACGTGATAATCATGCGAGACGCGAGAAAGAACGAGGGGAGGGGTGAATGTATGGCAAAGCAGGCTAGAAAACAATGTACAACTGATATTTCTCGTACATGGACCATTCTAAAATATGCACCCTGACCACGTCGCCTGAATCACCTTTCTGGCATCTCGAAGGGTGCCGAAAAGAATGAGAAAGGCCAAGGGAGAAGAATACGCTCGATTGTGTATTGTCAGAAGCTGTTTTAGGGCCCCGATATAGACAGGGCATCCAAACACAGACACAAGTGACCAGTCACGACCGCAAATGCCGCTCTGAGAAATCAAATCTGCAGGAAAGGTGATGAAGTGACGTATTTCGTGTCCAGATTTCCCGCTCGGGTTCAAATATGAGAAACGGCGGCACGCAGCAATTATTGCGTGGCGGCGACGGCGGCGTGGTCTCTTTCGGAACTTCGGCGGTGGCGAGAACGGCGTGAGCGAAAACGGGCGGCGGCTTCGCTCAGCTCCAACATGGCAGCTGACATTCAGTGGAGATGCACGTTACTCCAATTGCTATAAGAAGGCGAGGTGGATCTAACAGTGCACACTTTGCGAATATTGCAGTTCATCCTGCCTGGACACGTATATTGCACGTTTTTTTTATTTTCTTTTCAGATATACTGGGCCGGAAATGATGCTATGGCTTCGCAACGCCCTTTTTACGCCAGTTATTTCTTCGGGCAAATATACCGCATTACGATTTCAGTACATTGCCCCTCGCCCTTCTCTTTGGATAAATGAAACTACGTTATTATACTTACATCAACAAGGAATGAACATGTGGCAAGCAACTACGGTTTGACTATCTTCAAAATTCAGGGAATCTGACAACAACCGTATGAACATAAAGAGAATAACAAAATTAGTTTTGTTTTCCCAATATATATGCGCAAAAAGCTACCGATACGACAGCTAATGACATCTTTGTATCACGTCATTTAGCCAAATAAACGAAGCTTATGACGGTACATGATGTAACGCTGTATTGAAAGTAACAGAACATAGATACTAGTCAGCTGATTGTTGTAGAGTGGTCAACTCAGACGTGCACAACGACACTGACTCGAAAGAGGCTCTGTAGGCCCCTTCCGAGCATCCGCAGAGCCTCAATGACGCATTTGGATTTTTTATTTTTGTTTATCACCGCGGATGAAAAGATCATTTTGGCTGTCAAAAGCACTCCGAAAGGTCTAGTTCAAAGAAAAAAAATGACCCCGCATCTGCATGTTAAACCGCAAATGTCGAAAGACTTGTTCACTCTCTCCGTCTTGCGTGACAAAGTCACGTCACACGTGAAACATGAGTGCTATCTGGCAGTTATCCTGGAAAACGGGGCGCGCGCTGTGCGCGCCCGTCTCTGAGATGATAAGGTGTAGAACGCAAGGCGACGGGCAGATGTCATCACCGGGTCGTCTTAGCAGAGCGTTGGAAACACTTGCCTTTTCGTGAAAGCATTGCATGGCCAGAGCAGCGTGATAAAGAGTACGATCCTTAAAATTACTTATGTATGACTTTTCTAGTAAAAAATACACTCACAATGTTAACATGTTGTTATGGTGCCTGAGATATGCGCAATAATTTCTTTTTATTTGGCAATCGCAGAAGTATGAACGCTGAACCTTGAGCTGAATATTGGATCGCTGAATATTGGTGAGCACTTCGGATGGGGTTGGCCGTTCGATGTATCGTTTAGTCACTTTGGTGCCGTTTAAGGTACCGTTAAGGGTGAACGAACACACAAATGTACAGACAGACAGACAAAAATTTTTGCGTTGAAGGTCCCCAAAAAAGACTATCGTCTTTAAAAGTGAGCCGTTCTTGGTAGAAACAAACTATGAACCAAAAATAAGCTTCACAGCACAAGATGCACCGATCCTGGTGGTTACACCTTCCTGCTGCTGTACAGTTGGCAGCGCTCCTAACGGCCAAAGAAGTTATCTCTGCCGCGGGCATCAAGAAGGACGGAAGCTGCAAGAGAGGTGCGTAATTGGTGTGGCACATTTTCACGCGTGGCACGTTGAAAACTGCAGATGTCGCTCGTGCTGTTCCAAGCGTGACGCAGCGTCGTTATAGACGTGTGCGTTGACCCCTGTATACCAACAGGCTTTTCCGGTTATCGCGTCCACCCGCGCAGATTATCGTAATTTTGACGCCATATGCGCAAGCGAATAATCAAACGTTATCTGGTGTTTAGCACTTCACATGAACGGTATTACGAGGCATGCCGGAGTAGATAGCTCGGCGAATCGCAAACATGTGGCGCTCTTTAACGTGCACGGTCATCCTACAGCACCGGACTCCCGAACGTTTCGCCGCCATTGCGTTTGGAATCGAACACGCTACCTTAGTGTCAACAGACGAGAAACCTGACCACTGGAACACCGACGTAGGTCAAACAGAGTAGTCGAGCACTCTGAATAGATACTTGCGCAACCAATGTCCCTGGCACTGAACAGTGACCGAACGCTATCACTATACTGACGGCCTCTTGCGGTAACATTTTAACTGGCGTGCATTTCGCGGTGGTGATATCATGACACGTGTGGCCGCAAAAACTTTTAAACCCATACTGTGAATAACAAAGTGCACTGCACGAACTCGCCAACGACAAATGATTCAAAGCAGATGCCGAGACAAAAGCTGATCTTGCGGCAGATTTTTAAACAGAAAATACTACTACTGGATTTACCCGTGATCTCAGCTAAAAAAAAGTAAAGCATTGCGTTGTCGCTACTCCGGAAGGACACTACGCCATTTATTGTATCAACTTGTTTGCGTTGATATACGAAAAAACGACCCTCTGGTTTGATTTACCGAATAAAAGGTTACTGCGTTTCCATGGCGCAGCCTGAAGAATAGGGGGCATTTCAAGTATTTAACTGTTACCGCTCCAAAATTTTTTTCGTTTGTTACCTGATTTGCATACATGCACACACGCACGAACATAAACGGTAATTACGGCGTAAATGTAGCGCGAAAAAAGACAAGGATAAGAAAGTACACCACAAGTGCTTGTGGCGTAGACTTTCTTGTACTTGTCTTTATTCACGCTACATTTAAGGCGTAATAAATCAGGGCCAACTTGCTCACCTTTCCGCTTTGATAAACTAATTTAATGCCCCGCCCCCTCCACCTACATGAAAAACGGTTCTGTCTACGCTACTGTTACGTTTAATTCCAGTATTTACATTACTGGACGAACGAGATGTTCGGATTATTAAAGCTACTTCTTTTCCAGAGTTCAACTTTTCGAAAGTGGTCTGATGCATTTGGTAAAATACCGATTACTATAGGTTAGAGTGGTGCATGTACACAAAGCACTCACCGAGATTCGACAGCGCTTCGCTCCCCTCCTGCTGCGAGAATCGGGCATGGTGGAATCACCTGCTTCCCAAGGCACCAAACAACACGGCAGCGTGTCTTGAGTAGAAGTTGAGACTAACTTGACGCAAGGAGGGGTTGCCGAAATACAGTGGTTGCTGACTCGAAGAGCGAAGCACCCGGAAGGGCCATTGCATGGAAGGCTCATAAGCATGGGGGCTAAGATCTTGAGCGTTCCTGGAAGACAACGATAAAAACCAATTAAAGTGGGTTTGTGGATGGGAACACCCTCGTCTTCGAAGTAGGGTAGGCATAGGTTGTTTCACTCCGTATGCCTACTTGTCCGGTGGCTTATACCTGCTATACTAGCTCGGCAGAGAAAGGGCTCGAATTGAAAATCTTCTTTGAAGGTGGTCCCAATGTGGTAACGGCAGGTCTGTCACTTCCACGCACGCGTTAGAGTTATGTTTAATCTGTGCACACACGCGAAGGCAACAACTGGAGACACAGGCGCTTGTGTCGTCAGTTATTTATAGGCATTCGTGAGCATGCGCTTTTGGAAGGTTGAGCTACATCAGCTAGCCCAAATCGCTCTGATGCTCCAGCGTTACGCACGCGAACAGCGTTAAATGATCCGCGCAAAAGGGATATATTCTCGCAGTGTTCAATTTGTGGACATGTTTGATTCGCCATGGCACGTTCAGTTAGGCCTAAAAACGGTGATTCATGACGTCACAGCGTGCTCGACCACGTCGCCGCACCAAACCCGCCTTCACATTCCCAGCGCAAAAAGAAACAAAGTAGAGAAAATGTAGAGTAACAGCACTGTTAAACAAACTTGACAAGTCTTGCGTATGAATTTGTTGAGAAGTTTGAAGAGTGGTGCAGGGAATGCGTACACACCTTTCAGGAGCGTCAGGCGAGTGACGGCAATGTTAAACCTATTTCAAGGGGGAACGTGATAAGAGTTATTGCACGGCCTCCGAAATGTGCGTCTAAAAGTGGGTCTCTGACAGCAGCATTCGTTGTGGCGAAACGCATTCAGTCATTCTAATTCGTGTCGAGAGCTGTGAAAGCTGCTTGGCGTCATAATTACGTTGCGGAAGAAATACCGGAAATAGGTGGCGTGCTGCAACCATGCAGGGGAGGCCAGATGGGACATCGCAAGAATAGCTTCCCAGGTGTCGCAAGTGCTTTCTTCAGTGTATTTTCACTGTGTTAACCCTGAACGCAATCCAGCTCACCCAATTTTCTGTATTCATCAGAGTACGCAATCATCGCTCAGTAGGTTCGCCTGTTTAAGTGCTCAACGATTGATCTGGTTTTCCTCATTCACCTCACCAGGTCATGTTATGTCACAGTGTACTGCGTGCAAAAACACAGATTTGATCACATTGCGTGCCGTATAGTGAACGACTCCTGCTTAATTTCAGCTTCTTGAGTATCCTTAACAGGGCTTAATCAACGTGGCCTAAATCATCCTTGCAGTTGGCCGCACCGAAATGCTATCACTGGGGTCCGGAATTGAGTCACCGTCTGAGACTTAAGCAGCGTGGCTCCTCGCCTGCTCAGTTAGTACGGCGAGGGCTGTACATTTGCCTCGATGAGTGCCCTCAACATTTGCTGATTAAAAAAAAAGGGGGGGGGGGGTTCGAAGTGATATATACACTTTGGAAGTTGCTCCTGAGTCGGTGAGAAGTCTACGTTTAACCTGCACCTCAAAGCTGCAACGCCATGGCGGTCGCCTTTATAGGGTCAGTGTTGGGGCTACAACAATGGTGGAAATTTAGCAGTCGCATTTTGGCGCATACTAAGCATTCATGCACTGTATACTTACCTTTGCAGGCACGACCACCAATTTGTTGCAGGGGTTACAGCACTGGGCTGTTGAATCCATGGTCGCTGGGCCGATCCCGGTCGTGGTGGTCTCAGTTCAATAGAAGTTCAATGCAAGAGGGTAATGTATAGTACCTAACTCTCATGTCTAGAGTGACGGATGCCATGCACGGAACAGTATGAACAACGTCTGTAGTCACTAGTACTCCACATCTGAGAATGCGCTGCACCAGTGACTGCTTTGGCTGTTGAAAGTGCTCTGAACGATATAGCGAAAAAAAAGAAGAGCAAGCAAAAAAAAAAAAAGAAACCATTATCACTGTGATATGACACCACGAATCGAGAACAAGTTTGGAGTATAAAAGAGGACGTATCGGGGAAGTGGTTTCTTTTTATTTTTTTCCCGATACTATAACCTTAATAGCATGCTTTGACGGCCTAAGCAGTCATCGTGGCCGTGGAGATAAAGAAGAGTGAAAAAAGCAAGGCAGGCCCATCACTGGCGCCACGCATGCTCAGATGCGGGGTATTTACGACTGCAGGTGTCACTCGCCCTCTTCCGCGCTCGACGTTCTGTCATTCTAGATAAGAGGATAGACCACTGGGCTGCACTCAATGCATGTTACATGGGTCCATCTCCGGGCCTGTTCTATCGAAACCCAGGTAAACAAACTTAGCAGGCTGCAGAAGGGGAATACTGTGTTTTAAAACACCGTCGAAAAATACTCTTGGTGAAGGCGCCATTCTCAGCGCCACAGTTTTTAAATACCAAGCATTTCTTCGTGAACGTCGGCGACTTTGAGCGTATCTATCTATCTATCTATCTATCTATCTATCTATCTATCTATCTATCTATCTATCTATCTATCTATCTATCTATCTATCTATCTATCTATCTATCTATCTATCTATCTATCTATCTATCTATCTATCTATCTATCTATCTATCTATCTATCTAGCCGCCTACGACTTTTACCTCTCCTGGTCGTTTAGATAATGGTATCGATACCAAACTTAGTATGACATAACATGACTGCATGAAGAACATATTTAACTAGTCATAACATGAAAATCATGAAATGTGTGTCATGTAGTAATATGACAACATGCCACGCTCATGATGCGCTCGCGGCTGTTTCGCTAGCGTCACATATACAGAATTTGGTATTACGGTACGTGAATGAATGACGAAGGTATGTGACTGGTGCAAACATGATAATTATGAGATGCATGTCATGTAACAACATGACTGTATGCCACGCTCATGATGCACTGGCGGACGTTTCGCTAGCTTCACTTATACCAAATTTGGTATTACGGGTCGTGAATGGATGACGAAGGTATGGTAGTAGTGCAAACATGATAATCATGAGATGTGTGTCATGTGAGACCATGACTACATGCCACAGTCAAGGCGCCAATACATTTCGACGTCACGTGGTGCGCGTGCTCGCCGGCGTTCATTTCGTCGCGTCACGCTGGTGTTGCCACTCCAGGCTCCGGTACTGCCATATACTCACATGCGCGCGCCGCACCATGTTGCTTTGACGCATGCGCGTTTCAGCGCATCCGGCGTCCCTCCGTCACGAAAACAAGGAGACGCAGTGTTGTCTGGGTAACGCATCTGCGCGAAATGCAGCATGTCGCATTTCGCGCCGGTTGCCGTCGGGCCGCGACGACTGACGCTGGTCGTGCCGGTCGCACCTGCATGGCGTCGGACTATGAGTTCTCGCGTTTTGCTAACGTTGCGTCGCTGAGCCCAGTGTGCGCGCGCGTCAACGCTATTTTGGCCCTTCATGATGCACTCGCGGCCGTTTTGCTATAGCTCCACATATGCCAACTTTGGTGTTACGTGACGTCAATGGATGACGAAAGTAAATGACTGGTGCAAACATGATAGTCCTGACACGTGTGTCATGTAAGAACATGACAACATACCACGCTAATTGCGCGCTCATGGCCGTTTCGCTAGCTCCACATATACTAAATTTGGTATCATGTAACGTGAATAGAATACGAAGGTAAACGACACATCCATACATAAATAATCATGACATGGCAGTCAAGTACTGCATCATTGACCTCCACCTCGTAAAGTTCTGCTAACTTTAAAGTGACATATAAACCTTTCTCATTCGCGCTTGGCATATAATCAATTACCACTGTACGTGGGATCTGCCAATTTCTTTCTTTAGGGGCGAAGCTCCTTATAGTCATACCTTGTGACTAGTCACGCGTAGCCGAGAGTAGAAAAGACGTGAAAGAAAAGTAGGCAAAGGAAATGGATGACCATTTCTCGTCTCATTTCCTAGATAGCATTACTCCGCCGCTACTCTCCGACTGGCTGCTGCGCGCGCTTTACCATGAGTGCCTCTCTCAGTCTCTTGGATAGTAGCCTGCGTGGCGAATCGTTGGTCGGGCATGGATGAAGCAGAGTGGTGGGCGCGTTGAAGACGCTTGCGCTCGGCTTCCTTAGATCGCGGCTCGTCGGTGTTACCTTGCGCGCCGTCTGCATTCTTGAACGCGATCGGACGCATGCACGGACAGACGGACGCTTCGCCCCACTCATCATCATTTACTCCGTGGATATGCTGTGGTCTTTTTTGATAAGGAGGAAGTGTAGGTGATAATGAAATGCTGAAGAGATAATCCTGGCTGCTCTGCAAGCCATGCGCTCACGTGTGCCCTTTTTAATAGGATGACAATGTACATACCGACCACTTCTGTCGTCGACGTCACGACTATATGAAATTAATGCCCTGAACACTTAAGCACAAATAGGTACCCATTCAACAGCAGCGCGAAAGAAGGGTAAACTGGGCTGTCTCCCATGCCCACCATGAGAACTTCCAGAATCGTTTTGAGACTCAAGCGACGTGCGAATATTACGCGATCTAAGTTTACTTTGAATAATGGTTGCTATAAGCTGAGTCGTGCTCCTCTTAGGAGACGACGTTTTCGTTTGTCAGGAGTGTTCTAGCGAAGGATTTTTTTCTTAAATTCAAATATGGGCTTAAACAAGGCGAATTCAACGGCTGTTCGCAAGAAAGACTCTCTTTCTGTGTTGCTTAGCGAGCGAATATCGGGGGTGAATGATGCCTATTAGGCACGACGAGATGGGTATGCGCAAGCGCCTTAACGCACAATGTACAGCACAAGTGAGTTATCGTGCTTGGAACGTACTGCAGCTCCAATACAAGCGGTTTTTATGCCTCATCTATCGCCCTCCCATCGATATAACAAAAGTTTCAACTGTTGAAAGTATGTCAAAAGTGACCAGTTTGAAAACTTCAAGAATATTTTTACAGACGTCGATGATCTGAAACCATGGAAACACACATGCAGTTTGTTAATTACAGGGACCTTTAGCTGACCGTATTCGGCCTCACGCTCCACTCAGCCAGTCAGTGGTTGCGCAGTGGCGCAACCCACCGACTGGCTATACGGTCAGGCGCTGAGCCTGTGAGCGGACCGTCGTAGCGAGCGAAGGAACACGTGTCGCGAGGAGAAACGACCAAAATGGCAGCCTCCTGTGCCGCGACTTCGCGCTGCTCGGGAAGTGTAGTGGTTGTTCGGCAAGCACCCACGGCACTTCAAGACACACAAGTATCTGTGCCGCCTCCGAGAAGTCGTCCCTGCCAATCCGTTCGATAATACACGCATGTGGGGTGAAGTTCCCCGAAGCAATCTAGAGCTGACACTTAAGACCACATGGAGCGTCTCTGGATGCCTCTTTGGTAGTTCCGCCAAAGGGACTCCGCAAATCTTCGATAGTAGGAGACTTTATGTAACAATAGCGACAATTGAGTGTTTAACAGCAGCCACTCTTCCATTTATTCAGAAAAAAAATCTGAGTTTCATATGCCACAAGGCAACGTGGTGAACGTGCTGCCTCAGAGAAAACGTTTGAAACGCGTTTGGGCTGCCTTGAAGGCTTTGAAGTAATCCAGCTGCAAGTGAATGTGACAAAAAATGCTCATGCGTCAAACAGTAAATAATTCACACTCTTCTAAAAGAGAATTTTGTATATCTCTGCAAGATAAGAACTGTTTTTTTTTCTTTTAAAAGAACTTTTATACGCCGGCGGCGTCGCGATTGCGTCGACAGAACGACACTTGCCTGAAACTGAAAACGTGCGTTGAGCTCCGGTAAAGTTTAACGTTTGAGCGGAACAGGGAACGTGGCGCGAAAGCGGTCAGCTGAAAGTCCCTATAATAACATCTGCGGTTTCACGTCCCAAAACCGAGATATGGTCATGAGAGACGCCGTAGTTTACGGCTCCGGAAACTTCGACAATACGGCGTTCCTTAATGTGCACTGACTTTGCACAGAATACGAACCTCCGCCTTTTCTCCTCTGTTAAATTACACCGCTGCGGGCGGTGCCGAACGCGCTATACCGTCTGGTCGACAGCTGAGCGCCATAACCATTCACCGCAGTAGATGCACAAGCATTTTGTTTACAAAAGAGTAACTGTTGGTTTGTACTTCCCAGAACTGCCGTGTCATTATGAGGGACACGGTAGTGGAGGGCTCCAAGCACTTCACTACTTGAATTTTTTAACGTGCACCTAAAAGCATCTCGCCGCGATTTGAATAGCCGAGCAATATAGCTACTACAAACTGCGGCGGGTTGTTAGAAAAAAAAATCAAAGCCGAAGTGAAATGCGCAGTTTCCGATAAATCCAATCGCAACGTCATCTTTTTTAGCTCTTCGATTTTCAATACGAGCGCCATCCATGTAGATGCTATATCAAACATGAGGCTATCGGAGTTTTTTTCAACGACTGGATATACCATAACGCATCACATGGTCTTTCTTTGTGGGGCATGTCCACGTGTGCGATCAATCCATGAACGCTTGAGCATCTGGCAACCTTTTGTTTTGCAGTAGAATATTTCCAAGCCAAGTTTCAGTCATTGCTCTCCCGACTCTACCTCTGTGAAATACGTCTCTGAATCGGGACAGCGCGAGGAACCAGCGATTCCTGCGGAACAGCTTCCTTTGTGGTGTGTATGCTAAGTCTGCTCAAGCTTCGGCCGCATTGAATGATGAGCGAGAAAGACATCGGCGTGGTTTGCAGCATGCTCAATCGCTTGCCTGAGGCAGGTGTGCAGTCGTTGACCAAAGCCGATATTTGGTGGCTGCCGAACATTGAATCAGTGCCGAAACGTCGAGCAATCGTCTCCGTTTGCGGCGCGATAAGATCTTTCGACAGCGCGCGCAGAAGGCTTTCCGCAATCGCCTGGCTTTACTGCTGCCTCGCCGAGAAGCGGGTGCTAAAATGGTGGTATGCCTACTGCTTTGACAGTTCCTCCTCCACGGTGCTTGACCCGTTCACGCTACCCGATCGACTGGTGTCGGTTCTGAAGGTACACGATGACTGTACCGTGTGCGAGAAGGTTGAACGTGATGACGCTGTGTACGCTTGCATTATGACTGTTTTGGCGCCATCCGTCCATGCGGACCACAACGCGCTGTGCTTTTGTATTCTACGTACGCTGCCGTATGTTTTCGTGCACGTGCTAGCTAATAGGTCAAAATTTCAGTTCTTTTTCGAAAGAGCTGTTGGGCGTCCCATCGTAGAGCTGCAGGCCGGACATTGTTCTGAGGACCTAGGTTGCGCCATCACAAAAGTTCACGTAGGCGATGTCAGCATGCTTAGCCAGAACGGGAGCTGCTCTGAAGACAATGGTTTCTGCGTACTCTCGCCGACATGACTGGGGATGCTCTACGGAAGACGGCAAGCATTTCGTAAGAAACGCCTTCTGTTTTGATATATATTATTTTTTGGTGGGGGGAAGTAGGTCACTGCGGAATGCTTGTGCTTATTGACATAGCTGAAGTGAAATGAGTTGGTGTCGGTATTGCCTTAGCGTTCCTTTGGAAAAAAAAAAATATTGTTGAGCCCTTGTGCTACACGTGTTCTTGGAAGTGTTTAATATATGACATCTAAGACAACTACTGGTGATTGAACGATCTGACCCCTCTAGACAGACTAGTTACTGTTAAGGGGCCAGCCATATTTATTTTGAGTAAAGAACTGCAAGTGGCCGAAATTTCTGGAGCCCTCCACTACGGCGTCTCTCATAACCATAAGGTGGTTTTGGGACGTTAAACGCCACATAAAATCAGCCAATATTTATGGTGCGCATTTAAATGTTCCCTTCAGCAGTGGATAGTACTGTACATGTAGGTGTCACTGGTTGTCTGGCTAGTCAAGCCTGCTATGGCTGTTCGCTCTCCTGCTGACACGTATGTTATCTCGTATCATAGAGTGTGACATACGTATCTTGTATGTTAGAGTGAAAACGCAGAAAAAAACTTCACAAAAATAGGGTTTATACTTGAATCTGCCCAGAACAATACTTAAGACTGCATTTATTTATTAAATGCGTTTTCTAGCATATTGGCACGGTTAAATGCAGAGAGGGCAGTCTATGCACAATAATCTACGAAAAACTAAACGAATAATCTACTGAAGAAATACTCTTCACATCGTATTGCGTAGGCATCTGGTTCCTTTGAATCAACGTACGTGATTCTTCCATCTGAGAGGGTAAAGACCAGGTGACAAATACTACACTACTGAACTGTTAATATGTAATGGCTATCAAAAAAAGTTAATTTACGCAAAATATAGTTACTGCAACAAGTAATAATATAACACAGCCATTTGAAAATAGACCAGTGCATTACAGTATCCGCAGGATTCTATACCGTGTTTCTGATCTTACTTGGTGTACCGTCTCTTCAAGTTTTAAACGAGGCGTGCATGATCACACATGTTCTTACCACTCGAATTGGCCAGCGTGCTATTAACAGTGGTTGGGAGTCAATATTTTTGGCTAATAACATCCAAATATTTAATGTCGTACGCAAATCACCTGCTAGAACTGGATAGTGTAGGCTAATTGGAGTTAAACAAGAGCTGTTGTCGATCTTTATTAGACAGTGGCGGCAAATACTGGCTAATGTCAGCTACAGAGAACTAAATCGTGCCTTTTATACCATTGCCTTATAGGATTCCTGAGCCAAAATGCAAACAAGCACCAAATGTTATTTTGGCGTACGGAGCGGACAATGTGCTCTCCAACAAGTTGAAGCAGGGCTCTACCGCTACGTTTGGAAGAATAAGATATGCTGGCTTTGCCTCAGTCTGCTGAAGCTATCGCTTAAAGACGGCTGTTGCGCATGTTTAGTCCGCACCCGGGAACAGAGTAGAAGTTTTCCGGTTGAAAAGTTTCGCACAAGAACTTTTAGTCGAAACTGTGAATTCGTTCCGTGAATTGTGGCGTCTCAGGCCAACCCAATGACGCAGTCATTTGGCAGCACTTCTTAACGTACGTGGTTTCAAGACGTGGTGCCAATGAAATGTCACTGAAAGCGTTTATGTCGCTATGCAAGAACAACAATGTGGTTTTGATGTTTTCCACTTTTAGGGCAAAGCTTGTCGTGTTTTCCTCGATCATTCAATAAAATGTGTGGGCTAGTCCTATTTGAAACACAGTGCAATGTTTTGTAACAAAGCTGGGTCGGAATGTTTTGGCCAAATTATCAATGAATGTTCAGCCAAATGGACATAGTCATACCTTCACGTGAGCCATATTGCATGGACTCCTGACTTTATTGCCGTGGACGTTTGCAATGTCTTGTATTTCTCGGTCCATTACACGTATAGCGAAAGCCTTGCGCAAACCACACCGCAATGTCTTGTAAGCTTCCAGAAATTCTAGAACCTTACGACAGGCTTGATCGTGTATGTGTGAAGTATAGTTTATTCTGGAACTATTGTGGTGATCAGATTCAACACCAGAATGTTGGATGCAACATGTATAAATGTGCACGCACCTAACCGTGGATCATATTAACTTACGGCCCACGAATTTTCACGCCCCCATTAACGCGTAGAGTGGACTTCTCGTATCGTTAGCTTTTAATTTCCGGTTGCAAGTTCGCCCAAAAGTTTAACCTTGAACAAGCCCTCTGCTGTCTTCGTCAATGTCACGACCATGTCAACCTATCAAATATTTCGAGCTACTGCTCTGAATACTGCTTCTGGAGCGAGTATCTATGCATATCTTCTAGAGCCCATCTTTAGCTGCGGCATAGCCCATTGGCGTAGCCCTTTAGGTACTGTTGCAGAACAGCGGTGCCGGATATTTTGAAATTAATTTATTGTCACCTGCTTAGAGCTTCTGAAATGTGACCCCTTTTGATGGATTGATATTTTGTTACTCCACGTAAATTATTTTTTTTTACTTCAAGGAAATCATACGACACCAAATACGGCGAAAAATTGGTGAAATGAAATGGCTAACTTCGCAACTATAACATTATTATAGCAAAACTAGCACAACATATGTGGAATTGTCTTGTAACGTGTACCAACTAGTACAAGAACAAGTTTTACTACTTCTTTTATACAGAATGCAGAGGGGTTTGTTTGTTCTGTCAGTACTTCATCATTTCAGTCAAACCAATTCAACGAATTTTCATTGCAGTCTGTGAGAGTTTTGCCCAAACTCTTCTACTTCCTACTTTCCTTTTCAATAAAAAAAATACTGTGCCAAAACAATTTGAGCCACACGTGTGTCTGAAGCATACATTCAAGATAGTACGTGAATATTTTGGTCTTTCGTATGAATAGAGAAAAAATAATTACACCAAACACGCACAAAATCGACGCTTTGGTGAACGGAACAGTGGGGGAATCGACGACCGGGAAGCGCTCGGTAGGTGTGCTACGCACTTCGTCAGGGTTCATCATTGTGGAACTGCATTTAGTCTAAACTTTAGAACCACAAATAGCCAGAAATATTTTTTTTTTGGGGAAGTCGTAGGCTCCGAAAGACAGTTCACGTTCCTCTTAAAAGAGAGACCAACACGCCGCAAGTCTGAGCCCACTAACAAGCTAACACACACTCCTTTTAAAGACGGTAGCCTTGCTTAGGGCGCTTGAACAGAGAAATTTTGGTTTGTCTGCCTGCCTGCCTGTCTATCACACAGAACGGTTCAAAAACTCGGTCAAAGTTTAAGCAGTTGTTCCACGCCCAGCCACCTTGGAGGGGTGACTGGGTTATCAAAAGATACTCGATCAAAAAGATTTATTGGGATATCTGACGTGCAACGTGGTTATGTAAGTACGACGTGGCGTGTTTATTTATTAGAAAGCACATAGATGCATAGTTCTAAAGACCCTAGCATTTCACAGGCTGCTCTGAAAATGCGACGTTAGTTACGAAAAAGCTTTCTGCCGACGATATGGTGCTGCCTACTTCGACAGGCGTCTACATCGGCGCACAAGTAGTGCATGCGCACAGCCATTGACTTTCCCAACAATGAAGTATTCACCTCTCACAAATGCTTCTTTGCAAACTACCATGCCATGCAGTAGCACATCGGACAAAAAACATTGCTGGTGTGTCGTTGGGGAAACGAACACCTTGCAAGCCAGCAGTGATAATGTGGTAAAGTGAAATGTCTTCAAACAAACCTGCATTGTCTTCGTCATGCCAAGGCGGAAATGGTGTGAGAACCGCATGACGGGTGGCGGAGCATGGGACTAGAACTCTTGTAGTATACGGCCGGAAAAAAGACTATCGTCTATCGACATTATTTGTATGAAAGCACACATATACGCAGCCGATTTTCGGTTAAACGTATTTTCTGTACTCTCACCCCGTGCATGACTATTTTGCGCATAATTTCTCGAAGGTGTGCAGTTCCTTATGTAAAAGTGTGTGCACGTGCTCAATATAAAGACGGTAGCAGCCTTGCTGCTTCAGTATTGCGAGTCGCTTTAGTTGACGTCATTGCTTTTTCGCGGAGTAAAATTTCCACCACTACCTTGTCTTGTCGCCTAGACGATCTTGGTTAATACCCACAAGGGGGATTGGCCACACTGTACCTTATATTAGAAATTTTTTGTACCACTACCTACAACGCTGACACTGCGTCTTCTTATTTTCTACACATGCTGAGTTTGATAGTACCATAAAGTCAGTAGCCACATCTACGCTTCTGGTCAAAATTTCCGGAGCCCTCCACTACGGTGTCTCTCATAATCAAATAGTGGTTTTGGGACGTTAAACCCAACAAATAAATCAATCAATCACATCTACGCTTCTAAACAGTCTCTGTTTTTCTTAGCGCTCGATCTCATCCTCACGTTTCTTTCTTGTGACTTCTTTAATCTCATAGTAATTTAGAGGCCCGGGCTCTACTATGACGTCGTTCGTCGTCTGATGTTGCTTGGCGTAACGCAGGCAAGATTGTGTATATAGATAGCCATCTATGAGCAAATCTATGCGCGTTTTTTACAGTCAATCTTGTTACGTCTCGCGAAAACCCTGAGCCCGGGTTGCATAACTCAAGCAGGCTTTCGCCTTCAGATGTTCCAGACAACGTGAAATACTGCGGAACATTCTTCTTGTTCACCCATCTCAGTTTTCCAATGACGTAGAACTATTAAGGTGTATCCGTGTTTACTTCAACACAATAGGCAGAGCTCAAAGGTTTCTAAAATTGCCTTTAATCTTGTCATTATTATCCAATGTCGTTTACTAGTGCATCACGACAGGGCCTAGTATTCACGAAAGGCGCCCCAATGAGAGTCAATCACAAAGTTGTACGGACGTAAATTCGCGTTATTTTGTAAATTACAGTAAAACAGACGTATCGCATGCAGTTTTTTATCTTGTACTCGTTCAGTTAGTCTTATAGAAGTGCACGCACTCAAATGTAACAAATGCACCAATTTAGGCCGATAGATACGTGGCGCATGTTTTACATTAGGTTCCTGGAACCTCTCTGGTCGTTCATTTGGGACGATATCAGCACACCCGAACAGCGTATTGATATTTCAAGCCTACAAAAAATGTCATAATTTGTGTGTTTATTATTGCCGTGCTTCCACTTACGATACTATATGTGCGCTTGTACGGTACGACCCTTTCGAAGCCATTACACATCTTCAACTAACGCTGTTGCAATTATTAACCGAAAAGTAGCCACTCTTTCGGCCAACATTTCTGCCTAAGTAGTAAAAAAGGCAGCAAGTAAACGTTCTGGTGTGGATCATGCGGTCGTAGCAATAAGTATAAGAAAACTATAACTAATGTGAACATTTGGCTGCTTATATTTTCCGTCTAAAAGCAACATAAAATTGTAAATTTTCGGCCTGCTTCTTCTCCCCAAAAGAAAAATAAATCTCAAAATTGTCTGCAGGCCCAGCTTCTATGATCGCGTAATCTATTTCTACCTTGAATACTTGCCGCCAAGCTTCGACATGCTGCTGCTTGAGATAATAATGTTGACGTTTGTTAGGAGCGCTTCGTTGATTGAACGCTGCCGTTGCGAAGACTGATTTTTTTTTCAATTCAATCGATTGATTCATATACGAGCTTTAACGTCCCAGAACCACCATATTATTACTAGAAACGCCGTAGTGGAGGGCTCTGTAAATTTCGACCACCACGTTTTTTAACGTGAACCCAAATCTGTGCACACAGGCATACAGCAATTTCGGCTCCATCGAAAATGCAGCCGCTGCAGTTGGGGTCTCAATTCATTCAAGTTCACCGGAGCAAACATGCGCATTTAACAGCTGTTCCCAAAGATAGTGCTCTTTGTGCGTTGAATACCTTACTAGGCTCGACAACATCAGCATGCGTGGGCGTTTTCGGACGTTTAAATACAGTGGGCTGTTGAAGTCTATTGTACCTCTCTTCAAACTTTCGTGCAGTTGTAAATTTCTCATGACTGATAATGATGAAACCTCCTAGATTAATTCTAGATAAATCACAAGTCCGTCATCAAAAGCACTCAAAACGTGTAAGTCTTGAATTATAAAAAAAACTCATAAGTTATACGTTCCAAAATCAAGTTATGGTTACGAGACACGCCGTAGCGGAGTGCTCAAGAAAATTTAACTACTTTTTTTACGTGCACCTATATCTGAAGTCACGGGCGTCTATCATTTATTGTTATCCAAGTGCTGCAGGGATTCTATCTCGAGACCTTAGAATCAGGGTTGGAGAACCATGACCACTAGGCAAACACTGGGGGTCTCTTGCAAGATTTGCTAAGGCACAAATAACGTACCAAGTTTCATGTGAATGCAATCATAGCATAAGCGTTGCTGACTTTTGCACACATATTTAGGTTGTGCAAAAAAAAAAAAACACGGACGAGAGAGAGAGAGTAAACAGTAGGGGCGCAAACATCAACTGTGTAAACGGAAGACCAAAGCGGCTCTATAAAAATGAACAGCCCGACACGTACGTATAAATCACAACAAAAATAAACCAGGATACCCGTACCCATTAAAATCTACAGTGACAACGGCAGGAAACTGTAGATGGCGATAAACAATTTAACCAAGATCAACAAAGACATGCGCACAGACGCAAAATCAAAAAGACAGTGGACTGTCCCAGAAAACGACTATATTTCAATACCTAATGCCATCTAAAACTGCAGTTCCTTATCAAGCAAAGCCAGTAAAGGCAGGCTTACGCACTTCACTTCTAGCGATGAAGGCCTCCATAATTTCCCTTTCCATTTTTTTGTTTGACTTGTACAGGACTACTGTATCTCTTAGGTTCGGCGTACATCCGCAGCTCCTACTGTTCACTCTCCTTCGTCCGTGTTTTTTTTTCGCGCAACCGAAATATTTGTTCAAGAATGCACAATCTTGCCCTAACTAAGGCGTTACTGACTTTTGCATTTCCCGCTTACTGTACTTCGAAATTTAGTAGCGATATCAGATACGTGGCAATGTCGCTGTGCATCGACGGGTCATGACATGAATCTGCAAGGATGATTCATAGGGCGTTTCTTCGTGGCGCGTGTACACATGGACGAATAGTGAATGAGGGCGCTAGCAACGTTTAGCGCTACAAAAGAGAACGTTCAATATAAATTTATTCAGTCGGTCCCTTGAGCTTACCTCAGTCAAACGCGTCTACCACTTCGGGCAGTGCCAGGAACCAGCGATTCTCACGGAACAGCTTCCTGCTCTGAAGCTACGCTTGTTGGAACTTTGTACACCTTGAACAATGACCGAGAAAGACGTTGGCGTGGTATGTACCGTACTCGATCTTCGCATGAGTGAGGGGGTGGTGCAGTCTCTGACCACCGCCAATCTCTGGTGGCTTCCTGACATCCAATACGAACCTAAACAAAGAGCAATCGGCTGCATTCGCAACGCACTGACAGGTTTCGACGGCGTTCACCACAGGCTTTTGGCTATCGCCTCGCTCTACTGCTGCCTTGTGGAGAAGGAGGTGTTGGAATGTTGGCATTTGTACAGCTTCTGCAGTGTTCCCAGTACGGTGATTGACCGGTTCTCCCTGCCTGATAAAATGGCGCACTTTCTGAAGCAGCTGAACAATTCTACAGTGTGCGAGAAGATTGAGCGCGAAGACACTGTGTACGCTTGCATTATGACGGCACAGGCACCGCCCCCCGTTGCGGACCACAATGTGATTTGCTTGTGCATCCCACGTACTCTGCCGTTCGTGTTCGTCCACGTCTTAGCTAAGAATGTGACTTTCAGAAACTGTTTGCAAAGAGCTTTCGGGCGACCCATCAAGGATCTGCAGGCCGGGCAACCTGTCGGGGACCTGGGGAAAGCAATCGTCAAAGCCCGCCAAATGTATAAGGACAGGGCAGCACAAGCATAGCCGAAAGGACTTGGTACTCGACCAGTCGTCGATTTTGACGATGTACCGCCGACGTTACGGGAGGTGCACCACGGAAGACGGCGGGCATTTCGTGAGAAACACCTTTTCTTATGTTATCTAATAAGCCTAGAGTTATTATATGTGATGCGTGGCTACTGGTGTCACGGGATCTTCGTGCTTATTCGCATAATTGAAGCGAGATCGATGTAGTGCCCGATGATGCAGCTTTGTGTCTTTCTTGGCGTTGCTCACCAAGTAACATTATATTGCCTAACCCTTGTGCTATATGTGCTACTGGATATAAACGGAATTCGAATTTTACGGCTAAGAATTCCTTATAGCGCCGGTAGTATACTGCAGCGGAACCTTATGTTTCTGCAGTTCAACCAATTAAATAACATATAGAAAAAATGTTTTATTGCTATGGTGAAGCGATGAATGCCTTGAAAAGAAAACTGGAATGTTACTCCAAGTAAAGCTACCAGCTAATTCTTTCGGACTAAATTTCGCGTAACTTAGCAACATGTTGGCCGCACTGGTAATTGCAGTGGTTTTTGTACAGTCAGTTCTCTAAGCTTGAAGTAAGAAACTAATGCGGCACGGCAGGCTTGTTGAGGATCCACAGCTGCAAGCGTATAATATATCATATGTCTAACACAGGTGTGTAATGTATCATAAGTATCATATGGTGGTTTCGGGACGTTATACCCGACATATCAATCAATCGTATGGGTGCCTCTAAAGCGGGACGAAGAAAGAGCCACACAACGCAGATACACAGTGCTGCTCTGTGTGGCTCATACACGTAACCCACATGTTACGTTTGGCTCAGCACGTATACATGCTTACCCGCCGATTCCCGATGACAGCCCGTGATAGCGCGTGCCGGCGCTCGAGACCGTATTCCTGCAAGCGAAGTTCGCAATTGCAGATCCTGAAATGCCATCTCTTCCCTTCCCCCCTCCCTTTCTCTCATTCCTACAAGAAAAAGGCCAGGGAGTTTGCTGTCATTGAGCTGTCATTACGAGAAGTTAGCGCAAGCAAAGGGATTTGGTTGCAAGCGCGCTTTTTGCAACGAAGATGACCGCCTTGTTCCATACCTGCTTGAGCTGTGTTCGTCTCCGGCGATGTTAGGGTTTTTATCGCGCGTTGGACGCGCGACGTGCAGGCCGATGTTGTTTACTAGAACTTTTTACGGTAAATGATGGCGAAGCGAAACACCAGCAAGTCGTGCCCGTGCGATTTCCACTGTAATGATAAATGCCGCATGACTGCTTGCCTGTCAGAATTGATGTGGTATCTCTAGGGGAATGACCATGAGAAACGACAAACGGTAATGCCAAGAAAGGCAAATAGATTTAATTTGTAGTAATTAACGAATACATATAAAGAAAGTGTACCACGAAGTATGTTGTCGCTAGCGGGCAAAGACCAAACCTGCTGTTACCAAATGGGGCGTCCGATGATCTGCCGATTCAGATGCAGTGGTGGTCCTACGACCGCCCACTTCATCGGGTACACCTGAACACATAGAGCAGGAAGTGTTACTCGGCGCTGATGGCGGCCATGGCGCCGAGTGCGGAACATTCTTTTGCGGCGTTCTGGCGTAAATCGGCATTGCATCCCTCAAGAGTTCGCTGGTTCACTCTTTGCCGGTGGGCAGTTATCTTTTTGTTCACCATATTTGCTGTACCCTTCTATCCTAATTACTACACATAGAGCCGCATGTACTTTTCTTGGCATTACAGTGTGTTTTCATAAAATTGTCTAGACGAAAAAAAACTGGACCTTTAAAAATTTCCTTTTTTACCTGAAAATGAGCTGTGTAATCAACGTCACCTAAACGCATTGACCTCTTTGCTCGAATTCTGAGTAACCTTGATTATTACCAAAATTATATAAGGTCAAAAATATCACTCTTATCAGATAATGACGATGACCTGGTAAGCACTTTAATGCTGTCAAACAGATATTGCGGCAGCAAGGTAAATGCGGATGGCAAAGTGCGCGGCTGGAGTGCACAGCACTCGTGTAGGAATAGTACACATTGGCGTCCAGAGCGACACCGCACAAACCTTTGCCACCGAGTACCATCAGTTAAATATTCAGGCTTATTCGTAAAAAATGACAATCAAGACTACCGGTAATTGAGCATTAAAATAGGGTTTCTTCAAAGCCATAGGATCCGTGATGATTCCACAACGCAAGAAAGTTCTCAAAAATGACTTCATTTGTGTGCAGTACAGTCGCTGCAACAAATATTTATAACTCACAATTTATTGAAAGACAAAGCAATGTATCAAATTATTGGCAACAAACTGCTATATGACGTTCGTGAACTTGTTCAGTGCGACGCCCCCCCCCCCCCCCCCCCCTCTTGATTGTGAAGAGCCATCAACTGCCACGCCTGTCCTGGCCTGTCGTGTGTGCCAGCATAGTATTACCAGCTGCTACCAGTTATTTATGACTGCTGCCACATAAAGCTTGTGTTATATCAACTCCTGTGTAAATCATCGGCTGGAACTGAAAAGTGTTGCCTAATAGGTTTTCAATGAGAGCTGTGGCGTCCTGTATGAAATAGTGCTGCCAATGTTGGCCCATATGTCAGTCGCCAAAAACTAAATGGTGCCTTTTCTACCATTTTCCTTCTTCTAGGACGCCGAACAAGGACGAAATGTTATTTTGTGAACAGTGGGCGCAACGAGATCTTCAACGAGAAGTACAAACGTGGCTCTACTTCGGCGGTTGCACCAATCATATACACGCTCTTTGCTCTGGTCTTTTTAGGATTCCGGTTGACAAGGGAGACTGTTGCGCATGTTTGGTCACCACCCGGGGAAAAAATAGAAGGCTTGCTCTTAAAAGTATGATGGAAGATTCGGAGGATTTGACTGGGATTGTGTGACGTACAAATGTGCTATACTTTGATCCAGCAGTATCGGGCTTTTTACCTGCTTCGTAACGTGCATGTTTTAAAAGACGTGGTGGCAGTCAAATGTCACTGAAACTGTTTATATCGCCGAACAGGAACACATGTGCGGTTTCCATGTAGTTTCCACTTTTTGCGTTTATTTTGGGTGTCGGTTAGCATGGTGATTTCACAAAACAAGCGGACTAGTGGCGTTTCAAATATATAGGAAAATAGACGAGTCTGAATATTTTAGCCGAATGTTTAATGAATGCTCAACCGAACATGAGTATGTAAACTCTAAAATAAGGAAGTATCCATGAGCTCTTCTTAATATTATGCTCTCAAGCCGGTGAGCGTAATACTGCTCCCAGAACAAGCTTTGGCGCGTATTTTCGATAGCCCACTTTTGGTGGATGGTTTCCCGAGTAGAGCAACCATATCCGATGTTGTCAAGGTGTGTTGTTTGATTTCACAATAATTTTATAGCAATCCTGTACGGCGATGTTATAATGTGACCCGTTTTTATGAACCACTATTTTTCCGTTTCACATAGGATTTCTTTATTACTGGCTGGAAAATGTTTGGATTGTTCCATGAATGAATCTTTATTTCGGTTGAAATGATTCTATGAATGTCAATGCCTGGCTGCAGTAGTGTAATCCGAACTGTTGGCATTTTGAATTGTCCTCCTAAATAAAAGAACGTATTGTGCAGAAAAATGTGTCACTTTTTTATCTTTTAAACGCCTACAAATGACAGCCACTGAATATTAGTTCAATCGTTATGTGAATGAAGGAAGCACCACCTCAGAAGTAGAGGGACTCTACCACCGATAACGCAGGAGAAATACTGACTATTACCGTTCTGTAAGCGGTATTCAAAACAGAACACGATCTGGGAATATCCGAACAGACAAATGACACTTATTACTCCAACACTATTATGCAGGTGCAATTTGTGACAGGGACCTATGAAATAAAGAAAAAAGCTTTTTCCCAGCATTGTATGCGCACGCCAATATTATTTAGTGCAGCTCTGGCGCTGCATGTAAAACCGAGCTGGTAAAATTCGCCTGCAATTCCACACCCCTACACGTGTTTTGGTGTTTCGCACTTGCTTGCGTTTTCTGAAATATTGTGAAAATTTAGGCTGTGCTGTGTTCGAAGTTGTGAGGGGCGTGTCATCATTGGTGAACGTATCGAGTACAATGCCCAACAGGACGATGCGGATAACAGTCAACTACCGAGTGCTTGCTCGGTACCTGCGGAAACAATGTGCTCTGGAACGATGCGGTAGCAGCCCACGTATGCATGGATACCCATGTCTTCTATATAAGAAAAAAAGTGACCAGTTAGAAGTACTGTGATCACTGGACTTTCGTGATATCAGTATTCATATGACCCGGTTTCCTTCTCGAACACGCAGGGCCCAAATTACGCGTGTTATCGGTGAGCAGATCGCGTAGCTACCTATCGCGCTAAAATTGGCATTCATGCACTGGCGTACGTGAGGCTAATTTGTCGAAGCATGAAGCGTCTGAACTCTTTTTGTGATTATTACCCACTTGATACTGCTCGGTGCTCATCGTGTGTAGTGTACTAAAACCAAGTTATTGTAACCATTGAAAAAAAACTGAAATGTCTTATTTTAACGTGACTAGTTATTATGCTGGTTAAGGCTGATGAATGCAAGTAATGTGCACAATACAGAACCTGCGTACGTGCGAAGCAAACAACCAGCGCTGCGAGTAATAAAGGTATGCAGCTGCTTGTTATAATCCGTCCGAGGCAGATGCCACGAATGCCGAATCAAAGTTCCAAGAATTCTTAGTGCAACTGTGGCCAATCGATCGGTAGAACATGACTATCTATTCATAAGCCGATAATAGTTAAGCGGGCGTTGACTTGAAGCGCACTCGTGCAATACTCAAAGGCGACGGCCATATAGCAAGTAGAAAAAAAACCCACACGCAGCGCCAAAATGACAGGAATCAAAAAAAGGAGGCCATTGTTTTTGCGCGGTGTATTTTATTATGCATGTGAACTGAGTGGCCCAAGCTGTAACCATAGCGAGCCTCTAACCATCAAGGAACTATGAAAATTACCTTTATAACCCATTCCCCGCTAGTGCCAACAAAAATAACGTCACTTCTTTACCACCCATTGCGCAACAACCACTTAATTTTTTGTTCCACGGAAAGTGTTCTCTCCTCACACATTGGCACTAAGCCACAGGAACGGCTGGTAAGCCGGTGTTTTCTGAATGTACGAGTCTTTTGTGAAAGCGTCGCTACAAGTTATATTTACCTTGGTATCTGGTTATGATTAACATGAAAGATCTTTCGAACAGGTGCTTTGTTTTCCATGCCACTTTGATCTTATTAACAGACCCATTATGGTAGTGTAGTGGCTGTGGCAGCTGCATTTCCGGTGGAGGCGAAAATGCTGTAGGCCCGTGTGCTCAGATTAGGTGCGTGTTAAAGAAACCCAGGTGGTCGAAATTTCCAAATACTTTCATTACGGCGGCTCTCAAAATCATATGGTGTTTTTTTGGGACGTTAAACCTCAGATATTATTATTATTACATTCAAGCATCACTCAATCACGGGAGCATAGGGTAACGAGAGTTAAGCATCACATTCAGTTCATCGCATAGGTCAGTGCATTTTGTTTGGATGATAGTGACGCCAGTGGTTTATTCCAAGTGCGATCATTACGTCAAAACAAAAGTTACCAAATTCAACGCAAGTGTAGTCGACGTTTTCAATAAGCTCACGATGTGTACGCCACTACTACGCTTCCAAAAACACGTCGATCCAACGAGTAGCGCTCGGCTCAGAGCCGTGATATCGGGCGTAAACAGTTAGTCGCCGAACGACTCACACGAAGCCAATTCCCAGAAAGCGTGGGTTCTGCCGAATTATTCATTAGGACCACGCTTATTTTCATAGGTGCATGCACGAACGATGGCGAGATGATGACAACGCGACAAAGGGCGACTGATCTGGCGAGTATAGTGTGCCGGTACATCTTTGCTAAAAAATTGTTCGCACAGTGACGAATTGGAACGAATTGGAAGGCACAGTGACGAATCGGAACCAGAAGAACGAGAACAAATTAAAGGGATTGATGATTGATTGATATGTGGGGTTTAACGTTACAAAACCATCATATGATTATGAGAGACGCCGTAGTGGAAGACTTCGGAAATTTCGACCACCTGGGGTTCTTTAACGTGCACCCAAATCTGAGCACACGGGCCTACGACATTTCCGGCTCCATAGGAAATGCAGCTGCCGCAGCCGGGATTTGATCCCGCTACCTGCGTTTCAGCAGCCGAGTTCCTTAGCTACTAGACCACCGCGGCGGGGAAGCTAATTAAAAGGAGACCTCTTAGAAAACTAGTTGTAACTACAAGGTTTAAGACAGGGACTGTAAGTGGCAACACTGGCTGCAAAGACTACATTAAAAAAAAAAACACGGAGCAAGTCCCTTGTGTAATCAGATGGCAGACTTTGGGTAAAATTAGCAATGGTAACTAGTGCGACAAGCAGAAGTGAAGCAAGAATACTGCTAACGCCTTTATTTCGGTTCATTTGATTACCCTTTCGTCAGCAACGCTGCAACGTCGGGAAATTATGCGTAAATGGTCATGAATGGTGTGTGTGATAACTGCACAGATGCCTAACTACAGAATGTTAGTATGGGCCTCATATTTCATAAGGGCTACTACTCGTGGTATCGAAAACCAGGCGTTTGTGCAGTGCAGTTGGTTTAAGTAAGTCCTACGCATTGTAAATGAAGTTGGGGAACCAAGTTTCGATGTCCTACCATTTGGTTGCGTGCATGAGGGTGCGCAAAACATGTATTTTTTCATCAGCGTTAAACAGTACCTTTCGTCTAATTTGCGTAAAGGTGCTGACTTATATATGCAGACAGCCCTAACAGCTCCCCAACAGCGTCCAACAACTGCAATGGACGTCTACTATAGCCTACAGCGTATGTTTCGGAACTGTCTCGTAAGAACAATAAATGTAAGTCGCTAAGTTCTTCTATACTATTTAATTCGAAATTTTGGTTAATTATTTCTAATGTGACTTCGGGGAAGGCTGGTTAGGCAGGTCGACATAATGTGGTACATACCGAGGAAAGTATTTCTCATCCGGAACACTAGCAGAAAAAACAGCACTGATTGTCCATATAGACTTTTTTCTTGAATTCAGGGCACACGCCTATAAGCAAAACTGGATCGAAATTGATATGCGTACTCATTGTAGAAGAAACATGACTGAGAGAATGGGGATATCAAAAATTTCAAGTATTAATTTACGGAAGCCAAGTAACTAGCAACACCATTATTTGCAGCTTCTGTAAGCCAAACAAGAGTGTTAGTATTTTGTTTGGCTTCCCAATTCAATGCATGTGCTTAGGCTGGAAAGGCAGTATTAGTAGCCGCATGTCACTGTTTGTTCTAGCTGGTTCTCTGCCTACCACTCTTAAGGACGATTTCACGTGCACGCTTGAAAGTGTTTTTAGTTTTGGCAGTTGTGGTCCTTACAGTACATGCCCTCAGCTTCGCTCCTTACCGCGTACGTCTTCTCTGCACGAGATTGAACTTTTTCTTGATAGGGAACTCCCTGAAAAACCCACTCAAATTTTTTTCTAAATTCAATCTTAAAACGCAAACATAAGTTCACGACCAGAGGCAGCAGTGCCTTGATTGGCATCGGCTACAACTCCAGCCGGATGTAAGGCGACTGACCTCCGCGTCTAACAATAGGTCTGACAGTACACTGTAAAATATCACTCCAGCTAAAGGACTAAAAGTGGACATGAAGTCAAGAAAAAAAAATACCTACTCCCCCACAGAGACCTCGCGCCAGAAGCGCGAGCTATCTGTGGTGGAGTCTGTGTTTGTCAAAAGCCTCGTCTGGAACCCCTCTAGTCGTTGATTCAGAACGGTATCAGCACTCCAGAACAGCGTATTGATATTGCAAGACTAGGCTAAATTTCCCTAATTGCGCGCTTAATACAGCCGTGCTTCTTCTTCTGGTCCACTTGAATAGTATGATCTTATTACAAGCCCTTACACATAAGTATTTAGCACTGTTGTATTTATTAACCCGAAACTAGGCACAATTCCTCCAATAGTTCTGTGTAGTTAGCCAAAAAAAAAAGCGGGGAGTAAACGCATCGGTATGAGCAGTACAGCGTGGAAGTCGTAGCACTGATTATTCGAGCGGTTAAGGAAACTATTGCTAAAGTGAACATTTGGCCATGCGGTTAAGGAAGACATTACTACGTCCCGAAACTACGTTCTCAGAGTGAGGGACGCCTAAGTGAAGGGACCCTGTAATTTTAACCACTTGTTGTTCCCTCACGATCACTAGCATCTAAACACCCGGCAGTCTTAGTGTTATCAAAATTCTGCCGTGACCTAATACCAAGAATTTAAAACCAGGAACCGAGAAAGATAGCCGCTAGACCAACACTGGGGGTGTTTTGAAAGACGGTAAGGTACAAGTGACCTACCCAGTTTCGCGAGGTTCCAATCATCACCTAATAGTTCCTGACTTTTTGATTTGTTGCTAAGAATACTTGCGAAGAATGGAAGCGATATCAGGCACGTGGCTACCTGGGTGTATTTCGACGGGTCATGTCGTGGATGTACGAGAATTGTTAATGGGGTGTTTTTTGTGGCGCATGTTCACGTGGTCGATTTGTGAATGAGTGTGCTTGCAACTGACCACCTTTTGCCCTGCAGCGGAGTATATGCCAAGTCGATTTATTCAGTTGCTCCCCTGAGCTTGCCTCAGTCCAACGCGTCTACCACTTCAGATGGTGCGAGGAACTGCCGAATCTTACGGAACAACTCCCAGCTGCTATTAGGCTAGGCCTGACCGCTGGTACACGCTCAACGATGACCGAGAAAGACATTGATTTGATATGCAGTTCACTCGATCGCATGACTGAAAGAGAGGTGCAGTCTTTGAGCGAAGCCCACATCTGGTGGCTGCCGGATATTGAATCCGTACCGAAATTCGAAGCGACCCGCTACGTTCGCAATTCCCTAAGAGGCTTTGAGGGCGTGCACAGAAGGCTCTTGGCCATGACCTGGCTTTACTGCTGCCTCGCGGAGAGGCAAGTGTTGGAAGTTGGTACACGTATTGCTTCAGCCGTAGCCCCAGTGCGGCGGTTGATCGGTTCTCACTGCCCGATAAACTGGCGCGTTTTTTGAAGGAGCGGGGCGACTCTACAGTATGCGATAAGACTCAGCGCGAGAACGCTGTTTACGCTTGCATTATGACCGCTAAGGTGCCGCCCAACTCTGCGGACCACAATGTACTGTGCCTGTGCATTCCACGTGCGCTACCATACGTGTTCGTACATGTGCTAGACAAGAAGACGAGCTTCAGCAACTTCTTCAAAAGAGCTTTCGAGCAACGCCTAGTGGATCTGCAGGTCGGGGGACCGGTTAAACTTCTAGGGTTCGCAGTTGACAGTGGCCACGAAAAGAATTGGGTGACAACAGCACACGTCGCTGAAAGGACATGCGGCTCTAGAAATCGCTGATTTCGACAAAGCGTCACCAACATGACTGGAGGATTGCCATGGAAGACAGCATGAATTTCGTAAGAGACACTTTTTCTTATGACATGTAATAAGCCGAAACTTAATTCATCAGATTCGTGGCTGCAGGCGTCGCGAAATGCTTGCGCTTATTCACACAAATGATGTCAGACCTATGTGGTGTCAGAGTAGGCTGCTTAGTTTGGCGATACGTCCCTTGTGGCAATAGATGGCTCCGCGCTAGTGCTATTGGGGATACCATTTGAGATTTACATTTTTACGGCCTGCCCCGCCGGGGTGGTCTAGAGGATAGGGTACTCAGCTGCCGACCCGCAGGTCGTGGGACTGTATCCTGGCTGCGGGTGCTGCATTTTCGATGGAGGCGGAAATGCTGTCGGCCCATGTGCTCAGATTTGCGTCCACGTTAAAGAACTCCGGGTGCATGATTGCGATTTCCGAGCCCCTTGACTACGGCATCTTTCATAATCATATGCTGCTTTTGGGACGTGTGTGTACAATTTGTGTGTACAATTGCAGGTTGCTTGAAACCAATGTATTGAATATATACATTGTTTGTCAGTGCTGATGTCTAAGCTTTGCACTATCATGGACTGCGGAGGGACAAGGGCCTTTGTCAGGCTGTTCGCCTTTAGCCCTTTGCCCCTGCAGTGAGCTCTGTATCCGGCTTACTGTAAAAAAAGTACTACTACTACTACTACTACATATAAATCAATTTCTGCGGCCTATATATTTAAACATTTGTTGTACCTGAGGTAGTGCGGGGGCTGAACATAATATTGTTTCAGAAGTACTCACGTAAATTTAAAAAATAGTAAATGAAGGTTGCATCGCCGTGATGGCGAAGCAATGAATGCCATAGAAAATAAAAGGTAAAGTTAGTCTAAGTTAAGTTGGCGGCGTAACGCCGGGGGATCGAATCCTGGCTGCAGTGGCTGTATTTACGATGAAGTAGAAAATGTTTGAGGCACATGCACAGGCTGTTTCACATTTAGGGAAAATCTCGAAGCGCGTGGCATTGTGATGTGTACTAAAGTGCTTATTTGGGCCGGTTGGTACATGGTCAACGAAGTGAAAAAAACAGCGCGTAACACAGGACACAGGACAGAGAAGAGACGGACGAGGCGCTGGGCGTGTTACGCGCTGTTTTTTTCACTTCATTGTGATGTGGCCAGCACTGCAACCACGCGCTGCCAGCAGCTCGTGCGTGCGCAGATAATTCAGGAGTGTATAGTTTTGAACCGCGTTGGTCTACGGCGTGGTTCAAACTGCTACGGCGGCTCTTGCTCTCTGCATTGCTGGCCAGCGCGCGGATATCATTGTTAATGCTAGTGCAGGAACTGGGTCGAGAATCTGCACCAAACGTTGCGCGAAGCCTACCTATGAGTTTCTCCCTGCCTTTATTTTTGATGACGGGGTGCTAAATTCACAATTTAGCAGCATATATCTTGTTTGCTCTCTCGAAACGGCGTGGTGCTGTGTGCGTTCATCAGTATTTCTTCACTTTGTGTGCACCGTAGTTCACTTGGACAAGGGAGACACGGCAATCAGAACAGAATGGGCGCTGTATTGATTTGACTTTGAATAACAACAAGCACTCAACTGTGAGTGTCGTACGGCTGCGCTGATTTAACACGATAAAACGAATGGGAACGAATTCAGGAATGCTGTAGGCGAAGATAAAGCCTGTACATGCCGCTGTACGACGTTTCAATACCACAAGGCTATCTAGCCGGCTTTGAAAGGTATTGTAGTTTTTATAGCATAGTTCAAAATCTTAAGTCGCTCTTTCTCTGGTATATGGGACATGGTAAACCTGGCAGCAACGCAGTGCTACTCTTTTTTTTTTCAGACAAGAAACGAAATTGAAAAACATTCAGCAGACGAGCAACTGTTTAATTCAGCTCAATCTGTATGTTGTGATGCCACGCCCCCATTGTCATTGAAAGGGGCATGCTGCGGTGGAACACATCGCTGACACCATGCATTCGCTGCCGTCTAGAATGAGCGCTGTCATCGCTACCACTAGAGACATGAACTTGGAAGCGTCACGAGTGCATTTCAGCGCCGGCAGCTAGTTATTTCTGTTGCGGTCGAATATCGCCGAGAATAAGCATGTTCAGGCGGTTGTTCTATCCTAAATAATTCCCGAGTTCGTTCGCACTTGTTTTGTTGTGTAAAAACCCGCTCAGCTGCCCAGCAGTCACCACTGAGTGCTTCGCTTTATTTAAAGTCAAATAGAGACGCACGGTGCATGCTCATTACCGTGTCTTCCTCATCCAAGTTAACTCCGGTGTGCTCACAATGAACATTTGTGAATGCACCCAGTGCCACGATGTTTCGATAGAGGTAAAAAGGTATGCTGTCAAATACTTTTTCTGTAGCCTCATTATAACAAATAAAGGCATAGAGGTTGGCACTGCGCAACGTTTAGTGGAGACAAGCGTTGAAAGTTGATTAATAGAATGATATGTGGGGTTTAACGTCCGAAAAGCACCATATGATTATGAGAGACGCCGTACTGGAGGGCTCCGGAAATTTCGACAACCTGGCGTTGAAAGTTGGGAAAGTTGGTGCAAGAACATTTAAAAATGAATCTATGCAGCGTGAGGCGACACAAAAAAAAAAACGAAAACATGCACGAGTTCATCGTTCCTTGTTTCTTTGTATCTCATGTTGTGGCGCTGATTTTTCTGAATATGGTTTGTTTGGAGTATCGGACCAGTTACCACTTTGAATATCCGTGCGCTGCCGACAATTCGGCACACGCCTTACCTTAGCAGACGACGCGGCTCAAATCTACACCCTTGAAGCGTCTGTGCACGCGTGAGATGCTGATGGCGCTTGATTGTAGCGCTAATCTCATAGCGATTGCAGGCACTTCGAGATTTCCCTTAAGTATGAAACAGCCTGAACCTCCCTTCAAACGTTTGTGCTGTTGTAAGTTTATCATAAATGATAGAGTGAAAACCTACTAGACCAATCCCAGATACATCACAAGGGCGTCATATAAAGCACTCAAATCATGCAAGTCTTGAATTAGAAGCTAATTGGTTTTAAGTCCTGAAACCACATTATGTTTAATGTGGTTGCCGTAGAAGAGTTGAGTGATAGATATGTGGGGTTTAACGTCCCCAAAGCACCGTATGATTATGAGAGACGCCCTAGCGGAGGGCTCCGGAAATTTCGACACCTGGGGTTCTTTGGCGCGCACCCAAATCTGAGCACACGAGCCGACAACATTTTCGCCTCCATCGGAAATGCAGCCGCCGCAGCCGGGAATCAATCCCGCTACCTGCGGGTCAGCAGCCGAGTACCTTAGCCAGTATACCACCACGGCGGGGCCTTACGGATGCCTAGTGGGAGTATTTATAGGGGGGGAAAGAAAGCTTTATGGCAAAGCGAGTATGGCAAAGTGAGATATTCGGAACGGCACATGCAGCGGACATTGAGAGATACTTTATCAAATCTCTGTGTTAGGCACAGTGCACAGGCCTCTGCTCAGTGCATGGTTGAGCTGTCCAGCGAAAATTGATTCTAGACAAGCGATTAAGGGGCTGTGTGAGCGAGTCGGCTCACAGCGTTGCCCTATACTCTTTACGGTGAAGCTGAAGAAGCCCCTATTTTTTTTTCTAGTTATTGAAGCTTCTTAGGTCCGCATCTTGCCGTCCTCGCGATCAAAGTTCCCTGCAAGATGGAGGCAGCGTCAGCGCGAAACGACAATGAAACAGTCTATCAAAACCCCTGCACCGCTAGACAAGCGCGCCGAGCAAAACAATGGGCACGTTCGCGCCCCTCTCACATCTGTATTTCTCCGTTCTCTCTCCTCAAACCAGTGAAAGCTTGAAACCATCGCTTAGGCCTGTGTTCCGCTTAACGATTAGTCCGTTGTTTGGGCTGGCTACGTGCACTGCACACTCACTCGCTCGCTGAGTCGTTCCCAACGTGTGTCTGTGACCGAAAAATCGAGTTACCGAGATAGCCGTGGGAGGCCGCTACGTGCCCACGCGTGCTTGCGCGATCACACTGAAAAGCCGCGCCTTCGAAGAAAAAACGTTCTCAAGGTCACGAGGCGTGGTAGTTTTTTTGCCCTGCCACCCCTTCCTGCTTAGCTTCCAGCGCTTTCGTCGGGACGAGAGAAGAGATAATGCAATTGCAGCATGCGACAAACCTTTGTAACTCCGCCCGCGCTGGACGGATTCTTACATTTTTTTTGGAAAAAATAACATCTGTACCCCAGGTGACGACATATGATGCCTGCGCAGTGACGACAAACGCTAGTATATTTGCATAATCTATATTTGCATAATCGCTAGTATATTTGCATATTTGTATATTTGCGGGAAACAGCGCGAAATGACTGACAGTATTTTGCTAAATGCTTGAGCATCTAGGTACGATATATTCAAAGAAAATGGTGTTAAAGACCAGTGCAGGTGTACAACGCATGGCCTGATGAATAAAATTTTGTCGTATGTCAGTGTGTTGTTGCATGTGTCTTTTGCCTGGTATTTTATCTGTCATGCTGTTTCCCTTCAATATGTCGACAGTCTTTCCCAAAGATGAAGTATACGCGGATTGCCACCGCTCCACGATCAGTATGACGAAAGATGCAAAGAATTGAACATATTTTGGGCAATTTGGCAATCGCCTCAATGTACAGAACGGTCCACTGTTAAAAGCAACAAAATGAGTGCACATCATGTTTCGATTTCACTATTTTACGGAAGCATAGTAGCTTAGATATGCATAGCACGTACTTGTGGTGAAAGTCCTCACTCCTATATAGAAATCCGTGAAAATTGTTTTCAGAACCACTTGCTGTTAGAGGGCCAGCATTACTGATGGTGTGTATTTGAGTGTTATCTTTAGCAGCGGTTGGTACTGTACATGAAGGTGCCACGGGTTGTCTGACTGGGCGTGCCTGCTCTGGCTGTTCCCTCTCCTGCTGACAGTCCTTCCAGACTGCACGAAGTTTACGAACTTCAAGTCGAGAGCACAACGCTGAGCTGGGCCTTAGGCGGGTAGATGTCTTATTATTTTCAATCTTGAGAATATTATTCTCAATCTTAATGAAGTGCCCATTTGGCAATACTCTTTATAAACAAATCAGAGTTAACATTCATACAGACACGTAATATAGAAAACGTCAAATAACTTCTCCGTATCTCGTATATTAGAGTGAAAAACGCAGAAAAAAACTTCACAAAAAATAAGCTGTACCTGACTCTGTGCGCAACAATACCTCTAACTGCATTTATTTCAAACATGTCCGGTCTTAAATCGCGTTTTATTGCGTATTGGCACTGTTAGGTGCATAGCTGGTGGTCTGTGTGCAATAATCTACGAAAAATAAACAAATGATGGCATTTGAGCAGTGTACCACGAATAAATGCTCCTCACATCGTATTCAATAGACATCTGGTACTCTTGCATAAACGAACGTGTTCCCTTCGTCAGAGATAGACCAGTGGGTAGTGCTGCAAATACTATGCTACTGAATTGTGAATATGCAATACCTTCCTGAAAACAAAAATTACGCAAACTATAGTTACCGCCAAAAGTAATATTATCACACAGTCATTGGAAAAAAGACCAGGGTGTTACAGTATCCACAAGATGCTATACCACGTTTGTGATCATATTTGGTGTACCCGCGCTCCAGATTTTAAGCGAGGCGTGTAGAATCACACGTGTTTTTACCACTCGAATTGGCCAGTATGCTATTACTAGTGGTAGGAAGTTGTTGTGTTTGGCTAATTACGCTCAAATCATGTAAACCGCTCGCAATTCACTGGCTAGAACTGCATACTGTAGTCTAACGGGAGATGAACGAGTGCTGTTTTTAGCCTGTATTAAACAGTGGCGGGAAATACGGGCTAGTGTCAGCTACCAAAGACTAAAAGGTGCTTTTTATGCGATTTCTTTATAGGATTCCTGAGCCAAGACGCAAACAAGGACCAGGACCAAATGCTATTTTGCATACGGAGCCGACGATGTGCTCTTCAGCGAGGCCTTCAAGCATGGCTAACGGCCCCACTTGGACACATAAGGTGTGCTGACTTGCCCCGGTCTACTGAAGCTACTGGCAAAAGGCAGCTGTTGCGCTCGTTCGCTCTGCACCCGAAAATAGAATATAAGGCTTTCTGATGAAAATTTATACATGGATTGATAGATGGCTGTGAATTCGTTCTGTGGAAATGTGGTGTCTTTCAAGCCAATCCAACCACTCAGTTTTTTTTTTTTTGGCACTGCTTCTTAACATACGTGATTTTAATGACATGGTGACAGTCAAATGTCACTGAAAGCATTTATATTTTTGACCAAGAACACCAGAACCTTTTGCGGTGGTCTAGTGGCTGAAGTACTCGGCTGCTGATCCGCAGGTTGCAGGATCTATTCGCGGCTGCGGTGGCTGCATTTTCGATGGAGGCGAAAAATGCGGTAGGCCTGTGTGCTCAGATTTGGGTGCACGTTAAAAAACCCCAAGTGGTCGAAATTTCTCGAGCCCTCCACCACAGCGTCTCTCGAAATCATATTGTGGTTTTGGGTCGTTAAACCTCCCATCAATTAATCAAATTAAGCAAGAACACCAGTTTGGTCTTGAAGTTTCTCTGCTTTTTAGCATGAACCTCGTCGTGTTTTGTTCGGTCATTCAAAAATTCATGTGCATTACTCCTGTTTGAAAGGCAGCGCAATGGTTTAAACATAGCATGGTCCGATTATTTTGGCCAAATGATCAATAAATATTCAACCTAATATACATAGCAATACCTCAATATATGCAATTGGCTGTGGACTCCTGACGTTATTGACGTGCCTTCCTGCGCCATTTTGCATTTTTACGTGGCCGATCCGTTACACGTGTAAGCAATGCCGTTCGCAAACGGCACAATGTCCAGCGAGCTTACAGATATTCTACAATCATCTGACAGGCATAGGCGCGCAAATATTAACCGTCCAGTTTATTCTGGAGCTGGTGCGATTACTAGCGCTAACACACGAATGTTCGATGCGGCATGTATACATGCTGACGCACTTCAACAGTGGTCCGGTTAGTCGATGACCGACGACTTTTACCCCCGGCATCAATGAGCAGAGTGCATCGCTTGTATATTTAGCTTGCATTTTCCGGCCACAAAATCCCGTCAACAAAGTGTTTCACCTCGAACAAGCCAGGGGCTGCCTTCATGAATGTCACAACCACGTGACCCTATTAAGCATTTCAAGCCACAGCTCTGAATGCTACGTGCGCATGTAGTTTCCGCGCGTTTTCTCCCGTGCATATTTACCTGCGGCCTGGACCAATGGTGTTGCCCCATCTGCTGAGGCAAAAGTGTGTTGCTCTTTATTGCACTGATTTTATTATTACCTGTGAGGGCTTTTGGATTGCAACACTTTTTTTATAGACCGATACTTTGTTTCTCCATGTAAAATATTTATTTCATAGTGAATTACGTGATGCTTTGTTTGTTGTGTGCATAATTCTTTATGTCAGTCGAAATTTTTCGATAGCTGTCGATACCAGGCTAGGAAAGAGCTGCCCGAGTTTCACACCTTCCTGCTTACCTTCTACATAAAAACGTATAGTGCCAAAATAATTTGTACCGCACTTGTGTTTCTGAAATCTCAATTTATGCTAGTGGTTTGAATGTGCAGGTATTTCGTGCGAATAGAAAAAGTAATTGGATTAAGCACGCACGACGGCGACGCTTTGGTAAAAGCGAGCAGTGGGGAACTCAACAGGAGTCGCTGGGTGCCAGTGGTACCGAATTTACGCAAAATTTCGAGCCACAAAGCGCTGAAGAAAGTCTTTTCGGAAAGTCTGAGGTTCCAAAAGAGAGTTCACGTATATCTTCAAAAACCTATATACGCAAGATGGAACTAACAAACTGACACACTCTTTTTCAAGGCGATAAACTTTCTGGGAATTTTTCTTCGCGAAAATTCTTGTCTGTCTCTCTGTTTGTTTGTTTAGAAAAATTTATTACCACAAACGTCAATAACAAACAACAGAACATTTCCTTCTTAGTTTCTTTGTTTGTCTGTATGTCTGTCTATCACACAAAACTCGGCCACTCGGCCAAAGTTTAAGAACTCGCTCAACGCCCAACCGTCTTGAACTGGTGGCTGCATTCCTACTTGTGAACATTGTCGATCAAAAAGCAAATATTACGCATATATGATGCGCAACATGAGTACCTAAGTATTAGGTAGTGGGTTACTTTACTAAAAAATAGAAATACTTAATTCTAAATATCCCAGTGTTTACTGGATGCACTGAAAATGCTACTCTTCGCACAAAATGAGGCTAGCGGAAGACTATAGTCCTTTGATGAAATTTTCGGCGAAGCACACAGATATAGGGCTAATTTTATAACACTTGCCATGCCAGCGCTCTTTTCACGGTTGTAGTAAACCTTTAGATTGTAGTGTTTCAGAACTACAGTCATGTAAAAGTTTGTTGCCGAAATACAGAGGCTACGCGCTTAACGCAGAGGCACATGCCGCAAGGTGGAACTACCCTCCTGGTGGTACAGCACGTTAAAGAACCCCAGGTGGTCGAAATTTCCGGAGTCCTCCACTACAGCGTCTCTCATAATCAAATGGTGGTTTTGGGACGTTAAACCCCCGCATATCAATCAATCAATCTCCTGGAGTTACAGTGTCACCGCGCGGCGTGGGCACGTTGCTGTTGCCGGCGGTTTCGGTGGTTCTGCGCATTTGTGACACATCCGCGAACTTTTCTCGGGCGTGCTTGTTGGCGCGCAATGGTAATGAGTGTTCTCAGATGCTATCTGTTCGGGCACCTAGTCTTTTCAATGTTTGAGGGCCCGTCAGGAGACAAGTACTAACTTGAACCTTTGGACCAATATATTTCCCGCGACAAGGCAACATAAAAGTGTAAACTTTCAGCTGCCCCTCCCCTAACACCAAAATAATTAATCCAAAGTGTCGTCAGACTGAGCTTCTATGGTGTTATACTAATAATTTCAATGTTTGATATTTGCTGTGAAGCTTCGCTGTGCTGCTGCTGCTTGAGAAGATAGCGTTGACGCTTGTAGGGAGCGCTGCGCATTTTGGACGCTGTTGTGTGAAAGCTGTCTATCTATATTCACTCAAGTTTAACTGAGCAAGCATGCGTATTCAACAACTGATTGAAAAAATGAGGCGTTCTTTTTGCACTGAATACCCAGTGAATGTCGCCGATGAATCACCCTTACTAAGCCTGGCAACTTAAATATGCGCGAGTGTTTTCAGAGTGATTGCTGCTGCTTGGCACAGACTGTGACTCTAATGCATTAGGTGGTTGAGATTCGTTGCGATTCTCATCGAAATGACGTTTAGTACGGCTCTAATCAAATGACAGATGATAAAGTGAGAGCCTGCTAGGTCACTTCTAGACACAGAAGTGCGTCATCTGAAGCATTCGAAGCGTGCGAATCTTGGATTAGAAATGGCCTAGCTGGCTTTAAGTCGTAGGAGCACGATATGATTGGGAGAGACGTCGTAGTTGGGGAAATTTCAACCACTTGGGGTGTTGTATGACGTGCACCTACGTGTAAATACATGAATGCGTAGCATTTCACATTCTCGAAAAGCGGCAGTGATTCTATTCCACCACCTTACTTATTTATTTATTTATTTATTTATTTATTTATTTATTTAAAAATACCTTACAGGCCCTTGTTGCAGGGCATTGTGTAAGGGGGGTTACAAAGGGTGAGTGTCGCGACAAAACCGTAAAGAGACATCAAACTTTGAAAGAACACAACAAAAAATAATGCGTTATATGTCACTAAAGAGATAATGTACAAAAAGTCATTTGAAGCTACACATCGGAACATAGCTGGTGGGAGGAGAACAAATATCCGCAATACACTAACTAAAAAAACACCTAGCACACACATAGCCAAAAATATTTTAGAGCAGCGCGCAGAAAGCAATTTGTTCTTGTTTAAGAAATACAGGATAATAAAGGGCAATAAGAGAGTTTTTCTCGTGTGTATAAGAACATTATAAAGTAGGAAAATGCAGGCGGTCACAAAGTGTGGAGCGAAAAAAAAAAAAACGCGTGCTCTTTACTGAACGAACACAAGGCCCTAAGCTGTAAGCGGGAGGAAATGGAAAAAAACGAAAGAATATAATTACACTGGAACGATACAGGAGGAGTTGAAAACTTACCACTGATTACCACTGGGGGGGCTTTGGAAGAATTGCTTAGGCACAAGTAACGTAGCCATCTTAACATGGATATAATCATCGCGTCAGCACTCCTGACTTGCTAAATGCAGATGTACTCGAGAAATGTAGATGAAATGTGACGCACGTGGCTATCTGGGTGCATTTCGACGGCTCATGACGTGCACGTGCAAGAATTTTTAGTGCGGCGTTTATTTGTGGTGTATGTCCCTGCGAACAATTTTTGAACGAGCGTGCTTGCAACTGGCAACCTTTAGTACTGAACCAGAAAACATTTTATCTCAATTTTTTTAGTTGCTTTCCTGAGTTAAACACGTCTGCCGCTTCGAATAGCGTGCAAGAACCACCGATTTGCATGGAACAGCCTCCGCTTAAGTTAGGCCTACTGGTCCCTCCTGCGCCTTTAACGATGACTGAGAAAAAAATTGGTAGGATATGCAACATACTCGATCGCATGACTCAGAGAGCAGTGCAGTCTGAGCGAAGCCGGCATCTGGTGGCTGCCCGATATCAAATATGCACCGACAAGACAAGACTTCGCAAACATAAAACGAAATCCGTGCCGCTCAATGAGCTTTCACACCACTTAAAAACCGATATAAGGATGACCAGAGACGACTTTTTTTCAAGCACTCTGATTGAGTTTATGACAAACCAACCACATAAATTTTGGAAGTACTTATCAAAGGCAAATACCTCAGTAACTAAAATGGAAATATCAGCTATATCGCTCTATCTTGTTGAAGACGCGCAGATTATTGCAGATGCTTTCAAAATTTACTTACGCAGCCTTTCTTTTTACCGTTGTCTATCAGTGAAGGTCACATGCCAGACTTAACAATAAAAGAATACTGCATACTAAACCTGCTTCTTCAACTCGATGCCAAAAAAAAAAAAAAGGCAGATCCCACGTACAGTGGGAGTAGATGATATGCGAAGCAAGAATTAGAAAGATTGATACGTTATTTTGAAATCAGCACAATGTTACGAGGTGCAGGTAAATGATGCCGTACATGAGTTCCGCGGCATGATTATCATGTTTGCATGTGTCGTTTACCTTCGTCATCTATTCACGTCACGTGATACCAAAGTTAGTATATGCGGAGCTAGCGAAAAGGCTGCGAGCACGCTATGAGCGTGGTATGTTGTCATGTTCTTACATGACACGCGTGTCAGGATTATCATGTCTGCACCATTCATATATTTCGACATCAATTGACGTCACGTAACACCAAATTTGGTATATGTGGAGCTAGCGAAACGGCCACGGGCGCATCATGAAGGGCCCAATATACTTCAATGTAGCGTTGACGCGCGCGCACGCTGGGCACAGCGACGCTACGTAAGCAAAACGTGAGCACTCTATAGTCTGACGCCAGGCGTGACCAGCGTCCGTCGGCGCTGCCCGACGGCAACCAGCGCGAAATGCGACATGCTGCATTTCGCGCCAATGCGTTACCCAGCCAACACTGCGTCTCCCACTTTTCGTGACGGAGGGACACTGAACGCGCTGAAACGCGCAAGTTTCAAAGCAACACAGCGCGGCGTGCGTTGGCGAGTATATGGCAGGACCGCCGCCTGGCGTGACAACGCCGGCGTGACCCGACGAAATGAACGCCGGTGAGCACACGCACCGCGTCACGTCGAAATGTATTAGCACCTTGACTGTGGCGTGTAGCCATGTTCTCACATGACACGCATCTCATGATTATCATGTTTGCACCAGTCACATACCTATGTCATCCATTGACGTCACGTAATACCGAATTTGGCATAAGTAAAGCTAGCGGAACGGCCGCGAGCGCATCGTGAGTGTGGTATGTAGTCATGTTGTTACATGACACGCATGTCGTGATTATCACGTTTGTATGTCATTTACCTATGTCATCCGTTCGCGTCGAATACCGACTTCGGTACATGTGAAGCTATCGAAACGGCCGCGAGCGCATCATGAGCGCAGCATGTAATGTTGTTACATGAAACGTATCTCATGTTTATTATGTTTGCACCAGCATCATACTTTCGACACCCATTCACGTCCCGTAATACCATATTTGCTATAAGTGAAGCTTGCGAAACGGCCACCGGCGCATCATAAGCGTGGCATGTAGTCATGTTGTTACATTACACGCATCTCATGATTATCAATTTTGCACCAGTCGCATACCTTTGTCATCCATTCAAATACCGTAATGCCAAATTTGGTATATGTGGCACTAGCGAAACGGCCGCGAGCACATCATGAGCGTGGCATGTAGTCATGTTGTCACATGACACGCATGTCTTGATTTTCATGTTAGTCTGCCGCTTGTGTTCGCCATGCAATCATGTAAACCCATACCAGTTTTGCAACATGCCATGTGAACGAAAGCACCGCAAGAGCTGCAAGACCATGAAATGTTGATCATGACATTCATGACATCCTTGTCATGATTTCCATGTTACGACTAATCAAATATATTCATACAGTCATGTTCTGGTATACCGAATTAGGTACTGATATCATTACTGAAGTGGCCAGGAGAGCTAAAAGTCGTAGGTGGCTAGATAGATATATGTATGCGCAAAGTCGCCGAAGTTCGCTAAAAAATGCTTCGCTTTTAAAATCGCAAGGCTCGAATGAAATTTCGAATGCTTTTTTTAAGCGCTATGCTACTCAGCTAACTCCTTTCCTGCACAATATATTTTCCTTATCGTTAGAAACAGCGGTGCTTCCAGATGATTGGTTGTGTGTGAAAGTAATTCCTATCCATAAAGGTGGGAACAAACAACTGATAAACATCTACAGGCCGATATCAGTGACAAGCACATGTTGCAAGGTAATGAAGCATATCATAAATAAAGCCCTTATGAGCTATATAAAGGAAAATAAAGTACTTTACACGAACCAACACAACTTTAGAAGGAAGCTTTTGACCACTGCACAACTTTTAGAAATTACTTATGACTTTGCTTCAGCCATTATTTCTAGACAGCAAATAGATGCGATATTCATGAATTTTTCGTCGCTAGGGCCAAGAGGGCAGTCGAAACCAGAGGGTTCCTGGACTAGGGAACTCTCCCACCCTAGGGTGACACCGGGCCTCGCTCGGAACACTGTTTTCTAAATAAAAGTTTATTTCTCTCTCTCTAAGGCATTCGACTGCGTTCCACACTCGTTACTCATGCAAAGACTTGAATCATTTGGGGTTAACTCAAAAATTGTCCATTGGATTGCGGCTTATCTTTGCAACCGCTCCCAGTATGTTTGTTTTAATAATGTTGAGTCCAACCATGCCGACGTGTTCGCTGGTGTTCCCCAATGGTCCGTACTAGGACCAACTCTCTTTATCATATACATCGATGACATCTATACTGCTATGAAACAAGGCATTACAATGAGGCTTTTTGCAAGTGACTGCATCATGTACTCTCCCACTAGCACAAGAGAAGACTAAGTGAATTTTGACGAATGTTTAGAGAATAATTAAAAATGGGTTGTAAAACACAGTATGCAAATTAATACAGAAAAAAACTATATGTATTACAATTTATCATAGAAAGACACCACTTCACTTTCACTACACCTTCTCTGGGGCAGACTTCAAGCACGTGAATAGCGTAAAATGTGTGGGGGTCACAATAGCGATGCCCACATCAATCAAATTTCTGCACGTGCATTTAAAAACTACTTTTAAGGCGTAAACTGACTGGAACTTCTCCTCATGGTCGACTAACAGCGTACAACATGCTCATGAGACCCGTCCTTGAATACGCCGCAATATTTTTTGAATCCGGACCTAAAGAACATGATTGATGCATTGTGAAAAATTCAAAACAGGGATCTTAGATTGATTTTTTCCAAGTATTCCAGGCAGGAGAGTGATTCCGAAGTGCGTTTGCAAGCGCAGGTTGCAACTCTTGCTAGCCGATGACAATTAGCTAGTCTGAAGTTTCTTTTTCTTCTTTCAAGCAAACTGGGAAACTCAAATAAGGAGGATTACCTAAGAGCTTCAAAGCGTCACTTCAGTAGAACTAACAACGACAAATGCATGCACCCAATCCGGCCATGTTGTAACACATTGAAGTATTCTTCCCCCCCCCCCCCCCACCCCAGTTATAGAGATGTGGAATGACTTTGCGAATGACGTCGTCAGTGCTCAATCACCTGAATCATTTTCATCGCTGCTGTAAATTAATTTAGAGGCATTGCAATAGGTTCTGCGTTATCTGTGCGCAAAATAAAGGCAGAAACGATGTATCGCGCATGTACTCGCACATTGCTACACATGCTTAATAACCTGGGTCTGTATATCAATTATGTTACCGTGTGATGGTATCTTGCTAACTAGTTTTTTTGTTTGCTTTTCAGTGAAACACATGCACATTGCTCATTCATTGCTTCTATGCTGTTATATTGCTGTTTTGGCGGCTTTGTGTTGCATATTTTCTCTATCTTTTCATCTTCGAAATATGAAGCCTTATTTACTTTGCATGCTCTCTCCTGTATAGGCCTGAAAAGGCTGACAGTATTGACTAAATAAATAAATAAATAAATAGGTAAATAAATAAATAAATAAATGAACTTGAACCAACCAGCTCGATTCGCAGCGCACTGGTAGGTTTCGACGGTGAACACGGAATGCTCTTGGCCATCGCCTGGCTTTACTGCTGCCTCCCAGAGATGGAAGTGCTACAAATTGGGCATACATATTGCTTCAACCATGGCGCCAATTTGGCGCTTGACAAGCTCTCACTTCCTGAAAAGGCGCACTTTCTGAAGAATCAGAGTGACTCCACAGCGTGCGAGAAGATTGATTGCGAGGACGCTGCAGTTTATATACGCTTCCATTATGACCGCGCAGGCGCCACCCTGCTCTGCGGACCACAATGTGTGCTTGTGTTTTACACGTATGCTATCGTACGTCGTCGTCCACGTGCTGGATAGGAAGATGAGATTCTACAGTGTTTTCTGAAGAGCTTTCGAGCAACCCATCACGGAGCTGCAGATCAAGTGACCGGTCAGAGATCTCGGGAACGCAACCACCAATGGCCGCCAAAGGAATGTGGACAGAACAGCACACGTGTAGCCGGAAGGACACGCTGTTGATGTGGCGGTTCAAATAACGTTTGCCTGCCCAATTTTCCAGCAACGAATGAATTGCGATATAGTTTGTTGTACCGGTTGATAAATTACACGCATGTCGTGATTATCACGTTTGTATGTCATTTACCTATGTCATCCGTTCGCGTCGAATACCGACTTCGGTACATGTGAAGCTATCGAAACGGCCGCGAGCGCATTATGAGCGCAGCATGTAATGTTGTTACATGAAACGCATCTCATGTTTATCATGTTCACCAGCATCATACCTTCGACACCCATTCACGTCCCGTAATACCAAATTCGGTACAAGTGAAGCTTGCGAAACGGCCACCGGCGCATCATAAGCGTGGCATGTAGTCATGTTGTTACATTACACGCGTCTCATGATTGTCAGTTTCGCACCAGTCACATACCTTTGTCATCCATTGAAATACCGTAATACCAAATTTGGTATATGTTACACTAGCGAAATGGCCGTGAGGACATCATGAGCGTGGCATGTAGTCATGTTGTCACATGACACACATGTCTTGATTTTCATGTTAGTCTGCCGCTTGTGTTTGCCATGCAATCATGTCAACCCATACCAGTTTTGCAACATGCCATGTGAACGAAAGCACCACAAGAGCTGCAAGACCATGAAATGTTGATCATGACTTTCATGACATCCATGTCATGATTTCCATGTTACGACCAATGAAATATGTTCATACAATCATGTTATGGTACACCGAATTAGGTACTGATACCATTACTGAAATGGCCAGGAGAGCTAAAAGTCGTAGGTGGCGAGATAGATATATGTACGCGCAAAGTCGCCAAAGTTCGCTAAAAAATGCTTCACTTTTAAAATCTCAAGTCTAGAATGAAATTTCGAATGCTTTTTTTAAGCGCTATGCTACTCAGCTAACCCCTTTCCTGCACAATATATTTTCCTTATCGTTAGAAACAGCGGTGCTTCCAGATGATTGGTTGTGTAAGAAAGTAATTCCTGTCCATAAAAGTGGGAACAAACAACTGATAAACACCTACAGGTCTATATCAGTGACAAGCGCATGTTGCAAGCTAATGAAGCATATCATAAACAAAGCCCTTATGAACTATATAGAGGAAAATATAGTGCTTCACACGAACCAACACGGTTTTAGAAGTGAGCTTTCGACCACTACACAACCTTTAGAAATTACTTATGACTTTGCTTCAGCTATTCTAACTAGACAGCAAATAGATGCTATATTTAATAATTTTTCGTCGCCAAGGCCAAGAGGGCAGTCGAAGCCAGAGGGTTCCTGGACCAAGGAACTCTCCCACTTTAGGGTGATACCAGGCCTCAATCGGAACACTGTTTTCTAAATAAAAGTTTATTTCTCTCTCTCCAAGGCATTCGACCGCGTCCCTCTCTCGTTACTCATACAAAAACTTGAATCATTTGGGGTTAACTCAAAAATTGTCCATTGGACTGCTGCTTATCTCTACAACCGCTCCAAATATGTTTCTTTTAATAATGTTGAGTCCAACCGTGCCGATGTGTTCTCTGGTGTTCCCCAAAAGTCTGTGCAAGGACCAACTCTCTTTATTATACACATCGAAGACATCTATACTGCTGTGGAACAAGGCATTGCAACGAGGCTTTTTGCAGATGATTGCGTCAGGTACTCTTTCACTAGCACAACAGAAGACTAAGTGAAACTTGACAAACCCTTAGAGAATAATGGAAAACGATTTGTACAACACAGTATTTAAATTAATACAGAAAAAAACCACGTGTATTACAATTTATCATAGAATGACACCACTTCCCTTTCACTACACCTTCTCTGGGGCAGACATCAAGCACGTGAATAGCGTAAAATGTTTGGGGGTCACAATAGCGATGCCCACATCAAATTTCTGCACGTGCATTTAAAAACTACTCTTAAGGCGTAAAATAACTGGAACTTCTCCTCAAGTTAGACTAACAGCGTATAAAAAGCTCATGAGACCCGTCCTTGAATACGCCGCAATAGTTCTGAATCCACACCTAAAGAACATGATTGATTCATTCGAAAAGATTCAAAACAGGGATCTTAGATTGAATTTTCCCAAGTATGCCAGGCAGGAGAGTGATTGCGCAGTGCGTTTGCAAGCACGTGTTGCAACTATTGCTAGCCGATGACAATTATCTAGTCTGAAATTTATTTTTCTTCTTTCAAGCAACCTGGGAAACTCAAATAAGGATGATTACCTAAGAGTTCCAAAGCGTCACTCCAGTAGAACTAACAACGACAAATGCATACGCCCAATACTGTCATGTTGTAACACGTTGAAGTATTTTTTCTCCGCAGTTATAGAGATGTGAAATGACTTGGCGAATGACGCCGTCAGCGCTCAATCACTTGAATCATTTTTATCGCTGTTGGAAATTCATTCAGAGGCATTGCAATAGGTTCTATAGGTTCTGCGTGATCTGTGCGCAAAATAAAGGCAGAAACGATGTATCGCACATGTACTCGCTCATTGCTACACGTGCTTAACTACCGGCGTCTGTGTATGAATTATGTTACCGTTTGATGGTATCATGCTAACTAGTTTTTTTTTCCTTTCCAGTGAAACACAAGCACATTGCTCGTTCATTGCTTTTTTGCTGTTATATGGTTGTTTTGGCTGCTTTGTGTTGCATATTTTCTCTATCTTTTCATCTTCGAAATATCAAGCCTTATTTGCTTTGCATGCTCCCTCCTGTATACGCGAACACCTACAGGCCGTGACCTGCTCCTACGCCTTGGCTACATCAGCCAGTTTCACGACGCAGCTCGTCGCAAGCCCATTCCGGACCAACTTCGTGCCACTTATAAGGTCGCTCCCATTTCCCGCAATACGGATCCCCGACTACATCAGGGCCGGCGGGAAGCCAGAGTGGAAGCCCTCGAGCGAACTTATGCAAACAAGAACATGACGTACTATGTTGACGCTGCCAACTACGACCATGCAAACAATAAGGCTGTAGCCACAGTCGTGGACCACACACTCACAGAACGTACCAGCGCTTCCGCGCGGTGCCGCAACATCACCGATGCCGAAGAAACTGCCATCGCGCTCGCTCTCGCCCTCGGCTACGGACAACGAAGGTCGCTGACAGTTCTCACGGACTCTCAAGCAGCTTGCCGCAACTACCTATGGGGCGCATCAGCCAACCAGCTCTCAACGTCATCATGAGCGTTACAGACACTGGCGAGCATTCCATTACACATCCACTCAGAATTCGGCATCGGATTATATGGACTCCGGGCCACATGGGACTGGAGGGGAATCAGGCAGCGGATAGGTAGCTCGAGGGTATGCGAGCCGAGCACCTTCCAACTCCGCCCCTGAGGAACTCGTTCCGGTCCCTTGCGACTATTCGGCCATCCTAAACCATTACAGAGGACTTAGGAAAGCTTATTCGCTACCACACCGAACACTAAATAAAAAGGAATCGGTCAGCTGGAGGCAAATTCAAACCGGCACGTTTCCAAATTGGCACATCCTGAGTAAAATGCACCCCTCGACATACTCTCCTCTCTGCCCATGGTGTTCAGCTAAAGTTACTCTGTACCACGTCACGTGGGAGTGTCAGGCCATTACAGCCTTACAACCAGTACAAAATCCAACAGCGGAGCGATGGGAGGAGCTGCTGGCCAGCGAGAATCTGGAAGATCAGTTGAGTCTGATCAACCGGGCCCGCAGAGCGGCTGCTGCAAGCGGAGCCCTGGACTAAGCCCCCCCCCCCCCCCCCCCACCGCAAGCCAAGCATCTCCGACTACTCGGAGCTTCTCCGCAGAAAATTTTATGTAAATAAAGAAATAAATAAATACGTGTTCACCACCACTACCACCCTCCAGTATATGCCTAGAAAGACTGACAGTATTGAATAAATAAATAAATAAATAAATAAATAAACTTGAAGCAATCGGCTCGATTCGCAACGCACTGAAAGGTTATGGCGTCGAACACCGAAGGCTCTTGGCCATCGCCTGGCTTTACTGCTGCCTCGCAGAGAAGGAAGTGCTAGAAATTTGGCATACATATTGCTTCATCCGTGGCACCAATTCGGCACTTGACCGACTTTCACTGCCTGATAAAGTGGCGCACTTTCTTGATTGATTGATTGATATGTGGGGTTTAACGTCCCAAAACCACCATATGATTATGAGAGACGCCGTAGTGGAGGGCTCCGGAAATTTAGACCACCTGGGGTTCTTTAACGTGCACCCAAATCTGAGCACACGGGCCTCCTTCATTTCCGCCTCCATCGGAAATGCAGCCGCCACAGCCGGGATACGAGCCCGTGACCTGCGGGTCGGCAGCCGAGTACCTTAGCCACTAGACCACCGCGGCAGGGCTGGCGCACTTTCTGAAAAATCAAAGTGACTCCACAGCGCGCGAGAAGATTGAGTGCGAGGACAATGCAGTGTACGCTTTCATTATGACTGCGCAGGTGCCACCCTGCTCTGCGGACCACAATGTGTGCTTGTGTCTTACACGTATGCTATCGTACGTCGTCGTCCCTGTGCTGGATAGGAAGATGAGGCTTTACAGTGTTTTCTGAAGAGCTTTCGAGCAACCCATCACGGAGCTCCAGATCGGGTGACCGGTCTGAGATCTCGGGAACGCAACCACCAAAGGCCGCCAAATAAATGTGGACAGAACAGCACACGTGTAGCCGGAAGGACACGCTGTTGATGTGGTGGTTCAAATAACGCTTGCCTGCCCAATTTTTCTGCAACGAATGAATTGCGATATAGTTTGTTGTAACGGTTGATAAATTAGATGATTGATTGATATCTGAGGTTTAACGTCCAAAAACCACCATTTGATTATGAGAGGCGCCGTAGTGGAGGGCTCCGGAAATTTCGACCACCTGGGTTTCTTTAACGTGCACCCAAATCTGAGCACACAGGCCTAGAACATTTCCGCCTCCATCGGAAATGCAGCCGCCGCAGCCGAGATACGAGCCCATGACCTGCGGGTCGGCAGCCGAGTACCTTAGCCACTAGACCACCGCGGCAGGGCGGTTGATAAATTAGGCCAAGAAAATAAGAAAAAAATGATGCGTGCACTGACTGCAGCGCGCCCAAAGAAGCAGGGCGCCCCAAACAGGCTCGCTGTTTGTAGCATGTCATGAATAAATTACCTCATCTCCCAATAAGGGGAACCGTGAGCAGCATGCGAAGCAGCGCATGGTCGACTTAAGGTTCCGTTCATCACGGTCACTTTGCCCGACGTCAACGCGTCATTGAAAGTAGAGCTTACCATGAATTCACGGTACTTTTTGTTGCTGCCCCTCTTGTTGGAGCACGCCACGTGGGTTCATTGCCACTCCACGCGGGAGCCCGTGGGTTCATCGCGCGTTTGCAGAATCATGTTCTCCAACGCCATCACGTAACTGCGGATAGAGGGCAAGGGGCGAGGCCACCCTGTCTTACCCGGCGCTTTACACAAGCTGGAATGCGCTGGCACGTGAGCGCGTCCTGGCAAGGCTTGGGTCACCTGTTGAGCATGCACAGAATGTGGGCTGACGCTGCACACCACTGGTCTGAACTTCACCATGAGCTGCTTCGCATCTAAAGAATTCAGGCCTGCGGGGAAGGCGCAGCACAGTCACAGCGAAAGCTGGAAGGGCAGTCTTTCAGAAGTTTTTTAGGGGCGAAGCTCCTTATAGCGACACCCGTTCGACCCCCGTAGAATGTAACAAGTATAACATTTTGACCTCCAAGGTGGTGCCGGTGAGAGACTTCTTCTGTGCGTTGTTGAACAATAAAAGATAGTGCTCAATGTACATGCCAATGGCTGCTAAAGGGGAATGAGAGACAGGAGCATTCGGCTTTTAGTTAACGCGCAGGCTGCGATCACCATTAGCAGCCATTGGCATGTACATTGAGCACTATTTGACTAGAAAGGGTTGCTACGTTATACTCGCTGGGTGTAACCTCCTTAGCTTTAGAAAGGTTTAGCGAGCGCTGAGCCGCAGTGCCATGAATACAATGAACTTGTATATACCATGAATGAACTCGAGGTGGTTAAAGGTGGGAAGTAGATACGAAGCGCAAGCCGTAGGAAAGTAAAAGCCGAATTCTCCGCCTCTCATTTCCCATTAGCAGCCATTGGCATGTACATTGAGCACTATCTGACTGAAAAAAAAGGCAGAATATCCACGGACTGAATGAAGGAGAGTGGGGCGAAGCATTCGTCCGTCCATGCGTCCGTCTGTGTGACCGTCCATGCGTCTGTTCGTACGCCCGTCCCTGCGTTCGTGCATGCATCCGCCCCTGCGTCCGTTCATGCGTCCATCCATGCATCTGTCTTTGTGTCCGTTCGTCCATCTATTCAACACTCCAAGTCCCACCATCTCGCATCTTTTTATCATATATTCCCCATATAGAAGCACCGCCATTCAGTGGACATTCGAAGGACTAAACGAGAGGTGGCAAACGCACACTTTCTTACGGCTTGCGCTTCGGGTCAACTTCCCACCTTCAACCACCTTGTGTTCATAGTATATACTAGTTCACTGTATTCATGGCACTGCGGCCCAATGCTCGCTAAACCTTTCTAAACCAAGGAGGTTACGCCCAGCGAGTATAACGTAGCAATCTTTTCCTCTCAGATAGTGCTCAATGTACATGCCAGTGGCTGCTAATGTGAAATGAGAGACAGGAGGATTCAGCTTTTAATTTCTTACGGCTTGCGCGTCGTATCTGCTTCCCCCCTTTAACCACCTCGAATTCATTCATGGTATATACTAGTTCATTGTATTCATGGCCCTGCGGCTCAACGCTCGCTAAACCTTTCTAAAACTAAGGAGGTTACACCCAGCGAGTATAATGTAGCAACCCTTTCTTGTCCGATATTGCTCAATGTACATGCCAATGGCTGCTAATGGGAATCACAGCGTGCGCGTTGACTAAAAGCCGTATGCTCCTGTTTCTCATTCCCCATTAGCAGCCATTGGCATGTAAATTGAGCACTATTTTTCATTGTTAAACATCGCACAGAAGAAATCTCTCACCGGCACCACCTTGGAGGTCAAATGTTATACCTATTTCGGGTATGTGCCACTGGTGGTTACGTACTATGAGGGATGCCAAAGCCACGCCATAAGGAGCGTCTTAGCGTCTCACGTCGTCGTTAGCGTCTCACGGCGTCCCTGGGCTGGCGGGCACCCGTCATGGCAAGCCAGCCCCCGAAGAAGGCGCTAGCCTTCGACGTAGTCGTCCCCGAGGGGACTAGTCCCGAAGACGTCGTTGACGCGACGTCTTCAATAGTAGGAATCGAAGAAGTATACTGCGTTCAGCACTTTGGAGGCCGGAACTACCAAGTTACCGTCAACAGTGAGGCCGCACTGGCCCAAATCGTAGACGCGTCGCACCTCATCATCCGAGGAGAGCGCGTCGCCATCGTACCCCTGGGACCCCAAGTGACCCAAGTGACCGTCCTGTTCCTGCCGTGCCGCGTACCCAGCGAAGTCCTCGCACAAGCACTCTCTCCCTACGGGAAGGTGCTGCACATCACCAGAGGACTCATGGGATCGCGCCCAACCGTGACCACTGGGACGCGATACGTCCGCATGGAAATGAAGGCTTCGTCACCGGTGCCCAACTACCTCAAAGTCGCGGGCCATCGAGTAACCTGTGACTACAAAGGCATCCAGCGAGTGTGTCGTCGATGTGGAGACAGTGGTCACTTCCGCATGAACTGCACAGCTCCATTTTGTGGAAGGTGCGGCGTTTATGGCCATGACGGGAAAGGGTGCTCGCTGCCGTGTCGCCGTTGTGGGGACCCGCATGCCACCGTGGCCTGCACCATCAGGCCATCGTATTCCGAGGCGGCATCCAAGGATTTCCCCCCACTTCAACCAGGAACGCCATCTAAGAACAAGTGCGACGATTCGTCAACGCGAGCCGTGGTAACCGACCACGACCAAGGCGTGCCAATCGCGACGCTGCACCAGACGCCCACTGCGTTTCCAACGATTCCGGGCCTGGTAATCCCTCCAGGTACTGAAAACTTAAGTTCCCCGCGTCCCGTGGCCATTTCTGAGGAATCGCAGGCCAAGCCCTCGTCAGACGAAGCGCCTCGTGAAGACGGCGTCTCGGATGGGAATATTGCATCTGAGGCTCCTCGCGTTGCTGCTCAGTCGACAACAAGTTCAGGTGTCATCGAGGAGTCTACACCTCAAGACGACGACGCCTGCATCTACGAGGACTCCAACAGCACCACGAGTGAGGCGCCCCTACAAATTGACGAAGACGCCAGCTCAAGTGACATAAGCCAGGACAGTGGAGACGTCTTTGTACCATCCTCGCTCAAAAACCCGGACACCAAACGCCACCGGATAACTACTCGTGACTTAGAAGTCCCCATCAGAGACAGAAGTCCCCTGCGGACTTCGACGCGATCCCGGAAGCCCCGAGCCTCCGGTGGATCGCCTGGCCGGAAAAAATGACTCAGCCACTTGCGGGGCATTGGCTCCCGCACCTGATAAAGGTACCCCTGCATTTGCGTGATCCTATAGAATGTTTTCACTTTCCCCATGGCTCTTACTCTAAAAGTTATTACTTTTAACGTTCAAGGTTTCCGAAATCCACAAAAACAGGCTGAGGTATTGGCTTTCGCACGTTCAGTGCATTGTGATTTGCTGTTTGTGCAAGAAACAAATTTTTTCAAGCTTTCTGATGTACTCGCTTTCAAGCGCGCGTTCAATATTGATTGTTTCTTTTCGTACGCCAGCACGCATTCGACTGGCGTCGGAGTCGTTATTTTTAACCGAGGTCTTTTACGTGACCATCATGTTTCCTTCGATGCCTTCGGACGCGTGCTGGCGTTCGACTGCACCTTTTTCTCGTTAAGAATAAGATTTGTTGCCGTGTATGCCCCAGCGGCACGCGAGAACTCAAACGCGTTCTTCCAATCTCTTGATGCGTTTCTTTTAAATTCCCGACATGTGGTACTTTTAGGGGATTTCAATTGTGTCTTAGACTCACACGCAGACGTTCGAGGTCCGGGTCGCGGCCGGTCAAACTGGAATGCCAGAGAACTCGAACGTCTAGTGCAGCAATTGGCATTGAGTGACATTCATCAAAGTGTACATGGCAGTAATTATGCCTATACTTGGCGTCGAGCAGCGTCGAGCAGCCGAATTGATCGCGTGTATGCATCCCCCAGTCTCATTACCTACGTTCACGACACCGGGGTAATGTCATTGCCACCGACACCAGTATACATTAGCGACCATCGGCCGGTTATGTTCTCTCTCCGCCTGCCAGCGGGGACGCCAACGGTTCACAGACCATGGCGTCTCGATTGCCGCGTCCTCCAGGACTCTCAGGCTACGGAGAAATTATCCCGAGCGTTACGCGCATCGCTCATTGGGGCGGATGTAGCTGATTGGGATTGCCTCAAAGAACAGTGGCGGCATCATTGCAGTGCGTCGGGCAGAGGACTTTGCGCCCGTATGTCAAAAGATGCGTCATTGTTAATCCAGAAGATACGCATTGCCAATCGAGATCCCAGTCCTTCCACTGTAATGCGGGCATGGCAAGAGGAGCTCGTTGAACGGTACCAGCGTATTATGCGCGCTTCTTCCCTCTCGGCGGCAGCTTGGCGCTGTAGACGTGCACCCTGTGCGCATCCTGAGGTGCTAAGGTATGCACGCAGAGCTCTGCTTCGTCCACCAGGCTCGCCTGCCCACTCGCTGAACTCTATCACCCCAGCTGCTACGGGTACGCGCGACTTTCAGGAATTCACTCAACACTTTGAGTCAATGGCTAAATCTGGTGCTAATGTCTGTTACCCAGGATCCGTTTCTTCGCATCCTCTGCTAACAGATTTACCTCATGATTCCAACATGTCAAATGACGTCCTCCTATCACCGCCATCCGATGACGAAATCAAAGGCGCATTAGACGCAATGAAAAAGGGATCGGCCCCAGGGCCTGACGGACTTCCTGCAGAGTTTTATGTACAGTTCTGGCCTATCATTGGTCCAACTATGTCACGCGTCATTCGCAGGTGTTTCCAAGATATTACACTTCCAACTTCTTTCCACAAAGGCCGTATAACACTAGTTCCCAAGAAAGACCCAATGTCCACGCGGCCAGAAGATTGGCGCCCTATTACCCTGCTCAATGTAGATTACAAGCTCTTGGCTAACATTTTGGTGCGCCGAATCAGTCCATTTCTTCCAACATTAATCGCTCCCCACCAGGTCTGTTCTGTTCCGGGCCGAGAAATACACACCCATACGTGGTTAACGCGGGACATCATTCAATACACTATTAGCCGATGTGCGCAAGGGCTGTTGGTTTCATTAGATCAAGAGAAAGCTTTTGATTTCATAGAACATGGCTACATACTAAATGTTTTACATGCATACGGATTCCCGGATAAGTTCATTGACCTTATCAGTGCGATGTACACAAATTTAGAAAGTACCCTTTACTTAGATTCCCGTGAGAGTCACGCATTTAGAGTCACGCGTGGGGTCCGTCAAGGGTGTCCCCTCTCCCCAGTGTTATTTATCCTTGCATTAGAGCCCTTCTTAAGGGCCGTTGAACATCACCCGCAGATTCGTGGCTTACCTCTACCCGGTAACACTCAAGTAAAGGTCGCTGCATATGCAGATGATATCACTCTATATGTACATAATGAACAGTCGCTGCAGCATGCTCTTGATACGTTTCATGATTTTGGTATTATCTCCGGTGCAAAGTTAAACTTTTCTAAAAGCCAGTATTTTTTCATTGGCAACCCCAGCGGTCGTATCAACATCACGTCGCCTTTACAGTGGTCTCCTGATATTTCAATACTCGGAGTTACTTTCACTGTATTTGGTATACAGGATAGCATCTGGTCATCCGTTGTACAAACTCTTCTAAATGATATCAAAGCAGCCAGGCACTTCGAATTCCCTCTCTTGGAACGCCGATACTTAACTCAAACGGTGTACCTAGGAAAATTTTGGTACCTTTGCCATTCTGTTAAACCACCGCTCCACGTCTGCAGGAAAGTGCAAAGCTGCATCAGTTCATTTTTTTGGTCTGGTGGCACAGAATTGTTATCGCGTCCAGCGTTAGCTCAGCCGCGAGATCAAGGCGGTTTTGCATTCCCTGACGTTTCCGTCGCGGCTTCTACATTGTGCCTCCGCACTCTATTGCGAATACTAAGCAATGATGACATGCCCGCTCAGACACTGGCTCGCTACCATCTGGGGCCATCACTACGTGTCTTCTTGCCGGATAGCCAAATAAACAAAGGTCCCCAATCAACTGAATTACCATCTTTGTATCGAGCCCTTCTGGCATTTCACCGACGTTTGGAAGCTACGTGCCCAGAGATAGAGGTGGCCGATTCTAAAGTGGTGGACACAATGGCCGCCCTTCTACGGCCCTTGGTGCCCCAGCATCGTCAATCTGTATTGAACCGCGCTTGGAAACCAATAACTGCCGCAGTGTTGCCAGGGCATCTCAGAGACTTTGTCTGGAGGTTGGGCTGGGGCTTGCTCCCCACGCGAGATCGGTTGCAGCGATGGCAGGTAGTTCGCACTTCCACTTGCCCCAACTGCGTCATGGTAGAGACCAATCGACATGCGACGTTTGAATGTGTGGTTTCCCGCCTTTTTTGGCGTGCGGTTAATACTGGTTTTCGGGGACAGGGTGTGCGAACTTTCGTGTCCAACGGCCGATTTCCGCGTAGCCGCTTCTCCGCTCTCTTAATAGTTGCGGGGCTGTTCAGCCTTTGGAGAAACCGATGTGAGGCCGTAGCTGCCAATTGCCGCCGGCGTGCCTTGTGGCCGATACTGGGGAGAATGAGACGAGAGATCCTCGCGTTCCTCTCCGAAGAGCTTTTCTTCCTCGGGGAGCAAGAGTTTCTGCGGCATTGGTCGTGCCCTTTCGTGAAGGTGGAACACGAAAGGATACAACTCATTTTTCGACCGACTTGGTGCTAAGCAGCGCCCGTTGAGTTGTTATATATGATTTCATTTGTTACAAATTGTGTTTCATTTGGATCTATTGTATCGTTATACCCTTGTATCGTGATATCACATTGAATATTTGTGTACATGTATGCCAACATAATCATGTATATTAGAGCAAATGTCTTCACTGTAACGTAGTGATGTTAGTCGTGAAATATAGATGTGCCGATGTATATGTGCCCTGTTACTGGAATGGTATGAAGCCTTTGTGTTCTGTACATGCTGTAAATAAACTTTTTCTAAACAAGGAGATTCGCCCCTAAAAGTTTGCTACGTCATACTCGCTGGGCGTAACCTCCTTGGTTTTCGAAAGGTTTAGCGAGCGTTCGGCCGCAGTGCCATGAATACAGTGAACTAGTATATACCATGAACTCGAGGTGGTTAAAGGTGGGAAGTGGACCCGAAACGCAAGCCGTAAGAAAGTGTGCGTGTGCCACCTCTCGTTTAGTCCGTGGAATTTCCGCTGGATGGCGGTGCTTCTATATAGGGAATATACGATGAAAAGATGCGAGATGGTGGTACTTGGAGTGCTGAATACATGAACGAACGGACACATAGACAGATGCATGGATGGACGCATGAACGGACGCAGGGGCGGCTGCATGGACGAACGCAGGGACGGACGCACGAACAGATGCACGCACGGACGGGCTGATGGACGCATGGACGGTCACACTGACGGACGCATGGACGGACGGAAGCAAGAACGAATGGACGGACGAATTCTTCGCCCCACTCTCCATCATTCACTCCGTGGATATGCTGCAATTTTTTTAAACACGTATTGAGGAACTGCTGCGAGCCCACTTGCTGAGTACCCACTAAGGCAATATTATAATAATCATTGTGTAGTAGGCTGTCATTTGCTCGGCTATATCTTTCGTCCTTCTTCTGAGAAGTGTGGTATCCGCTAAACAATTACAAGGATCTTTGTGCCAACTGTTCATGTGGTGGCTGACGACAATGAAGAATTATGCCTGAAGTCGGAATGCGCCACCGTTCGTACGTTCGTACATAGGTGATCAAGAACAGGCTTTTGTAATGAGTTGGAGCATTGGACTACCCACTCGTTACACTATTCACATTCTGTGACGCCTGGTTGTTGTTTTGCTGTTCTAAAACGCTTCACCACTCTTATTAACGCTATTCTTTTGGCAGACATCAAGCCTGCCTAAAGCAATTTTGCGAATACGTCGCAAGCATCGGGTGGTGCAGTGGTAGAATGCTGGACTGGCACGCAGCGGACCCGGTTTGGAGCTTCACAGTGTCCTTGGTACTAGGTTTTTTTTTATTTCGTGCGAAATATGTGGTTGCGGTGGTTACGGACACCGGCAGCGGTGGCGGCGGACAACTATAGGGCGCCACGCGTGACCCGAGTTTTGATCTAATAACAGCTTGCGTTGTAAAAACTACGAATTGCTTAATGTGCTACTACACCATCGAAGAAACGCGCCACTTTGCAAGGACACTGATGAGTCAGCCATAGTCTGAGTAGCACTCCGGCCGTGATATCAATTACAACAGTCGACGATGAGATTCTGAAATAACAGAGACATACATTACGAGCGGAAGGAATTCTAGGAAGTTTTCCATGCTTGTTGTGGCCGCTCATATTGAACACTAGCTAAAGTGCCGAATGCTGCCTCTGGCAAAAAGCAGAGTGATTGCTTCCGATAAGCTTATTTAGTTGCGGTACTTTTGCTGGTGGGAGCATAGTGAAATTTTATTTTTCACGGTGTTAGTTATAGTGCGAGAACAGAACGACGACACAGAGACAAGAAGGACACGAATGACACGAGCGCTCGTGCCCTTCGTGTCCTTCGTGTCTCTTTGTCGTCGTTTTAGGGGCGAAGCTCTTATAGCGGCACCCGTTCGTTCCTCGTAGCCGATGTAGTAGTAACAAGTACAACATTTTGACCTCCAAGGTAGCTGCCGGTGAGAGATTTCTTCTGTGCGTTGTTGAACAATAAAACATAGTGCTCATTTACATGCCAATGGCTGTTAAAGGGGAATGAGAGACAGGAAAATTCGGCTTTTAGTTAACGCGCACACTGCGAATTGTTTATTGTTCAACAACACACAGAAGACAAGAAAGGGTTGCTACGTTATACTCGCTGGGCGTAACCTCCTTGGTTTTAGAAAGATTTAGCGAGCGTTGGGCCGCAGTGCCATTCATACAGTGAACAAGTATATACAATGATCTCGAGGTGGTTAAAGGTGGGAAGTAGACCCGAAGCGCAAGCCGTAAGAAAAGTGTGAGTATGCCTCCTCTCGTTCAGTCCTTGGAATGTCCGCTGGATGGTTGGTGCTTCTATATGAGGAATATATGATGAAAAGATGCGAGATGGTGCTACTTGGAGTGTTGAATAGGTGGACGAACGGACACACAGACAGATGTATGGAAGGACGCATGGATGGCTGCACGGACGGATGGACGCATGAACGGACGCCGGAGCGGATGCATGAACGAAAGCAGGGACGGACGCACAGATGAACGTGCGGACGCACGAACATACGCACGGGCGGCCACACAGACGCACGCATGGATGGATGGCAGCAAGAACGAATGGACGGACGGATGCTTCGCCCCACTATCCATCATTCACTCCGTGGATATGCTGCCATTTTTTGTTCTCGCACTATAACTATCGTCATGTCATACCAACTAGCCCAAGCTGCCACACTTCTTTGTTTTTCACGTTTCGGCGCGGGGGAGAAGGGGGGGGATTCTTTCACAATAAAAAGTACACGGTACGTTGTTGAAAGTAGCACAGTTAGATGTCATTTGAACACGCCTACATATGCCTCATTGGCATTTCAAAAACTAGGTGGGTGCTTGTGGAGCTACAAGTGTAATTATGACAAATTATTCTCGCCCCAATAATGATAAAACCAGTAGTAACTGCGTCATTGCTCGGGGGCACTATGCACATGGTGTGCTTCATGTAGCGGCCTTCCTTTATTTTTTAGGGGCGAAGCTCCTTATGGCGTGGCTTGGGCGTCCCTCGTAGTACGTAACCACCAGTGGCACATACCCGAAATAGGTATAACATTTGACCTCCAAGGTGGTGCCGGTGAGAGATTTCTTCTGTGCGTTGTTTAACAATAAAAAATAGTGCTCAATGTACATGCCGATGGCTGCTAATGGGGAATGAGAGACAGGAGCATTAGGCTTTTAGTCAACGTGCACGCTGCGATCCCCATTAGCAGCCATTGGAATGTACAATGAGCACTATCGGACAAGAAAGTGTTGCTACATTATACTCGCTGGGTGTAACCTCCTTAGTTTTAGAAAGGTTTAGCGAGCGTTGAGCCGCAGGGACATGAATACAATGAACTATAGCTCTGGGCTGTCCACCAAGCCCGCGAGGCGGCTGAGGAGCTTGGCATCTCAGTCCCCACGTGGGAGCTGCCCGCAACACAGTGATCTGTGTTTTGGAGGACCAAATAAAAGTTTATCCAATCCAATCCAATCCACCCCCGCGACAACTTTCTGTGGCAGCACAGCCAAGGCTACGGAGCCGAAGCACGCTTGTCTTACTGCGCCACAGCATGTAGTCCCTCAACGAAAACGTTTGTATACTGTTCTGGGTAACTAAGATTTTACCATTCGTCACTTACATTTTTCGCGGATTTATTTTTTAATTAGTGAATAAAAACGTTGCGCAGTAGAAAAAATTTCGTTTCACGCTCTCTCAGGTTTTTGGGGTTTTTTTGGCTTCCGTCGCCTTTTTACCTCACCGCATTCCTCACTGTCAAGGATGGCGTCCGCCGGTTACAGCTCGTCAACGTCGCTTACGGAGGAAACACCGCCGCGTGCCGCGAGTCCACCAGCTGCGCAGCCGTACCAGGCGTTGTCAAATCAAAAGCTGTCCGTACAGGCCAAGAAGGTGGCGTACAACGTTTACGCGCAAGTAAGGAAAAGCGACCCGCACCTGTCTGTGAGAGCCGCATGTCGGAAAGTCAGCGAGCTCACTGGTGTCAGCGAGCTCACAACTTCGCGCTCAAAAACGGTACGTGCATGATGAGTTGTGTAACCATTACATGAATAATTGAATGTATCATTCACCCAGCAACCTGGGTCCTCGCGTCAGTAAATCACGTCACAATATTATTAAAAGTTGCTCTCGAGTTCCCAAAGATGCGACTCGCGTTTTCTGCAGCGAAACGCGAGCAAACGCGAGCCGAAACGCGAGCAAACGCGAGAAATCGAAACCGAAACACCCGTCGAAGCGGTCGGACTGCTTGGCGCAGTAGCACATGTGCATAGGCTCCGCCCACGTAGCCTTGGCCGTGCTGCCACAGAAAGTTGTCGCCGGGTATAGTATATACCATGAATGAATTCGAGGTGGTTAAAGGAGGGAAGCAGATACGACGCGCAAGCCGTAAGCAATTAAAAGCTAAATCCTCCTTTCTCTCATTTCACATGAGCAGCCACTGGCATGTACATTGAGCACTATCTGACAGGAAAAGGTTGCTACGTTATACTCGCTGGGCGTAACCTCCTTGGTTTTAGAAAGGTTTAGCGAGCGTTGAGCCGCAGGGCCATGAATACAATGAACTAGTATATACCATGAATGAATTCGAGGTGGTTAAAGGGGGGAAGCAGATACGAAGCGCAAGCCGTAAGAAATTAAAAGCTTAATCCTCCTTTCTCTCATTTCACATGAGCAGCCACTGGCATGTACATTGAGCACTATCTGACAGGAAAAGGTTGCTACGTTATACTCGCTGGGCGTAACCTCCTTGGTTTTAGAAAGGTTTAGCGAGCATTGGGCCGCAGTGCCATGAATACAGTGAACTAGTATATACCATGAACTCAAGGTGGTTGAAGGTGGGAAGTAGACCCGAAGCGCAAGCCGTAAGAAAGTGTGCGTGTGCCACCTCTCGTTTAGTCCTTGGAATGTCCACTGAATGGCGGTGCTTCTGTATGGGGAATATATGATAAAAAGATGCGAGATGGTGGGACTTGGAGTGTTGAATAGATGGACGAACGGACACACAGACAGATGCATGGATGGACGCATGAACAGACGCAGGGGCGGATGCATGAACGAACGCAGGGACGGGCGCACGGACAGACGCATGGACGGTCACACAGACGGACGCATGGACGAACGAATGCTTCGCCCCACTCTCCATCATTCACTCCCTGGATATGCTGCCATTTTTTTTTAAATCCTACTTTGTGACAGCTGGGACACGTAGTTGCCATTACACAGAGAACATGATGCCGCGTCTTCAAAGAAATACTAGCGTGAACTTCACGAGTTCAACTTCGCATCTAAATATATGAAGCGTCGATTGAGTGAGTGAACGAGGAGGGCGGGATGCACATAATGTGTCAGGAACGCAAGTTTCGTGGAGTGTCATCCAGCTGTCAGGAAAGTGTAGGGTTCCGCTGCCTGTATCACAATCTGGCGCTCGTCAGTGTAGGCGCTCAGTACCAGAAGACAACTTTTTATTTTTCGTGCATTTTTATTAGATGCGGAGCATCTGATACTCGAGGCTTGTAGTGCGGCGCCATCCGCAAGCTTCCTCCTCCTTCTTCCACCATCTGTGCATCCCTTCCTCCTCTACACACCGCGCGCGCTTCACTCTTCCACCATCTGTGCACCCTTCCTCCTCTACACACCGCGTGCGCTTTTCCTCTTCACGAACATTCGCTAGCTGTATAATGTAGCGCGCATGCGCCGTCACGCTTCGAGAACATCGGCAGCTGACGCGCGCGCATGCGCCGTCACGCTTCGCGAACATCGGCAGCTGACGCGCGCGCATGCGCCGTTGCGCTTCTCCCCCTTCTCGAACATTCGACAGCTGACAGTGCATGCGCCGTCGCGCTGTATATATACTCAAGGTCGGCGCTCGTTCGCTCAGTTGCCGCTCGTCGGTTGGTTTGTACGGCGCGTCGACGTCCAAGGTCGCGGTGAAATGAATTCCCACGAATTCACAAACAATGATCGACGTCCCTTCGACCAGCGCCGCCCTTTCGCATACGTGTGTACGTGTTCACTCATTTAACACCCCCTCCTACAACCACGTTAACCAATTTAGCCATCGACCCAAGTAAGTCGCAATTTAACACCCCATTTCACAACCACGTTAACCAATTTAGACATCGACCCAAGTAAGTCGCACTTTAACACCCCGTTAACCAATTATATGCTCCGCATCCTCCTCAGTGTTCGCCCGAGGGAAGCTGCGGGCAATTTTAGATGCGGAGCATCTTATACTCGCGCCTTGTAGTGCGCCGTCCGCGCCGTCCGCACCGCTTCTCGAACATTCGACAGCTGACGCGCGCGCATGCGCCATCGCGCCGTCGCCCACTCTTCCACCATCTGTGCATCCCTTCCTCCTCTACACACCGCGCGCGCTTCACTCCTCCACCATCTGTGCACCCTTCCTCCTCTACACACCGCGTTCGACATCTACAATTCTCCTGATTCTCCAGTGGACGCGCATGTGGCGTCGCGCTTCGAGAACATTCAACAGAGCTGACAGTGCATGCGCCGTCGTGCTGTATATATACTCAAGGTCGGCGCTCGCTCGCTCAGTTGCCGCTCGTCGGTTGGTTTGTACGGCGCGTCGACGTCCAAGGTCGCGGTGAAATGAATTCCAACGAATCCACAAACACAATGATCGACGTCCCTTCGACCAGCGCCGCCCTTTCGCATACGTGTGTACGTGTTCACTCATTTAACACCCCCTCCTACAACCACGTTAACCAATTTAGCCATCGACCCAAGTAAGTCGCAATTTAACACCCCATTTCACAACCACGTTAACCAATTTAGCCATCGACCCAAGTAAGTCGCACTTTAACACCCCGTTAACCAATTATATGGTCCGCATCCTCCTCAGTGTTCCCCCGAGGGAAGCTGCGGGCAATTTTTTTGCCCTATCCTGTTATTTTTCTGGAAATGCCATGGCGCTCTCCCCTGCATTGCTTGGAGAAACGGGAATCTTTCTGAAATTTTGACCAGTATGAAAGCAGTCTGAAGAAAGTGCCAGGGAGGGCATTTGCCACCGCCTGACGCGTGTTGAACGTAACGAAAAGGTACACCAGAAATTACCGGAGTCAGTACAGTTACTTTCGCAGACATCTTGAAAAAAAAAAACGCTGCTATCAAAATATTAGATTTGCCATTTTACAGCTTCGGAACACGACACATACGAATGTGAAGTGGAGCTCCATGTGCGTAAAATAAGCCGCATTGTGTCTATTTCTCAGTGTACGCAGATGGCACAGCGTCATTTTAATGAATGATATGCTCATGGCAAAGCTTTCTGTTAAACGCTGCAACTAATATTTTGTTTGTTCTCTTCTCTTCTGTTCTAGCTGTTTTGCTGTGGAGTGGTTGAGGTTCATATTCCCTCGGCTACTTCAAAATAACAAGGTCTGCAGTGAAAAAAAAAAGAATAACACTGAACGGTACCCAAAAATTAACAATCGAAAAAAAACATAATAGAATTTTGAAACCAGTTCAAATATCATGCCAATGTGCAGTTTTCTTGCAGCAGTTCACACTGTCATAAAATGTTCACACGCAATATTATGTCGTCATGGCAACACATGAATATGTAATTGCATGCAGCATGAAATATCATTCTGCACGAGATCGTAGTGTCAGCCCCAAAGCCTGTTTCTTTTCCTCTAATACTCTTTAGCTTCACCAGTAACCATGGCTTAGGTATGATAACATTGTTTGTCATTTGGCTTTTTGACTACTATTCATTTTTATTGAAATAAAAAAAAGACGAATTCGCTTTTACTGTTCGTTCATTAACATAAGCAATTATATTTAATGAAAAACCTATAAGCCACGGGACCACTTAATATGCTCAATATAAAGCTGAGACATGTGAGCCTTCAAGATCAGTTTCGGCTGAGCCAACAGTGACCAGGGGTGTTGGTGAATACTCCAGTAAAAGCATGTAGTTCAAAACTGCACTTGTCACCTGCGTTGACTATGACAACTATAAAGGGTGCTTACCAGCGCAAACGACAGGGCAGGAGGGGACAGGAGAAGAGACGAGACTGTCACTATGACAACGCTTTGGCCGCTGGGAAGCCACTGCACTAGACTTTCAGATACTGCATTGTTAAAGTGCCTATAGCTTTCGGCAAGGTGCAACGGTATGCTATAGACTTTATATTTCGCAGTCAATTGACATTTGAATTTCTGTGAAATAAGCCTTTAAATGATTGAATCATGTCATGGATGAATGACTGTATGAAGCGCACACGTTTAGTGTGTTTCAAGGACGTTGTACATGCGCTTAAAAGCCCTAAATATGAAGGTTTATAATGAGGCCACCTATATGAACACTGACTTGCTGTAGTCCGTTTATTTTGTGCTTTTCTGTAATGATTAGTTTGTAGTAATTGATGTTGCACTGCATTTTCCATTCTTGTTGCAATGCTTAATGAATTCTTGCCGGCATTTTGTGTGCTGGTGCGTCGCAGTATTTGCGGGGACCCACACAGTGCATATACCATCGTCTAGAACGAAAAAAAAGAGACCGCAGTGAATGATTAATACAAATAATACGCAGAAATTGAGATGCGACACGTTCGATAGAAGATGGACACTCGAAGTGATTGAAAAGTCGTTTGGCAGGGAATAGTGCTGGAACCAATGTTTAGAGATGTGGACCTCTCTTCGAACACAGAGTGAAAAACAACGAACTAGTGTGCCCGACAATGACCGCCCCGTTTGTCGAAACGTAGGTGGCAGTGCACACACTTTTTGTATCTTTGTTAGTTAGTATTCATTGTCTTAAATTCATTCGAACAATATGAGCACATGTTCTTTCAAGTTTCATTTAATGTAAACACAGTGCAATTGTCACTGGTCACGATAAGTGTTATTCTGGTAAACCCCACAACCACTTGTTTGTTCTTTGTGGACGTAATCTCAAATATTTCTCTATTTACTTTAACGGCATTCGTATTTTCGTTGTTCGCTTTTTAATTTTTTCTTTTTATTAACCCAGGAGGTCCCGCCTGTGGTTTGTAATTTTGGGACCTACTCCCGCATATTTACGAGCTATGTATTACATTTATGACGCCAATAAAGAAAGATTGAGATTCAGGATTCCGTATACTACACTTATACGTCAGGATATTGAATATGCTACGCGCTTTGATACACTGGTAAAGTCTATACTATTACTAACGTCGATTTTGCTTTCAGCAGTTATAATCGAATGTGCAGTTAAAATTAAATAGTGTGTTTAATTGATATTTAATCATGTTTGCCAGTAAAAAATATCCTTACCACTATTCTTTTTAGGCCCACGTAAAAGAAAACACGTTTCTGATGCATACAATATCGTGTAGGTTCCTTTAAACAGTTCCGTGAATTCATTGGTAGCTGTAAAATAAAAGTGGCTACTGCAACGTTGCACAACATTTATCAAGTATATGTAACACTTCACCAGTGCAATAATTAGAAAATGAGTTATAGTCTTGTGCGATAGGAAAATGGTTCTAAAAAACATGTATAATACATGGGGTTTAACGTCCCAAAACCATCATATGCTTATGACAAAACCTGTAGTGGAGGGTACCGGAAATTTCGACCACCTGGGGTTCTTTAAAGTGCGCCCAAATCTAAGCACACGGGCCTACAGCATTTTCTGCCTCCATCGAAAATGCAGCCGCTGTATCTAAGATTCGATTCCGTGACCGGGGGGTCAGCAGCCGAGTGGTTCTAGAAAAGGTATGCTGTGTATGGTACAGATTGATAGGTACAAACAAGTATTCGTAATTGCTATTACTGGGGGGGGGGGCGTTAAAAGAAATGCGTATAAAAGACCTAATGGTGTCACCAGTGGTGCCGCTGCGTCAACGTGGCGACGTGGCCAACCACGCAGCATCTACAAGTAGCGCATGCAACCTATCTCTCCTGAGCGGGTCATAGCTTCGAAGTGGTTTCTCAGGGAACCTTGCTTTTGAGCAAAGGTAAAACTTTAGAACAAATTTCTTTATCTTTTTTAGTTAGGGTAAATATTTGAATGAGCCTATTTACCAACTGGAGGAGAGTAGAAATTTTATATTTGACAGTGAACTGATTTTTTTCTGGGTATTTAAGCCTTTCTTAGTGAACATTGGCGATTTTGAGCGTATCTATCTATCTATCTATCTATCTATCTATCTATCTATCTATCTATCTATCTATCTATCTATCTATCTATCTATCTATCTATCTATCTATCTATCTATCTATCTATCTATCTATCTATCTATCTATCTATCTATCTATCTATCTATCTATCTATCTATCTATCTATCTATCTATCTATCTATCTATCTATCTATCTATCTATCTATCTATCTATCTATCTATCTATCTATCTATCTATCTATCTATCTATCTATCTATCTATCTATCTATCTATCTATCTATCTATCTATCTATCTATCTATCTATCTATCTATCCGCCTACGAGTTTAGCTCTCCTGGCCGTTTCGATAATGGTATTGGCACCTAAATTGGTATGCTATACCATTACTGTATGAAGAGCATAATTAACTAGTACTAACATGAAAATCATCAAATGTATGTCATGAATGTCATAATGTGCATTTCATGGTCTTGCTGCTCTTGCGGTGGTTTCGGTCACATGCAGTACTGGTAAGGTATGACATGAATGCATGGTGAACAGAAGTGACAGAGCTTAACATGGAAAGCATGACATGCATGCCTTGTGACAGCATGAGAACATTCAACGGTCATGATGCGCTCGTGGCTATTTCGCTATAGTTCCACATACACCAAATTCGGCATCACGTGACGTGAATAGACGGCGAAGGTAAATGACACGTCTAAACATAATATTCATGACTTTGAAGCCATGCATGTACAGCATAATTGACTGGCGCCTCGTAACGTTGTGCTGATTTTAAAGTCATACATCAACCTTCCTGATTGGTGCATCGTATATCATCAATATCAACTGTACGTGGGATCTGCCAATTTTTTCTTTGACCACTTGCTTTTTTTTGCTCATTACCAGCTGTCGCTTCCCTCTCCTCAGCCGAAAGGCCGAAATGTTATATGGCAGTTAAGCCGGGAACGAGCAGCCCCACTGGCCTCTGTCTCATTCCGACATTTGGCTGTCAAAGTTTTTGCCTTTCTGCAAAGAATGTTGTGGCAGATCAGCTAGTCGTTGTTATTGCACTCGAAGCAGTCACCGGTGGAGGAATACCATTTGTGCAGGTGGACTATTAGGACAAGGAGCCGTAACAGGCGAACACGAACCGAAGGGGCAAAAGTCGAAGAAGGTAACTGTGTGTAGGGAAACTTGCGATGCCAGCGTCGGTGGCAACGCACTTAAAGCACAACCTCGTAGATTACAAGCGGACGCTCAAGCTTAAAGGCCGTGGTTTCGATACGAACCAAAAAGCACTGGTGGTGGTGGTAGTGGTTAGTAGTCTCTTTTTCTCACCTTCTAACCACTACCACCACCACCAGTGCTTTTTGTTTCGTATCAAAACCACGGCCTTTAAGCTTGAGCGTCCGCTTGTAATCTCCGAGGTCGTGCTTTAAGTGCGTTGCCACCGAATCATTCTCAATCGGCCCTAGCAAGTATCATGCCGCGTTACTTCACATGCCCGCACACAGAAGGCGGCATGAACCCGCTGCAAAAGCCCCGCCATCAGGGAGTAGCGCGCGAGAGAGAATGTGTGAGAGCAATAACGTGCGTTTGACTAGTGGCTTTCATCTGCTTTGGTAGCTTTGTCGGTTAAGTGCCGGGCACTTGGCGGTGTGGCCTAAAAGTCGAAGTTCTATTCCGGTGGCGAATCTTTTTTTAGTTTTTTTTTAGCATCCGTTGACACTCATTTCATTAAGTTCATATATATGAAGGAAATACGTCGCTAAAGTCGCGGTGGACTACGTGAGAAAGCACTGACGTGTTAAAAAAAAAAAACATTCCTGGTGTAAGCACCCAGAAACACCTTGACAGCAGTGTGAAAACTGTTGGAGAGGACTAACCAACAATATCCCTAATTGGGTGCCATCGTAAGGGTATATCACCGTAAAAAAATATCCGTGTTTACACGTCGGAACTGAACGGGAAAACCACAGACTATGATCTGTTTCTAAAAAAAAAAATCGTTGAAGTGGACGTATGACGACATTCTTGGGCGGCGTTTTTAATAAAATGGCGGCGAAGACCGTAAATGAGCACCCAGTTTCTGTGCTCACTCCGTAAAAAGGAAGAAAAGTAACGTCAAGCTGATGTATTTTGTCACGTGGTGCACAAGCATCTGCGAAGCCGGAAGCAACGCCTTTAACACTTCTGGACTCGTCGGTGGCGTTGGTGGGGCGTCATGAAATATTTCGTGCGTTTTGTTCGCGCACAGTGATTGGTCAACTTGTACACGTGATTGCTTTTGGGCGCGGTGTGATGAAAGTTGCCGTGTGCGCTAGCCAGGCTCCTTCACGGAGAAAGCGGCCGTGTGTGGTGATACAGAAAACAAATATACGGGCCTCCGTGTAACGAAGCCTGCTGTTTTTTTTAACACAAGAATTATTCGGCTCTGATTTACCAGCAAGGTCTTCAGTAAACTTAGACAATTTATTCAGAGTGTATGTGCCCACCTAAAATATTCGTTGACGTCGATAGAACTTGTTTTATTCGTCGAATGACACACGGGGTCGCCGACCTACGTCTTACCGGTAAAGATGTCACGCATTGTTATCAAGTGATGATAATGTTCACGCTCACCTAATACGTAATGTAAGATATCTTAATGACAATAATTTTTCTTAAACAAGGGCCCACTTGCACTGGACGGCAACATTTGCAGCACAAGAATGGCGACTGCCCACTTGTTTAGCTTGAAGTGCGTGCGAAGTGAGAAAGGCAAGTTCGTGAAATTTACTACACAGGGAATGAATTTTGAAACGTGCAGTGCTAAGATCGATAACAGAGAGATTTAATTGTGCATCCACAGCAGCCTTATGAATGCAGCTTGCCAGCCATTCGCGATGGGAAGCGGCGTCCGTACAGGTGCTTCGCACGCGCAACTAAATCAGTTTAATGGGACATTACATAAGCAGAAAAGTGTCCCCTACATAAAAATGCACCAACTCGGGTTTTTATGGCACATTTTTACACTGGTCGCGTTTATTGGAAATAAAATAATACAAGAAGTTTTGTTATGGAATGCAAGAAAATGTTATACAGCGATGCACCCACGTGAGATCATATTACTGAGCACGACGCTGAGAAAGACGTAGCTGATAGCACAGTCAGTGAAGAAAACTCGTGACAGCAATGCCGAATGCTCTCCTCGATTCTCCTAGACATATAGAGCTTTCTCCATGAAAAAGAAGGCCACGCCGCTCCGCACTACATTAAAGATTGACACCCCCCAAAGCGTAGCTGCCTGCAGCTCCATTCTCGCTTTACCATTGCGTTTCCAATGTAAGCTACGCTAATTGTTTCCTGAATCACTTTTCGATAGTTGTGCGACATCACCCTCGTGGTGCAACCCCAGCGTCCAGGCGCTGACTATAGTTTATGTGTACACGGGCAATGCAATTGAGATATCATTGACAAAAAAAATAACTGATGACCACCCAGGTTCTATTTGGGGTAATGCAGATGGGGTAATGCAGATGCTTTATGTCGCGTATACTCCTCAAAAACGTACCGCTTAAATCATAGCGTGAAACCCTGTCTTTAGATGATGATAGTAACTGCATCCCTGTAAACAACTCTAGCGTTCGAGAGAAGTTACGGCAGGTCCTATGCATGGTGAAAATTGACTGCATGTAAAGTAGTTGCCTATGCCAAATTTGTAGCTGTTACGGCTGAACCTGTTACGTTTGGCACGACAGCTGAATAAAATGTGACTGTGCCGGCTTTGTTTTCAGGGGGTTGAAAAAAGAAGAATTTCTTTGTGACTGAGCCGCAGAGAGCCTCAGTGCTTCGCTCTAATAACACATCAGCCTCTTTTTGTTTCATTACGTCCCCACGTGTGTGATGAGTAATTGCATGACTGGGACGAACTCTGAAATGTTGCATTGTTACCACTACTGCGAAGAAATGAAATAGTGCTTTCGTCAGGTAATGCACCCGGTAATTTGTGGCAGATAACTACCTTGGATTCAAACAAAAGAACTCCGTGGTGAAGTGGTGTGACCATTGTTTAAAGACTTGACAGATTCACTTCTCCCTTTCCCAGGGGCAGAACAGAGGTGGTTGGATACAGTCTGCTTTTTCCAGAGGCAAGCCGGAAAACAAGTCTTGACGAGAACCGCTGGAACGGAAGTCCTGACATAGCCAGCATGAGAAACCGATATGAATCCACGCCTTCTTTTTATTTTAATCATATGCATTTCTTATGAATGTTCATTAACTCTGCGCTAGCATCACTTGGGAAGAGTCAGTTGTGAATTTAATAGTGATCTGCAAGATCACCAGCACAGCTCCTTTTTGTTTGCAGTAGATTTAGGATAAAAATTACAGCATCACCAAAAGGAAACCATAATTATTCATTTACTCGAGTCGGGACAAAAAGAAGACAATTGGTAAAGTCAAATTCATGCATATAAGATGTGTTAAATCTGTTCCGCGCAATCCGTCATGACGTATGAGGTGATATCGAAAGGCAAGTGAGCATGCACCTAAATGTCAATCAACACTAAGCGAGAATGGGTTCAGGGGTATGCACCTTTTTTCCACATAAATTTTGTGCATTAATTTAATTTTTGGTACGCATGTGCCACTTCTTCGTAGGCATTGATTTCAAAATGTTCTAATAATATAACACTTCGCAACAAGTGACACAGTTGAAAGTAGGCAAGAAACAGGATATATGGCACGCTTCACATGCAAATAAAAAACCTAATTTACAAGTTTTAGGTATGAAAATATCTGATGTATGCCATTTAGTCGCTTTTGTCAAAGCCACTGAAATAAACGATATCTTACGAGTATAGTCCACGGTAATTCTTGAGGTTCCTTCAGCCGTGTCGAATTTTAGTACAACGTCTGCTTGACTGAAACAACAGAATATTTGGCGAAATACGAATATTTTCAATAACACATTCAGAGACTAACGTAGGAACTATCGAACATTTCTAACAAACACATCTGACGGCTGATAGAAATATTGTTCGAGAATTTCTGACAGAATGCTGTCTTGAGAGAGGTGAATTGCTCATGCTTTTTCATAGGTCAACCTGATTCGTGTATCTTCAGAATCTACGTTTGCAGCTTTGCACCTTTCCATGTGCAAATGGCGCCGAGGTACTCTTGATACCCACTGAAAGTGTGTGCATTGCGCTCACGTGTAAAAACCATGTTGAATTGGTCAGCAGTTAATATTAAAAAAGATACGTTGTACTTAAGAGGTCGTACTGCCAAAGAAGTGTTCGACACATATGATATGAAGTCTGCTGTACGCTAGGAAAGAACTTCGATCGAGCATTCTCAAGCAGGCTTTATACGTTCAGGAAGAAGGAACTCGGGCCGAATCAGCTAAGCTAATTTCTTACTGGGGAGTAAGTGAGTGAAACAACTTTTTCTTCAAGCAATAGGCACGAGGTAAGTTCCCTTACTTCACTTATTCAGAAAACAAAGTGGCCCATTGCTATAGTGATGCAGTGGTACAAAACGCAGAAGCAGTATAATCATCGACCTACTAACATCACATAAAATTAAAATGATGCGGACGTCCTCAAGCGGCAGTTTGAATGACAGTACTTATAAGAAGTTTAGCAGAAGATTACGTTAAGGCCTTGTTAGTTGAAGGCAGTAGCCAACCGACAATATTGCGGTCTCCACACGCCCTGGCATTTACTATAAATGAACCTTCTTCTCACCGATAGTGTTTTTCAGAGAAATAATTGCAATTGTATAAGCATCTCTATGCCATCCTAACTTGATAAACTGAACACATATTCTCTGTAATTTAAGTGTACAGCTACATCATCATCATCACCATCATATCATCATCATCAGCCTGACTACGTCCACTACAGGACAAAGGCCTCTCCCATGTTCCGCCAGTCAACTCAATCCTGTGCTTGCTGCTGCCATTTCATACCAGCAAACTTCTTAATCTCATCTGCCCAACTAACTTCCTTTCTTCCCCTAACCCCCTTGCCTTCTCTGGAAATCCAGCTAGTTACCCGTAATCACCAGCGATTATACTGTCTACGCGCTGCATGCCCGCCCCATGTTCATTTACTTTTCTTGACTTCAACTATGATATCCTTAACCCCCGTTCGTTACCTAATCCACTCTGCTTGCTCTCTTTTTGTCTCTTATGGTAACACCTACCATTTTTCGTTTCATTGCTCGCTGGGCCGTCCTGAATTTGAGATGAAACCTCTTTGTAAGTCACCAGGTTTATGCTTTATAGCTAAGTGCCGGCAAGATGCAGCTGTTATATACCTTCCTCTTGTAGGATAGTGGAAATCTACTACCTGTGATAATTTGAGAGTGCTTGCCAAATGCGCTGCACTCCATTCTTATTCTTCTAGTTTCTTCAGTCTCGTGGTTCAGCTCCACGGTTATTACCTGTCCTAAGTAGACATAGCCTTCTACAATTTCAAGTGCACTCGAAGCGCTTCAAGTGCATCTCGAAGCGCTGTTCTCTTCAGAGGTTGTCGTACACTTCTGTCGTTTCCTTCATAATAATTTTAAGACCTACCTCTCTACACTACTTGTCTAATTCAGAAATCATAAAGGGCAATTTGTCTCCTCAGTTACTCAGCAATACAGTGTCACCGGCAAAGCGCAGGTTACAAAGGTCATCATAATCATCATCATCAGCCTGACTACGTCCACTGCAGGACAAAGGCCTCTCCCATGTTCCGCCAGTTAACCCGGTCCTGTGCTTGCTGCTGCCAATTTATACCCGCAAACTTGTTAATCTCATCTGCCCACCTAACCTTCTGTCTCCCCCTAACCCGCTTCCCTTCTCTGGGAATCCAGTCAGTTACCCTTAATGACCAGTGGTTATCCTGTCTACGCGCTACATGCCCTGCCCATGTCCATTTCTTCTTCTTGATTTCAGCTATGATATCCTTAACCCCCATTTGTTCCCTAATCCACTCTGCTCTCTTCTTGTCTCTTAAGGTTACACCTACCAATTTTCTTTCCATTGCTCGCTGCGTCGTCCTCAATTTAAGCTGAACCCTCTTTGTAAGTCTCCAGGTTTCTGCTCCGTAGCTAAGTACCGGCAAGATACAGCTGTTATATACCTTCCTCTTAAGGGATAGTGGCAATCTACCTGTCATAATTTGAGAGTACTTGCCGAATGTGCTCCACCCCATTCTTAGTCTTCTAGTTACTTCAATCTCGTGGTTCGGCTCTGCGGTTATTACCTGCCCTAAGTAGACATAGTCTTTTACAACTTCAAGTGCACTATTACCTATCTCGAAGCGCTGCTCCTTGCCGAGGTTGTTGTACATTACATTCGTTTTCTGCAGATTAATTTTAAGACCCACATTTCTGCTCTCCTTGTCTAACTCCGTAATCATGAGTTGCAATTCGTCCCCCGAGTTACTCAGCCATGCAATGTCATCGGCAAAGCGCAGGTTACTAAGGTATTCTCCATTGACTCTTATTCCTAACTGTTCCCATTCTAGGCTTCTGAAAACCTCCTGTAAGCACGCGGTAAATAGCATTGGGGAAATTGTGTCCCCCTGCCTTACACCCTTCTTGATTGGTATTCTGTTGCTTTCTTTATGAAGCACTATGGTAGCAGCTGATCCCCTGTAGATTTCTTCCAGAATGTTTATATATACTTCATCTACGCCATGATTCCGCAGTGTTTGCATGATGGCTGATATTTCTACTGAATCAAACGCCTTCTCGTAATCTATGAAGGCTATGTATAGTGGTTGGTTATATTCTGAGCATTTCTCTATTACCTGATTGATAGTATGAATGTGGTCAATTGTTGAGTAGCCTGTTCGAAATCCTACTTGTTCCTTTGGTTGATTGAACTCTAATGTTTTCTTTACTCTGTTAGCAATTACCTTTGTTAATAGCTTGTATACTACAGAGAGCAAGCTGATCGGCCTGTAATTCTTTAAGTCCTTGTCATCTCCTTTCTTATGTATTAAGATGATGTTAGCGTTCTTCCAAGACTCTGGTACTCTTCCCGTCAGGAGACACCTCGTAAACAGGGTGGCTAGTTTTTCTAACACAATCTGTCCTCCATCTTTCAGCAGATCTGATGTTACCTGATCCTCACCAGCAGTTTTGCCCCTTTGCATGCTCTCCAAAGCTTTTCTGACTTCTATCATTACTGGTGGGGTGTAATCTGGGTTACTGCTAGTTCTTATAGTATTAAGGTCGTGGTTGTCTCGGCTACTGTACAGATCTCTGTAAAACTCCTCCGCTATTTTAACTATCCTATCCATATTGGTAGTTATTTTGCCTTTGTCCCTTAGTGCATACATCCGACTTTTGCCTATCCCAAGTTTCCTCTTCAATGCTTTGACACTTCCTCCGTTTTTCAGAGCGTGTTCAATTCTCTTCATGTTATACCTTCTTACATCGCATACCTTACGTCTATTATTCAACTTCGAAAGCTCTGCCAGTTCTAGTTTCACTGTTGTACTTGACACTTTCATGATTTCACGCTTCTTAATTAGGTTCTTCGTTTCCTGGGAAAGCTTACCAGTATCCTTTCTAACTACCCTGCCTCCAACTTCCACTGCACACTCCGTAATGCTACTCGTTAGATTATCATTCATTGTATCTACGCTAAGGTTGGTTTCCTCACTAAGAGCCGAGTACCTGTTCTGCAGCGACACTCTGAATTCCTTTACTTTCCCTCTCAGTGCTAGCTGATTGATTGGCTTCTTGCGTATCAGTTTCTGTCGTTCCTTCTTCAAGTCTAGGCGAATTCGAGACCGTACCATTCTATGGTCACTGCATCGTATCTTGCCAATCACTTCCACATCCTGCACGATTTCAGGGTGTGCACTCATTATAAAGTCTATTTCGTTCTTATTTTCGCCATTAGGGCTCCTCCATGTCCACTTGCGTTTTTCTCGTTTTCGGTAGAAGGTATTCAAAATCCATACATTATTGCGTTCTGCGAATTCTACTAGTAGCTCTTCTCTGCCGTTTCTAGTACTGATGCCATAATCTCCTACTGCCTGGTCTCCAGCCTGCTTCTTCCCTACCTTTGCATTAAAGTCGCCCATCACTATAGTATACTGTGTTTTTACCTTACTCATTGCCGATTCCACGTCTTCACAGAAGCTTTCAACTGAAACGTCATCATGGCTGGATGTAGGTGCGTAAGCCTGTACTACCTTCATCTTGTATCTTTTATTCAGTTTAATTACGATACCTACCACCCTTTCATTAATGCTATAGTATTCCTCTATGTTACCAGCTATGTTTCTGTGAATTGGGAACCCCACTCCCAGTTCTCTTCTGCCTGTCAAGCCCCTGTAGCAAAGGACGTGCCCATTCTGTAGCACCGTATAGGCCTCATCTGTCCTCCTAACTTCACTGAGCCCTAATATATCCCATTTAACACCCTCTAGCTCCGCGAATAGTACAGCTAGACTTCCCTCACTAGATAAGGTTCTAGCGTTAAACGTTGTCAAGTTCAGGTTCGAATGGCGGCCTGTCCGGATCCAGAGATTCTTAGCACCCTCTGCTGCGTTGCAGATCTGACCGCCGCCGTGGTCAGTTGCTTCGCAGCTGCCGGGCACTGAGGGCCGTGAGTTATTTGAAGTAAGCATGTGGGAGGTAGTGGCCAGATACTGCACCAGGGTGGCCAATCCTTCTCTGGTGAGGGAGTGCGTTCTCGGCGGTGTTTTCCGGTGAGGCTGCACCCCAGGCCTTTTAATGCAGTTCTTCAACACGTGGATTTTTTTTCTTTAATCCGGTTGGGAACTTCGCGGTACCGGGATTTGAACCACGGACCTCTTGCATGTGAGGAAGATGCTCTAACCACTACGCCATCACCGCATCGTTACAAAGGTACTCTCCATTATTCCTTATCCCTAACTCTTCCCATTCTAGGCCTCTGAAAACCTACTGTAAGCACGCGGTAACTATCATTTGGGAGATGGTATCCCCCTAATTTACACCCTTCTCGATTGCTTTCTTGTGCTTTCTTTATGAAGCACTATGGTAGCAGTATCACCTCTAGATTTCTTCCAGGATGTTTATATATGCTTCATCGACGCCCTGATTCCACATTGTCTGCATGACTGCTGATATTTCTTATGAATGAAACGCCTTTTTGTAATCTATGAAGACTATGTATAGTGGTTGACTATATTCTGAGCATTCCTCTATTACCTCATTGATCGTATGAATGTGATCGATTGTTGAGTAGTCTGTTCGAAATCTTGCTTGGTCCTTTGGTTGATCGAATTCTAATGTCTGAATTCTGTTAGTAATTACCTTTGCTAATAGCTTGCATACGACGAAGAGCAAACTGATCGACCTGTGATTCTTCAAGTCCTTGTCATCTCCTTCCTTATGTAGGTTAATGATATTAGCATTCTTCCAAGATTCTGGTACTCTTCTTATAAGGAGACACCTCGTAAACAGGGTTCTTAGTGTTCTTAGTGCGAATGATGTTTCTAGTGCAAAGGATGGATGTGGGACTCGTTGTGGTGTTTCACTAAATCTGATGTTTTCACAAAAATGTTTATAGTGACAATTTCATTTTCTCTCTTTTAAGCTGGGTACACTATGGAGTATGCAAGACGAATACTTTCGCAGTTTTCACAGAAAACCTCATCGTGTTTGCATTCATGGCTATCGTGACCAGTTGTGGCGCGCTTAGGGCAAGTCAGCAGACCACGGTGTGTCGGAGATCCGTGTCCAAATCGATGGCATTTGAAAAAACGCCTCGGACTTGTGAGCGCGCAGGAAGTTTTACATAGCCAATTCCGATTGTCTTAGGTAGAATGGTCGAGTTGAAAGTGAGTATTAGGCATTTTGTTGAAATTTGAGTGTTTGCGTCTCATTTTGATGCACTACCCATGCGTTATGCCTTGGATCCTCCATTCGTCAAGGAGTTTATTTTCAGTTAGTGTCATCAAGTTTTCATCAGACAATACGCCCTTCACTGTGTTCATTGCAGGATGTGCACTTACTGATACCGGGATATTGCCAAAAGCTACGACGTGTGCAAGTTTGTCAATCTGTTTCTTGTGTTTTAGCTCAAGTAGAATATCCTCAATTGCCATCTTCGTAGCTTTATAGCCAATTCCAATGGTGTCCTTTAGGCACCTGGCCATAGGGAAAGGTGAGCTTGCTCGGTCCTTTGTTGAAGGTGGTTCCCAATAAGGGACATAAAATGTCGGGAAGGTTGCTATGTTTTGGTGAAGAAAAAGTGATGCTACATCGGTTCGTACCCTTTCGAAGGCACGATTGGTTACGGCGGGGTTCAAAGGTGACATGAAAATTTTGGTTTCTTCGGCAGCGGTGCCTAACACCTACAACGGAGCCCAGAAAAGGGCGTGTCAGAACGTGTGGACAAGTTTGAACTACACCAACAGTACGCCACTGCTATAACCAAATATGGTTTATCCTAGGCAGGATAACCACACAAGGTTAACCCAGCTGCCAGGAAACAATGAAGTGAATAGAAAAGAGAAGACAGAATAAATTTAAAGTAGAAATAAAGACAAATTTGTAAAGAGAGAGAGAAAAAGGAAAATGGAACTGCCGATATTTCCTGGGTGGTTTCGCCCATGGGTGCCGTCTGTGAATTTGTGGCCAAATGGGTGTCAACCCCCGCCCCTGTTGGCTCAGGTCTGTAATGTTGCCACCCACCAAACACCTGCTTGCACAGATCTCTCTGCGGGAGAGGGAAAAAAACTATCATCTTTAAAAAGAGACACAGAAAGAAAAATAAAATCAATAGAAATAGAGGGAGCGAGAAATAGTAGTAACTTGTTATATAAGGAAAGATATAGACAAAATGAGGGACCAGCAGTAAAAAAAAAGTTTGCAGCATATCCACGGAGTGAATGATGGAGAGTGGGGCGAAGCATTCGTCCGTCCATGCATCCGTCTGTGTGACCGTCCATGCGTCTGTTCATGCGCCCGTCCCTGCGTTCGTTCATGCATCCGCCCCTGCGTCCGTTCATGCGTCCATTCATGCATCTGTCTGTGTGTCCGTTCGTCCATCTATCCAACACTTCAGGTCCCACCATCTCGCACCTTTTATCATATTTTCCCCATATAGAAGCCCCGCCATTCAGTAGACATTCCAAGGACTAAACGAGAGGTGGCACACGCACACTTTCTTACAGCTTGCGCTTCGGGTCTACTTCCCACCTTCAACCACCTTGAGTTCATGGTATATACTAGTTCCTTGTATTCATGGCACTGCAGCCCAATGCTTGCTAAACCTTTCTAAAACCAAGGAGGTTTCGCCCAGCGAGTATAACGTAGCAACCTTTTCCTGTCAGATAGTGCCCAATGTACATGCCAGTGGCTGGTAATGTGAAATGAGAGACAGGAGGATTCAGCTTTTAATTTCTTACGGCTTGCGCTTCGTATCTGCTTCCCCCCTTTAACCACCTCGAATTCATTCATGGTATCTACTAGTTCATTGTATTCACGGCCCTGTGGCTCAACGCTCGCTAAACCTTTCTAAAACAAAGGAGGTTACACCCAGCGAGTATAATGTAGCAACCGTTTCTTGTCCGATAGTGCTCAATGTACATGCCAATGGCTGCTAATGGGAATCGCAGCATGCGCGTTGACTAAAAGCCGAATGCTCCTGTCTCTCACTCCCCATTAGCAGTAATTGGCATGTACATTGAGCACTATTTTTTATTGTTAAACAACGCACAGAAGAAATCTCTCACCGGCACCACTTTGCAGGTCAAAGCGTAAGACTGGTTACATACTACGACGGAACGCGGGACGAATGGTTGCCGCTATAAGGAGCTTCGCCCCTAATATAAAAAGTAATGAAGCTTGCACTAAGCCGTGCAGGCCTTCAAACAGTGTAACTGGACAATTCTGAAGTCTATAGTCCGATACAAGCTAAGAAACCACTAGAGGGCTCTCCCAGACGACCGAAGCACGGCAGCCGGTCACCTGATCAACTAGAGAAATAGTTCCGCACCTGCTCTCAGCAACGTTTTCTGCATGAAAGGTCGAAGGACCTCCTGCTCATGACACAGGTCTGAAGTGCCCACCCATCGGTGCAGTCTTGTGTACAGTCTGGTTGCATCTTGATGCAGTGTGGTTTCTCCTAAATTGTTTATATGTCTTAGTTCGGTCAAGAGGGTAATTTTTAGGCTGCCTCTAGGTCGTTTTTAGGCCCAAGCTTGGTGACGGTTGTTTCTGCCATTAGTGAAGAGAGATACGAGTTAGTTAGCCATGCGCATACACGACACGAGCACATCGTTTTTGGAGTAGGCCTTTCATGGCTTCGGGGTTTCCTTGCAGCCGCTGTTGTCCTTTTCGTTCCCTAGTGTTGTCTTGTACGTATTCGGCACCTTCGGCACGTGTCCATCACTTCGCAGCCATTCGTTAAACTCAGTGTTGCCTTTCTGTTTTGAAATGCCAGATTTTTTAAAGCAAACCTACAACACTGGCCGTTTTCACTTACCTACCTACCTACCTACCTACCTACCTACCTACCTACCTACCTACCTACCTACCACCTACCACCTACCATTACCTACCTACCCATATACCTACCTACCCACCTACCCACCTACCCATATACCTACCCATATACCTACCTACCCATATACCCACCTACCTACCCACCTACCCATATACCTACCTACCCATAACCCACCTACCTACCTACCTACCCATATACCTACCTACCTACCTACCTACCTACCTACCTACCTACCTACCTACCTACCTACCTACCTACCTACCTACCTACCTACCTACCAACCTACCTACCTACCTACCTACCTACCTACCTACCTACCTACCTATCTACCTACCTACCTACTTCTCTTCTTTGTAAGCACGCATTACAATATCCTATCCTTTTTTCCCTTGCTCATCACCATCACATCCGTCCTTCTCAAGTTCACTTCCTTTTCCCACCATCTTCATAGACTATATTATACAAGGCACTGCTACATGCTGCTAGCGTACGCGTGTAGGTGAGTGAAACTACATGATGGTCTCCTTCGGATCATGGTACGCTGATTTTATACCCCCCCCCCCTGTATTTTCAAGCGAAAACTAGTTTTTGCGGAGAATTCATTTTTTTCTTTAAATTATCACTCTTTCTTTTTCTCTCTGTACTTGTTTTAGTAACCCATCGGGATTATAGCAGGCAACGACGGAAAAATTGGCGTACGTGTTGCGGTAGTGAAGCAGAAGAGCACTGTTACGTTTGGCCCGCCGATTCGTCTGGGCAGACGCCATTGTGCGTAAGCTCGTCTACTAGAGAGGCTTTCAACCCCATCGGCACACAGTCTGCAAGACGCTGTCCTGTAGATGTTCCAGGAAGCAGTCGGGTCTCAAAGAAAGCTTCGCGAGACAAGCCTTTTGTTGAACGGGCTCGAACAGTGGGGAACGGGGGGGGGGGGTGGCCCCACTGTGGCGGTCTCATTAAGATAACCTCTTAACTCGGATATTGTTATCTAAGCAAGGACATCGCGAAGCACCGACAGCCTAGAAGCGTGGGAAGACGTCGAAGGAGCCGTTCTCAGGGATTGAGCGTTTGGACTGCCCGAAGCTAAAAGCAGCACGGACCGCTGCTGACGTTCGAGTTAGGCCATCTCCCCGGAGAAGCTCAACTTTCCCTCTCCGGACTCTACCTCATCGCCCTACGGCGCCTTCAAGGCGGGGGCTGGTTGCGTCATTGTGTGGTGCGCTCGTGCTCCCATTGGACCATTGAAACTTCGTCACCTGATTTGTGGCGAGAGTGCTTACGGCCGCCTTCTTCGGATCTCGGTGTAAAGGAGACGGCGGGCTATAAAAGCCGAAGCATTTTGTGAATCGCGTGTAGAATCATGTGAGTGAAATCATGAGCGGTATCATGAACTGAATCTCTGTTGTACATAATGCGGGATCCTACGGATCCCTGTACAGTTCCTATCTTTCTGCTATAGTGCAAATAAATCTTCGTTCTACCTTAAATCTTCGTTCTACCTCTCCTAACACGTCTCCTCACTGGCGAAGATCGGCTATGCGGACTACGGCGGGGAGCCAGCTACCGTGAAGAAACCCGCCGTACGTACCTACCATCGACTTCGAGCCCTTGACAACTGGTGGCAGCGGTGGAGTGCCATCATCAACTTCCTACCCTTCACAGCACGAAGATGAAAGAGAAGTTTAAGGAGCACGTCCTGCGGTTCACGATCATCATAATTTACGTTTGTGACAGGCAAATGGACAGTTTGCAAGATTCTGCATGGTGGCTTTCCTGTGGTTTTGTTTTCCAACCAAAAACTCTCGTTGACAGATTGCTTTTATCACTCAAATATGTTGTAATCGCGTGCATTTGCTGGAAATCGGAGAGCTGACATTTTGTTGTACTCACGTGCTCACGTGCCTTCGTTGCACAATGAGCTAGAAAAGGAGTCTGTGAAGGAGAGATTTTGGTTGGAAAACAAGCCCTACAAGAAAGCCTGCTTGTTGATTATGGCAAACTGTCCATTGCTAGAGCTAAAACAACTGGAAGTGTAAAAAGAGAGAGAAGGAAGGGTGCCAGGCCCCGGTGTTAATTGCACCCTTGTGCCCAGAGCGCGAGATGCGCGAATGGGAACGTTTGTACAATCAGGAAGACAAATAAACAGTCCCCTTCAAGACACTCACTATCGACAATGTTCGTTGCGTACATACCTTCTTTGCCACTGAGCGTCTTGAGGCTGAAGAAAAAAAAACGTGAACTTTTAATTAAAAGTGCGATTCGAATGGGAGCACCTTAATTCATGAAAACTGAAAACTAACCACCAGTACTTGAGCTTTTTAAGTGATACGTGCTATGTTTGGGAGCGTGTGTACACTTTTCTGAGATGGTGGCTGCATTCATACTTGGTCGAAATGCAAAGAACACCTGTGGGCTTGACTATGAGTGCTAGTTATAGAGCCCCACTACAGGCGCGCCTCGTTGTCAGGAAGCGGTTATGCAACGCAAGACCCCGCAAAATATTATTAGAGTGAGCATCTTAGCTGCCTAATTCATCGCAATAAATTAACGATGAGGTATTGCGTTGGTGGCGCCAACAACTATCAGGAAGAAAACGACGTGTGGGTGTCGCTGTGAGGTAATCAAGATTGAAAATATGCACAAGTCATGCGCACAAGTCAAGCATGAAAAGTTATGCAAACCAAGTGCATGTGACAACGCTACCAGATCTCTCAGCTTCGCTGCCTACATTCGATGGAAATGGCACCCCGACTTTAAAGCACTGGATATAAGAGCTCAAGCACGTTCAATGGCATGCGTGATGAGAAGACACAAGTTTCCTCACCAATTATGCTAGGGCAGCTATGTGGAGTCGCAGCAGACTGGCATGACTCAAGAGGGCGTCAGCTTATCTGGACAATTTGTTAAACCAGACTCCCAGAACAATTCAGCGAGCAACTTTCGATGGCACAGTGGCAACAGGAAGTAACAATCCTCACACAAAAAAGCTGAACAGAACCTGCAGTAATATGCTTTTGCAAAAATCAAGATAGTGTCTTGCTGTCCAATTCTCATTACTGAGAAGGAACGCATCACATACTTAGTTCAAGGCATTCGCGACGACCAGATAGCCCCCTCCATTGCTGTTCAACGACTCCGTACAGTGGACGTTTCTCAACATTTTGACAGAAGTCGATAGAACACTCGACCATACGCGCCTGATCTTATCTCCGCACTCGACAGAGAAATTCAGCAGAATGGTCGAGACGGCCCCAGTTTCAGAGCTCGACTAGTAGAACTTAGACCACTGTGAACAACCCACAGCATGCTTCACCATCTATGTTCCAGTCACCTGCAGCTAGGACGCAGCCTCCTCGCATTGCCAGCCAATCACGCGATGACGCGATGACCAAGAGTCAAGGTACGAAGCCATTTCAGCCAAGTATGGTTCCCCAGCCTATAGAAGACGTCAAGACTTGAGAGACGCTGTTTGTTACAGCTGCCAACAGTAGGATCCCCTTGCCAGTAATTGTACCTGCGCCAAAGCAGCCTTTTAGCGACAATGAAAGCGTCCCCAAAGCACCAACAACATGTGTAGGCGGTGTCGATGACACCCTGTGTAGATGTCACTAGTCCCGTCAAATAGGGAAGCAATCGCCGGGCTGATTCTGAGGGCGGACTGGTGATTGGATTAAAATTAGGATGTGCCATTGATACTGCTCAAGTCAAAGGAGTTGGAGAAGTCAGCGCCTTTCCTGATAGTGGCTCAAATGTCACCGTTCTTGCAGGAAGTCTCGCATCAAACCTTAAAATTGCGCCATTGGAACAAAGCACCTATGCTAACCATCGGCGGAAACTCAGTTATGCCTGGAAGATCTGTCCTTTTTAAAAATTATCATTGGACGACTATCTGCAAATTTCAAAGCAGCCATCCTTGAATAGAACGCCCTTCCACTTATTATAGGCGAAGACTGGTTTTGCACAGCTCAAGCCGAACTTCACTTCAAATCTGCGAAGCAGACTGTGACCTGCCAGCCATCTACCAATGTTGTTGCACAGTGCAAAGCGAACTATTGCCAAGGTTGTCAAATGCAGTAATTTCGACAACGTGTGCGTTGTCACGTTCTGACCCCTCGCGGTCTACAGCAGAGCCTCTCCAAGTTGAGTATGAGCCTGACAAGAACGAACATCTGGGAAGTGAACTCAATAAAGCTGGCCTAGTTGAACTCCAAACACCACGTCCCACAAGCCCACTTCAGACAAGCTCCTCCAAGCCATTGCCTTTATTAGTGTCATGTTTATCATCACACCGAAACGCTCCTTTTCCGGATATACTACCCCCTTTCCAAAACTTTGTGCATGAGCCAGCTCTCACAGCACAGCTACAGAAATCTGCTTAGACTGCACACCGGTGAAGCATACGACACGGATCTCGCCATTGACTCTTCGCCATCTGAGAGTGACGAGAAAAAACGCCAGGTCTGCGTGGAAGGCGCAGCACAGTCACAGCAAAAGCTAGAAGAGCGGCCTTTCAGAGCCTTTTCAAAACACTCATTGGGTAACTACTGCAAGCACACCTGCTTGATACCCACTAGGGCATTAATAATAATTTTTAGGTAACAGGCCGGCATTCGTTACGCTATTTTTTGTCATTCTTCTGAAAAGCGTGGTATCCACTAAACACTTGCGAAGCATTTTGTGCCAACTGTTCATACAGTGGCTGGCGACGATAAAGAATTATGGCTAAAGTGCTCTTATCAGAGATAAAGATTTTTAGTAGCCCTTTACAAAAGCTAGGAATACAAGTAAATGTACCAGTACTTTTATCACTTGGCGGCACATCATTTGGTTACTACCACAGGAGATATAAGCTCCACTGCTGTTTGACTACATCAATGCAACTAAGAGATTACCGTGCTAGTGAACCCTATCCTTTTCAGATCTTTAGTTCATAATTCGTAGGGATGTCTGTCAGGAATGAGAGATGGTACGACCGCTTGCTCAGCGAACATTTTTGTTTATTGGCAGTATTATCTCTAAACTAATCTTTCAGATTGGCTTTAATTTCATCTTAGTTTCATATAAGTATCCTACCGCCCGGTTCTTGGCCCATCCCCCTCCGTGGGTGAGCGCCATTCATCTGAGGCCATCATCAGCATCAGGTATGCGCCAAAGTTGATAGGGGACGAAAACAAGATTTTTAATGGGTTGGAGCATTTGACAGCCGACTCGTTACGCTATTCGCATTGTGGTCGACTGGTTGTTCTTTCAATATTTTAAAACGCTTTAAAAGTTGTAATAACGTGATTGCTTTCCCGACATCAAGCCTGCCTAAGGCAAGTTTGCCAACAAGTCACAAGCACAGGCGTTGCTCAGTGGTAGAATGCTGGGATGGCACCAAGTGGACTTTGGTTTTAGCCCTACTGTGGCATTGGTGTTACATTTTTTTTCTATTTTTACGCGATGTGGTTACGGACACTGATGGTGGCGGCAGCGCCGATGGCAGCGGCGGAGAACTGCGCGTGATTGCATAACAGCTTTTGCTCTAAAACGGTCACTAAAGCTGCTTACCCCAATAAGTGCGACTTGGCAAGTGCACAACGAAACCAAGTATTACCCCAGGCGTCGGCTGATCTTATGCATGTGCCGCTGACTGCAGGGATGACCTGCCCCATGCCCGCCACCATCTGAAGAGACAATAAAGCTCATAATGGATCTGCTAAGAATAACTCAACAGCACCACTGTTGTGCACCTTAATAAAGATGCTGCAGTGCTATCAAACTGTTGTGTGATACCAGCACTGCCGAAGCGGACGCCTGCCCTTGTGCGCCCGTCAGTTGCAGTCCCTGTCGCAGCGGCATTCTCCATGAGACCATCGGCTGCATACGTGCCACAGCAAGTTCCTTCCTTAAATTGCTTCTGCGCATTTTGCCTATAAATTTTCAAGCTGACCCTGCCAACGGGCCCCTTGAGGTACATAAGGAGTTCGATATGCGGGGTTTAACTATCTCGAAACCACTATATAATTGTGAGAGATGCCATAGTGGAGGGCCCCAGAAATTTCAAACACCGGGGGTTCTTTAACGTGCACCCAAATATAAGCACATGGGCTTACAACATTTCCGCCTCCATCGAAAATGCCGCCGCCACCGCCGGGATTCAATCCCGTGACCAGCGGGTCAGCAACCAAATACCTTAGCCACTAGGCCACCACGGCGAGAGTACATAAAGAATTCAAGAAAAAAAAAGTGATCAACACCATCACCTAATGCCTTGAAGTCCACCTTCAAGTCTTATTTTTGAATGGTGGTGAGACTGCCTCGAAGTCCGAGAAAAGTCGCACAGTGTTGGGCTCTTCCAAAAGCAAGAAACGGTGCAAGAAGCACAAGCGCTGGAAAGACGGGCAGATGCACAGTCCCAAGTATAGCTTAAAAAAATCAAGCATATACCATGACCCTCCAGACAAGAAATTGACGATTTCTAGAAATATGACAACCAAGTCATCTAGCCATAGAAGAAAGAAGAACCAGCTCACACGCGAGACGAATCCTCCACCCTGTTTTGTCATGACTCCCACTCCAAACTCGGAGGATCATAGAATGTTAACGCACACACCCTACCTTCACGCACAGAGGAAACTTTACTCCAACATCCGAGTCAATGACCCCAACGTCATCGTACACAAGTTTTATATCTGGAGCACTATGACCTATCGATACAAGATTAGTTTTTATTTCAAAGTCAAGTTGGACCTTAACGGTGGTGAGATGCCAGATTTGTTTTTATCCAGCTCCCAAGAGGAGTTGGACTTTTTGGTGGAGTGGGATGTGAGCTCCAGCTCCAGACATAGCAGGTTTTGAGAAGAAGGTCAAGCATCCCTGGGAAACGCCCTGGAAATTTCGCAGAGGACAAAAAGCAACTGAATGTGCTGTTTTTATACGGTCAACTATTTAGCGATTAAAAACTTTTTCGGCCAGTCCACCTGTCTTGCCCGCTTACATTATATATATATATATATATATATATATATATATATATATATATATATATATATATATATATATAGAGAGAGAGAGAGAGAGAGTCCAGTAGATCCTCCGTGGGCGGTCACAACGTGGTTTATTTCGACGTTTCGGCCTAGAGTCTGGCCTTCATCAGGATTAAAGGTACAGTTTGTTGGTGCTCAGCTTTCTACAATCTCAAATCAGAGGGCAAGGAAAGAGGAAAAAAGACAGAAAAGAACAAAAGAAAAAGAAAAAAAGAAAAAAGAAAAGAAAAAGAAGAAAAAGGAGAAAAAAAAGAAGAGAAAAATAATATACGGTGGACTCCCCTCGGCCCTTCCACTCTTCCCTCCATTTCCCCTTCATCTCTCTCCCCTTCTCCCCTTCACCTTTCTGATGTCAGTGGTCTGTGTATGCTTCCTTTCACTAACGCATTCCTCCCGACCAGACGGCGCCTCCTGGCACTGGCGGTTCGGTGTGGGGCAAAAAATGCTTTCTTAGGAAGTTCTAAGCCTTTAACTACTCGGAGTCCCGTCAACATTTCGTCGTAAAAAGAGGGGTACCCCGTATTGCGGCAGAGGCTGGTAAGCGGGCGCAAAGCGAATTCCTTGCCCGCTTCTAGATTACGCGCGTAGTGGGGGCCTCCCGGCTGTGTACAGGGTCTGTTGGGTATGTCATGCATGGCACAATTGATTGGGTAGTAAAATAAAACAGAAAGCAGACGACAGCTGCACTTAGGAAGAGCACTTGGAATTGTTTTGGGTTGTCCAGTGCCCTTCGCAACTGCAGTGCCGTGAACTCAGTTACTATTTTCATTATTGCCGTTATTGTTTTCTAATGCTTTAATTGCTGCAAGTGTACCATGATTCTCATTCATTCCTCTATCGAGGGTGTTAAATCGGTGTAAAGGTATGACTCTCCTTGTTCACGTTCTCGATTTGATTTAAATCCCGTATATAAGAGCGTTACTGATAGTTTGTCGAATGCATGGTCGGGAAGATTGAGATGTTTTGATAGAGGTAGACTTGGGGCTGATTTCGCATGGGCTTTGTGATTATTGAAGCGAATCCTAAATGGTGTTTCTGTTTGTACGATGTACTGCATACCACACACGTTGCATTCGAGTAGGTATACCACATTAGAGACCACATTAGAGGAATCGCATGTTAGGTTTCCTCGTAGGTTAATCGAAAACTTGGATTGTGTGCTGGTTGCTGTGTCTGTTTCTCGCATTGCCTTACATACAAGACATCGTGGCTTTAAACAAGGTCGGCATGAATTATTGGGGGGTGATGTGTTAATTTGAGAGTGGACAAGGGTGTCTTTGAGGTTACGTGGTCGTCGGTAAACGACGCCGGGAGCGGATGGGAATGCCCGTTTCAGACGTTCACTTTGTTCCAGAATGTTGTAATGTCGTTTAAGGATTTTGTTTAGATTGGGGAAGTTTGTGCTGTAAGTCAAGCACAGGTTTGTTCGTTGTGGGTCTTGTTGTAGTAGTCACTTCATAAGTAAGTCTTCACGCTTTAGTTTCTTGCTTTTTGAACAGCGTCATTAATTACATGTGGGGGTATTTTTGTTTCCCGAGCATAAGTTTTAGCCTCTGTGAGCTCGTGTCAAAGTCAGCGTCTCTAGAGCAGATTCGCTTAAACCGGTGAGCCTGGCTGTATGGAATACTTTTTTTACAGTGGCGTGGGTGATCGCTTTGGTAATGGAGGTATTGTTGTCGATCCGTTGGTTTGCGATCCGTTGGTTTGCGGTTCAAAAAGCGAGAAAACTAAAGCGTGAAGAGTTACTTATGAAGTGACCACCACAAGAAGACCCACAACGAAGAAACCTGTGCTTGACTTACAGCACAAACTTCCCCAATGTAAACAAAATCCTTAAACGACATTACAACATTCCGGAACAAAGTGAACGTCTGAAACGCGCATTCCCATCTGCTCCAGGCGTCGTTTACCGACGACCACGTAACCTCAAAGACACCCTTGTCCACTCTCAAATTAACAAATCACCCCCCAATAATTCATGTCGACCTTGTTCAAAGCCACGATGTCTTGTATGTAAGGCGATGCGAGAAACAGACAAAGCAACCAACATACAACCCAAGTTTTCGATTAACCTACGAGGAAACCTAACATGAGATTCCTCTTATGTGGTATACCTACTCGAATGCAACGTGTGGGGTTTGCAGTACATCGGACAAACAGAAACACCATTTAGGATTCGCTTCAATAATCACAGAGCCTATGCGAAATCAGCCTCAAGTCTACCTCTATCAAAACATCTCAATCTTCCCGACCATGCATTCGACAAACTATCAGTAACGCTCGTAGAGACGGGATTTAAATCAAATCGAGAACGTGAACAACGAGAGTCATACCTTATCCACCGATTTAACACCCTCGATAGAGGAATAAATGATAATCCTGGTACACTTGCAGCAATTAAAGCATTAGAAAACAATAACGGCAATAATGAAAATAGTAACTGAGTTCACGGCACTGCAGCTGCGAAGGGCACTGGACAACCCAAAACAATTCCAAGTGCTCTTCCTAAGTGCAGCTGTCGTCTGTTTTCTGTTTTATTTTACTACCCAATCAATTGTGCCATGCATGGCATGCCCAACAGCAACCCTGTACACAGCCGGGAGGCCCCCACTACGCGCGTAATCGAGAAGCAGGCAAGGAATTCGCATTCCGCCCGCTTACCAGCCTCTGCTGCAATACGGGTTACCCATCTTTTTACGACGAAATGTTGACGGGGCGCCGAGTAGTTAAAGGCTTAGAACTTCCTTAAATGCCCGCTTACCAGTCTCTGCCACAATACGCGGCCCCCCTCTTTCTACGACGCAATGTTGACGAGACTCCGAGTAGTTAAATGTTTAGAACTTCCTAAGAAAGCTCTTTTCTGCCCCACACCGAACCGCCAGTGCCAGGAGGTGCCGTCGGGTCGGGAGGAATGCGTTAGTGAAAGGAAGCATACACAGACCACTGACATCAGAAAGGTAAAGGGGAGAAGGGGGAGAGAGATGAAGGGGGAGGTGGAGTGAAGAGTGGAAGGGGGGCGTCCCAGGGGAGTCCACCGTATATTATTTTTCTCTTCTTTTTTTTCTCCTTTTTCTTCTTTTTCTTTTCTTTTTCTTTTGTTCTTTTTTCTTTTTTATCTTTTCTGTCTTTTTTCCTCTTTCCTTGCCCTCTGATTTGAGATTGTATAAAGTTGAGCACCAACAAACTGTACCTTTAATCCTGAAGGCCAGACTCTAGGCCGAAACGTCGAAATAAACCACGTTGTGACCGCTCACGGAGGATCTACTGGACTATATGCAACGCTACGGCCACTCAACCACCATGCCTGCCTATATATATATATATATATATATATATATATATATATATATATATATATATATATATATATATATATATATATTGTGAAGAAGAAGATGTGCCTGCAGCGAGCAGCATCGCCAACGCCTGGCTCTCTGGGCTCGTGCTTCTGTTCGTTGCTGTGCCGATCGCTGGACGGTTCTTGACGCTGTCTCGTCGCTGTCTTTAACGGCTAATAAACCTCCTCACATTTCGTGGAAGGTGCTGTTAATCCCCGTTGCTACACCCTGGAGCTGCGAAGCCGCACGCTACCACCTGTCATGACTGCCAACGCCACTACATCAACGCCTTCGCTCCAGTTCAACTGCCCTGGCCATCCTAAACTACGGGAGCCGAAGGTCTTCAGCGGTGCAGATGGGACCGACGTCGAAGACTGGCTCGAGCACTACGAACTGGTGAACGCCAACAATAAGTGGGATGAAGCCGACAAGCTGGGCCACGTGATATTTTATCTCACTGGCGTCGCCGAATTGTGGTTTAATAACCACAAACACAACATCCCCACATGGAGCGTCTTCAAGACGTCATGTGCTGAAGTGTTCGGTCGGCCGGCTGTCCGCAAGCAGAGGGCAGAACAGCGCTTGCGCGTCCGCTCTCAGCAGACTGGCGAGACCTTTGCCAGTTATATTGAGGACGTCGTCGACCTTTGTCGACGTGTGAATGACACCATGCCCGAATCTGACAAGGTCAAAAACATACTGAAGGGCATCGACGACGGGGCATTTCAAATGCGTTTGGCAAGGAATCCAAGCACAGTTTCTGAAGTCGTCAGCTTGTGTCAGAGCTACGACGAGTTGAAAAAGCAACGCACTCTGACTAGGCAGCCTCAGACTGGTGGTGAGTCGCTGTCCAGCTTCGACTCCATGCCCGACAATTCACCATTGCTTCAGCAAGTGCGAGTCTTCATCCGTGAGGAAGTCGCCCGCCAACTTTCCCTAGTGCCCTTTACTCACGAGACCACCACCCGTCTACCTGCCCCGCTTCGCACTGCTATATCGGAAGAGGTTCACAAGCTGTTCCTCTTGCGCACTACGAGCCACCTCTATCAAGCCGTGGTCACTGCCCGGGTGTCGCACAGCCGGTAGGCGCTCCTGTCGCCTATCCGCCAGCCATTCAGCCTGTGGCCGCGCCCCTAACCTATGCAACGCAGCCTGTGGCTCCGCCTGTCGCCTTTTCGCAAAAGATGCAGCCCGTAGCCGCGCCGCTCACATATGCAGACGCTGTACGTAGGCTCCCGCAACCACCCTACACCACGCGCTCACAGCCCGCACACCCGGCTGCTTATACTGCACCTTGGGCGGCAGCACCAGTCGCCAATCCCTGGAGGACGCCCGATAACCGACCGATTTGCTACGCTTGCTTCACTCCCGGACACGTTGCTCGCTACTGCCGCCGTCGACCTCCGACGTTCGGCAACTATGCCCGGTCGTCGCACCCCGGCAGCCAACCCTTCGTCCAATACGGGCCGGTCTCGCCACCTCGCTATGCGCCTACTGACCACCTTGACTTCCAGCCGCAACGCGCACCCTCTCCTCGTCGGCGATCGCCCTCCCCCATGCGTCGCCGGCCCGGACCCTCCGACCAGGAAAACTAAGCAACGCAGTTCAAGAGGCAAGAACTGCGCCGTTTTCGAACTGTCTAAGCCCTCGCTCCTCTCCTGCTAACGTGGTCGCAGTAACTGTTGAAGGTTATTGTACTTTCGCTCTTGTGGACACTGGCGCCGCTGTTTCTGTTATTGCCGCTAATCTCTGCCGTTTATTACGCAAAGTAACGACGCCGCTTTCGGGACTGTCGCTTCACACCGCTAGCGCACAGCAAGTAACGCCTCTCGCAGCCTGCACTGCAAGAGTCTCCATCGAAGGCATTTTTTACATCGTGGAGTTTATTGTTCTTCCTGTCTGTTCGCATGACGTCATCCTCGGGTGGGACTTCCTATCCCGCCATAATGCCGTCATTGACTGCGCACGCGCCGAAGTTGAGTTTTCGCCCTTGTGTGATGTCCCATTACTGGACGCTCCTCATCAGCCACCGAAGCTGCTCGTTCATGAAGATATCGATATTCCACCTGGAAATTTCGCCCTTGTTCCCGTTTCATGCAACGCCTACACTGACGCTACCGTTCTTTTTATGCCTTCCGATATCTTCAAATGTCGTCGAGTTTTGCCGCTGCCTTTCACAACAATTGACCTTGCCGCCGGAAGAAGCAACATGTTCGTAAGCAATCCGCTTTCCACACCTGTCACATTGCTTGCGGGGGAATGTCTCGGCCGCGTGCAGGATCTCGACCCTTCGTTTTTGTTTGATGTCCCGGACGACATCAAACAAAAACTGTACTGCGACCACCCAAAAGCACTGTCGGCACTCGGGGAGTCGTCCAATGATACGTTTTCCAGCGCCATCGCCGACACTCTCACTCCCACCGAACATGCCGACCTGCTGGATCTTCTCCATGAGTTCAGGAGTTGGTTCGATGTGTCGCAACCTCAACTGGGCCGCACATCACAAGTCAAACATCATGTTGACACCGGCCTACACCAGCCACTGCGTCAAAGACTATACCGTGTCTCCGCTGAAGAGCGCCGCGTCATCAACGATCAAGTCGAAGATATGCTTCGTAGAGACGTCATTCGACCATCTCACAGTCCCTGGGCGTCTCCCGTCGTCCTGGTGCGTAAGAGAGACGGATCTATCTGATTTTGCGTGCAATATCGTCGTTTGAATAAGATCACCCGCAAGGACGTCTATCCTTTGCCGCGCATTGATGACGCCATTGACATCCTTCACGGAGCGGAATTTTTCTCGTCGCTAGATTTGCGGTCTGGCTACTGGCAAGTTCCAATGGCTGAACCCGATCGCCAAAAAACTGCATTTATTACACCTGACCGACTATATGAATTTAACGTCATGCCCTTTGGGCTTTGTAACGCGCCTGCCACGTTTGAACGTCTTATGGATAATACGCTACGTGGCCTCAAATGGAATATGTGCCTCTGTTACCTCGACGATGCCGTGGTTTTCTCCCATGACTTTCCTACGCACCTCCTTCACCTCAGGCACGTTTTGAGTTGTCTGACCAACACTGGTCTCCAGCTTAACCTAAAAAAATGCCAATTCGCTGCATGCGAGCTCGTCATCCTAGGCCACATCGTGTCCAAGCACGGCGTGTTACCAGACCCAGCAAAACTTCGAGCAGTCGCAGAATTTCCCAAGCCGACGACCATGAAAGAACTTCGCAGTTTTGTAGGCCTATGCTCCTATTTCCGGCGCTTTGTTCGCAATTTTGCATCTATCATGTCACCGTTAACCCAGCTTCTTCGCGGTGACGTGAACCTCACCTTCTGGTCCCCTGCATGTGACGTTGCCTTCACTACTCTGCGCCGTCTGCTCACTTCCCCACCTATTCTTCGCCACTTCGACCCGACGGCTCCTACCGAAGTGCACACAGACGCCAGCGGCGTCGGGATAGGCGCGGTCCTCGCTAAACGAAAGCCCGGCTATTCAGAATACGTTGTAGCCTACGCTAGCCGCACTCTGACGAAAGCCGAAACTAATTACAGCGTGACAGAAAAAGAGTGTTTGGCTCTGGTGTGGGCGCTTGGAAAGTTCTGGCCGTACTTATACGGCCGCCCGTTCGATCTAGTAACTGATCACCACGCGCTCTGCTGGCTCTCCACATTGAAAGACCCTTCTGGCCGCCTTGCGCGATGGGCACTCCGCATCCAGGAGTACGACATTCGCGTCGTACACCGCTGCGGACGCAAACACTCTGACGCTGATGCCCTGTCCCGCTCACCTTTACCACCATATCAGACGTGCGGAAACACTTGCCCCCAGACCTTGTCATCGCTAAATCTCGACTCGATTGCCACCGAACAACGTCGTGACCCGTGGATCGCCTCTCTTATCGAATATTTATCTGGCACGCCCAACCTTCCAGTATCTCGATCCCTCCGACGTCAAGCTTTCCGTTTCGCCATCCGCGATCAACTTCTTCATGGACGCAACTACGCTCCCGATGGCCGCCGGTGGTTGCTGGTCATTCCACGCACTTTACGATCGCAAGTATGCGCCTCCCTTCACGACGATCCGCAATGTGGCCACGCCGGAGTGTTCAAAACATATGAACGCCTTCGCCATCGCTATTACTGGCGCGGCATGTACAATTTTGTACGTAAGTTCGTGCAGTGCTGTCCTGACTGCCAGCGACGTAAATCAACACTGTCACGTGCGACTGGCGCATTGCAGCCACTTCCATGCCCTGCCAAGCCATTTGATCGCGTCGGCGTTGACCTCTACGGTCCCCTTCCATTGACACCAGATGGTAATCGGTGGATTATAGTGGCGGTCGACCACCTGACACGCTACGCCGAAACAGCCGCTTTGCCGAGCGCTACAGCTCAGGATGTCGCCTCTTTCATTTTGCAACGCTTTATCCTTCGACATGGTGCACCTCGAGAGCTCCTTAGTGACAGAGGCCGCGCTTTTCTTTCCGAGGTCGTCAAAACTCTGCTTTCGGAATGCCACGTCATTCATCGGAAAACGACAGCATACCACCCGCAGACTAACGGACTAACGGACGCTTCAACCGCACGCTAGGTGATATGCTCTCAATGTACGTGGCATCTGATCACAGCTACTGGGACCGTGTTCTCCCATACGTCATGTTCGCATATAACACCGCAATACAAACCACCACGGGATTCTCACCTTTCCTTCTTCTTTACGGACGTGAGCCTTCCCATACAATTGATACCCTACTTCCTTACCGTCCTGATGCTTCCGGGTGTCCACCTATCTCCGATGCTGCTAGACAAGCCGAAGAGTGCCGCCAGCTCGCCCGTGCGTTCACCTCAGAAGAACAACAACGCCAGAAAGAAACCCGTAGCACCTCTCTTCCGGATTCCAACTATGCCCCAGGGTTTCTTGTGTGGCTTGCCATCCCATACCAAACACCGGGACTCTCCTCGAAACTTGTCCCTCGATACGAGGGGCCTTACACCGTTTTGGAGAAAACCTCTCCGGTTAATTTCGTAATTGAACCAGTTTCCCGATCGGACGACATGCGCCGGCGTGCACGTGACAACGTCCATGTTTCCCGACTGAAAACGTACCATGAGCCTTTGCCTGAAACTTCTTAAGTCGCCAGGATGGCTCCTTTTTCAGCGGGGGCGATTGTGAAGAAGAAGATGTGCCTGCAGTGAGCAGCATCGCCAACGCCTGGCTCTCTGGGCTCGTGCTTCTGTTCGTTGCTGTGCCGATCGCTGGACGGTTCTTGACGCTGTCTCGTCGCTGTCTTTAACGGCTAATAAACCTCCTCACAATATATATATATATATATATATATATATATATATATATATATTATATATATATATATATATATATAAAATATATATATATTTATATATTATGAGACCACGTCAGGTATGGCGGTAACCAGGTTATATCTTTAATCCAGGTGCACGAGCCAAAGAGACCTAGCCTGCGTGACATACAATGATGATCACTACAATGGTTTTGTCATACAGATGAAGATGAAGTACATAGTCAGCGCTCACACTATTTTTCCCCCTTCGCGAAAAAGGGCAGAAAGTTAGAAAGGGTTGGAACGCCGAATATACGGTTTGATTCGAGAGACGTGGACGATCTCGGTGTGGCGGTGACGACGATCAAGAGCCGCGTTGACAGGAGCAACGCGATAGTTGACTTCGGATGTTCGTTCCAGCACGGTGTATGGACCAAGATATCGGTGAAGGAAGTTTTCGCAGAGCATGAACATGTGTCCACAAAAGAACTTCGTCGCCTGGGCGGAACAGAACAACTCGACGCTTTGCATTAATGTCGATTTTTCTCTTCTCCTGAATGGTAGCAGTGTTGGCGCGGGCGATTTCATGGCAGCGGGCGATGCGAGCGGCGAACTCTTCCGGAAGAGATGAAGATGGAACGGAAGATGTGGACAAAAGGTGGTGTTAAGAAAAAAAGTCAGTACATGGCCATAAACGAGAAAAAAGGGGCTGTAATTCGTCGTACGCTGTATGGCAGTATTATATGCGAACGTGACGAAAGGAAGTATAGTGTCCCAGGTTTTGTGATCCGGTTGAACGTACATGGAGAACATGTCGGAGAAAGTTCGGTGAAAACGCTCATTCAGAGCATTAGTTTCTGGGTCATACGCTGATGTGGTCTTGTGAATGGTGTTAGAGGCCTGGAGGACTTCAGCAAGGACGTGTGAAAGAAATATCTTGCCACGGTCACTAAGAAGCACACTCGGTGCGCCATGTCGTAAATTAATGGTGTGAAGAAAAAAAAATCGGCGACTTAAGAGGTAGCACCACATGGAAGAGCAGCCGTCTCCGCGTAGCGAGTAAGGTGGTCCACGGCAATAACAATCCGACGGTGACCGGCTGGCGTAAGCGGAAGAGGTCCGTATACGTCTACGCCCACAAATTCAAAGGGAGTGGACGGGCACGGGAGCGGTTGCAATGGCCCCGCGGGAAGACACGTGGAAGTTTGCGGTGCTGGCATGACGCACAGGAAGTGATGTACTTGGCGACAGAATTGGATAGGCCAGGCTAAAAGCAGTGAGCCTTGAGGCGATCGTAAGTCTTGTGGAACCCTAAGTGGCCAGCTGTCGCGTCGTCATGAAACGCCTGTAAGACTTCCAGACGACGTGAGCGAGGAATGACGGGAACCCAGTGGTTACCGGGAGGATGGTAAATTTGCCGACATAATGTTCCATCTTGAACCTTGAAACGGGCAAGTTGTCGTCTTAGGCGGCTGTTTGGAGCACGCGATAAGCCAGTGAGCCGATCAATGATTGTGCGGCAGTAGGTATCGGCATGTTGGAGCGAGGCGAGGTCTGTGGACGAAAGAAGGTCATTGATTGATTGATATGTGGGGTTTAACGTCCCAAAACCACTATATGATTATGAGAGACGCCGTAGTGGAGGGCTCCGGAAATTTAGACCACCTAGGGTTCTTTAACGTGCACCCAAATCTGAGTACACGGGCCTACAACATTTCCGCCTCCATCGGAAATGCAGCCTGCGCAGCCGGGATTCAAACCCGCGCCCTGCGGGTCGACGAAAGAAGGTCAGCCGAGGCAATGAACTCTTTCGTGCTAGCAGCTGTCTACTTGGTCACTTTGGTGGGCGGTGACAAACAGATGGAAGGTGGCACTTCGGCGCTTTGCGAGAGCGGGCAACGTGACAAAGCGTCGGCATCTTGGTGCTGTCGACCCGACCTATATGTGACGCTGTAGTCATACTCTTGCAATCGTAGTACCCAACGGCCGAGGCGTCCCGACAATTTTTTTAGAGACGATTACCAACACAGAGCATGATGTTCAGTCACTATTGTGAAGTGCCGGCCGTATAAATAATGGCGAAACTTTTGTACGGACCACACGATGGCGAGACATTCTTGCTCAGTATTGCTGTAATTTCGCTGTGCAGATGAAAGATTATGGCTCGCGTAGGCCACGACTTGTTCTTCGAAAGCGTGGTTCCGCTAAAGAAGGACAGCACCGATGCCAAGGCCACTTGCGTCAGTGTGTAGCAGAGTAGGTGCTGCAGGGTCGAAATGGCGAAGCACTGGCCGTGATGTGAGGCACCACTTGAAGATGTGAAAAGCGGCTTCGCAGTCATCCGACCAGACAAAGGGTGCGCTCGTGGTCAGAAGTTTGTTCAGAGGAGCCGCAATAGTAGCGAAATCACGCACAAAGCGGCAGAAATACGACGCCAAGCCAAGAAAGCAGCGGATGTCTTTGGTTGTGGTTGGTGTAGGAAAGTGCAGTACCACAGCAACCTTGTCGGCATCAGGCTCAACGCCATGTTTACTGACGACGTGACCTAACACCTTGATGCTGTTACTGGCAAACCGACATTTCTTAGTGTTGAGCTGGAGACCGGCCTTAGCTAAACACGTCAGGACTTCGTCTAGCCGTGCCAGGTGCTGTGAGAAGCTGGACGAAAAAATGACAATGTCATCCAAGTAGCAAAGACACGTCTTCAATTTTAATCCCCGCAGTACCGTGTCTATCATTCTTTCAAATGCGGCCGGGGCGTTGCATAGGCCAAATGGCATCACATCGAATTCAAAAAGCCCTTCTGGCGTAGCAAACGCAGTCTTCTCTTTATCAGACTCGTGCATCGGAATCTTCCGATAAACACGGCACAAGTCGAGACTTGAAAAGTACTCGACACCTTGCAAAGTATCAAGAGCGTCGTCAATGCGAGGCATTGGGTAGACGTACTTACGAGTAATTTTGTTGAGTGATCTATAATCAATGCAAAACCGTACCGAGCCATTCTTTTTTTTTTACTAGTACGACAGGAGAAGACCATGCGCTTGTCGAAGGCTTGATGACGTTGCGCTTGAGCATGTCGTTGACTTGTTCTTTTATAAGCTTGCGTTCAGAAGCCGACACACGGTAAGGGTGGCGGCGAATGACACGGGATCCGTTGGTGTCGATACGTTGAGCGGCCACTGTTGTTTGACCCAGACCATCGGAACAAACATCAAAGCAAGTTTTGTTCTTCATTAATAACGCTAGCAAGGCATCAGTTTGCGTTGGGTTGAGATGTTCACACAAAGTGGCCTTGAGCGCGGCAGATGGATCTTCAGCTGGCATACACTATGAGAATGACAAAGCAGATGAACCAGCGACGACACAAACCGGGGCTGCTTCGTTAATGCTGGCAACAGTGGTCCCCTCTGGCAGAAGTAGTGGTTCGGGCGTCGTGTTGCAGGCGGTGAGGCTTGCATGAACACGTGAGAACCGCACTAAACAAGATGCGATCGTGATCCCTCGAAAAATGCAGCACTGGCAAAGAACAACCACAGCGTCACCATCTAGAATGTCTCGTGACTTGATCGTAAGGACACGTTCTTGTCCGGGAGGAAGGTGGAAATCCGCAGCTGTGACAAGGTTGGGCGACAAAAGGTCGGCAGCAGAAGAAAGCTCAGTGTCCGTAATACGAATGAGGGGCTGATCACACGAAATAACAGCCGACGCAGCTGACAAGAAGTCCCAGCCTAAGATTATCTGATGAGCGCACGAAGACAGCACAGCCAATTGTACGCGATGACGGATTCCATCGATGAGAACGCGAGCAGTATACAATCTGGTCGGGCAAATTGGACTGTCATTAGCGCTGCATAACATGGAACCGGAATAAAGAGTTTGCAATTTACGCAAGCAAAAACACAATTCGCAATCAATTACCGAAACGGTGGCTCCAGTGTCTATAAGGGCATCAACAAAAACACCTTCCACACAAACAGGCAGTAAATTATCTGGGCGACACGGAGGAGTTGTAATGTTTCGACAAGAAGCAGTTTCTCCTCCAGAAACTGCACCTTCTAGTTTTCCGAGTCCAGAGAGAACGGCGCGGGACGCAGGGGTGATGACGTACGCCGAAACGGTGATGGAGAACGGCGGCGAAATGAACGAGAAGGATCAGGTCCAGCTTGAGACCGTGGAGGGGAGGGCGATCGACGGGATGTGGACGGATGCGGTGCGAGATCGTATTCATCGGGTCTCGTGGCATATTCTCTTTCGTAAGCTGGAAAACCACGAGGTTCATCCTGCTGATGGCGGCGGCAGAAACGGGATATATGACCCCTTATGCCACAGTAGAAGGAGACGGGGCGCGGAGGACGCCATGTAGAATAGTGGGGTGGCCTAGGCACTTGCGTTGCCATCGCAGCCAAATGGTCGCATCCGATGTCCGCAGGCATGGTTGGAACTGGTGCCGGGGCCCGTGATGCAACTTCTGCGTACGAAGGCGCCGGAAAGCGCACAGGAGACAGGGCATGGGCAGCGCTTGTCATTGATGCCAGTTTGTCCTTGATTATTTCATGCAGGTTGGGGGGATGTGGTTGGACAGACGCAATAGTTGGGTTGCCTGGAATTAGGCCGTGGAGTTCCTCTCTGAAAATTGTGCGGATAAGGGCTCGCAATTAATGCTGTCCGGTAAAGCGAGCGTCACAGGAGGCGTGTGGAAGGCGCATGGAATAAAGCGTGTCCAGGCGTTGGCATATGGTGGTGACGTCCCGGACGGTAGTTGGGTTCTGGATAACGAGAGTATTGAAGGCCACAGAGTTGATACCTTTCAGTAGATGTCGGATGCGCTCCGCCTCCGTCATGTCATTTTGTGCTCGGCGACAAAGAGCCAGAACATCTTCAATGTAGGACGTATGGTTCGTCGTCCCCTTGAATGCGTATTGCGAGCTTTTGTTTCACTACCGCAGAGCATCCTGCAGACGTGCCAAATACCTGATGTAGATGCCCCGTGAAGGGCGACCAATTGGAAAAATCGCTCTCGTGGTTGTAATACCAGGTTTTAGCGACGCCATCAAGGTAAAAAAGAACGTAGCGCAGTTTGTGCGACTGGTCCCGGTAATTACCCACGCTGGTTCGATCATAACTGTCTAGCCATTTTTCGAAGTCTTCACTGCGAAGGCCGGAAAATACCGGAGGGTCTCGATGAGAGGTACTCACGGTGTAGTGAAGCCTAAGTGGCTGAGAAGGAGCGGTTGCAGCAGTGGACGCGTTGGGTTCTGCCATCGCTGTTGCTTGAGGGCACAACCGTCGACCAGACCGGAGCTCCAGGGGTGACGGGTAGAGCAGGAGGACGTGGGAACCTAGGCACGCTCCACCATTTACGAGACCACGTCCGATACGGCAGTAATCAGGTTATGATGATGGTGATGATGATGATGGCGATGATGATGATGATCCTTGATACTCTGGCGCACACCCACAAAGGGGGATTGGCCAAGAACCGGGCGGCAGGATCTTAAGTAAAAGGCTTATGGTTTTTCAAACACAACGTAATTTTGGGCTGCAAAAAATATATAAAGAAAAACCAAAAATCGAAAAAGGAGTACATCTGAGCAGGGAGCGATGTAGGCTATCAAATGCGATTTGAGACGGAGGTAATGGTGGGTCTAAAAAAATGATATATATATATATATATATATATATATATATATATATATATATATATATATATATATATATATATATATACATATATATATAGGTAGGGGATATGGCACAACGGTAGCGTTGTCAACAAGGATAAATATATTTATTTCCCAACAGTTTCGGGAGGGGTCCTCCCTTCATGGATGAGTTATACTGACAGGAACTTCCAAACTTCGTTGCTGCCGCGTCCCTCTCGCCTTGAAAGATGTTTGCGAGAGTGAGAGGGAACATTATTGACGATGCCATACTATGTGCTCGCAACGTGAACAGGAATGATAAAATTAAGGGACCAAACAGAGTATCTAAAACGACTTCCCAAACGAACCTTGTACTAACTTACTCCTCATCAGCGCCACGAATCAACAACATACTTTCCCGCCATTTCAACATAATTAGGCAAAGCAAACGACTAACTTCTATTTTCGCGAAGCCACCTCACGTGGTGTACCACAGGGATAAAAGTCAGAAGGACATTCTTGTCAGAGCAAAGACAAACACCTCCAAATTTCAATCAGGGTGCCATCCCTGCGGAAAAGCTCGATGCAAGGTATGCCCACAGATGGTCACAACACGTGAATTCAAAGCGAACTTCTCGGATTTCAAATTCTGCATAACTGAAAGCTTTAATTGTGACTCCAGTAACGTAATATACATGCTACATTGCAACATCTGCGGAAAAGAATATATCGGCCAAACAGACACGCCATTTCGGCTGCGGTTCTATAATCACCGGTACCACGCCACTTCACTGCCGAAGCTACCTTCATCTAGACATCTGCGCCTGCCAAACCACAGTTTTGAAAATATCAGCGTAACTATTTTGCAGTCCGGTTTCTCAAATAGACGCGAGCGCGAACAGCGTGAGGCATATTTTATTTTTGATTGATTTGTGGGGTTTTAACGCCCCAAAACCACCATTTGATTATGAGAGACGCCGTAGTGGAGGGCTTCGGAAATTTTGACCACCTGGGGTTCTTTAACGTGCACCCAAATCTGAGTACACGGGCCTACAACATTTCCGCCTCCATCGGAAATGCAGCCGCCGCAGCCGGGAATCGAACCCGCGACCTGCGGGTCAGCAGCCGAGTACCTTAGCCACTAGACAACCACGACGGGGCCATATTTTATTTATTTTTTTTTTAAATTTCGAACATTAGTAGCCGGCATCAACGAGGACCCCGGAAAACTCAACTGCCTCCGAGAAGTAAGCCAGGAGGAAATTGGTGACAAAGATTGATAGCTGGCGACCATGCTTTTTTCTGACTGACTCGTACGTGTACACTGTCCTTTCTTGTTTTTTGTTTTTCTTTTTTTTTCTTCCTTTTTTTATTTTTTCCACATGCACATACAAAGTTTTTACGTTCGCCTACCACTTGATGACCATTGAAGAGAAACGGACGAAGATTAAAGGTAAAAAGCCGACCGACCAATTAAAGGGAAAACCTTTCTTTACGCACGCCGCACGCCGACCGACCCATTAAGGGGAACACCTTTTTTTACGCCCGCCGTCACGGACCCTGCCGCCACCGCGGCGACAATCTTGGGTGGCCCGACACACGTCGAGAACTGAAGAGCACGTGATAAGAACCGTATGTGGACGTACACGGGCAGCTGCTTTCGTTCTCAGTGTTGACAGTGGTTCTTCCTCTCTTTTACTTTCTTTCTTTTTTTCTCTTTTTCGTCTGTTTTCTTCACCCTTTTTTTGTTTTTTTCTTTCCTCTTTTTAGTTCCCTCTCACTCTCGCAAACATTTTTATAGGCAAGAGGGACGCGGCAGCAACTAAGTTTGGAAGTTCATGTCACTATAACTCATTCCCTGATGAAGGGAGGGTTCCTCCCGAATCTGTTGGGAAATAAATATATTTATCCTTGTTGACAACGCTCCCGTTGTGCCATATCCGATACCTTCGCGAAGACTAACTGGCCCATTGAATTATTACTCCCACTATATATATATATATATATATATATATATATATATATATATATATATATATATATATATATATATATATATATATATATATGCAGTTTAACATGGCATTCGGTTTGTTTCAATTATGGATTCAAATACCGCAGAGCAGACGTCCTTGTGGCTATAACCGAATTTAATGCTGCCAAACGACAATATTACTGCCGCATTTAATTCTAATCCCAATTTTTCAAGTGGAGCTACCAGGTATCTTTTCCGCTGATGAGAATACCGGTGACAGAACAAAAAGAAATGATCTATCGTTTCAATTTCTTCGCAAGTCTGACATAAAGGTGACGCCTTTTGACCAATTCTATGCAAATAATAATTCAGTTGCAGAATTCTGCAACGCAATCTTGTAAAAGTAACTTCAAAGTGCCGTGTTGCGCACCACTGTCTATGCCAGCGGCATCTTATATGTGCGAAATCTCGATATTTATCCAACGAGTAGCAGTCGTATTCATGCAAACAGAGGTTTATAAACCTTATTGCTGTCGCGTAAGCCGTATTAGGTAAAATCGGGATAAGGGGACCGCTAAGAGATACTGTGGCTAGTGCATCCGCCATCTCATTGAGATATATGCCACGATGGCCTGGTACCCATAAGAGCTGCATTTTTTTTCAAGTTAGTGGGTATGAGTTGTCAAAACATGTGCATAAGTGTTAAGTTGGCTCCTGAAGACAGAGCAGCGCATACTGAAAAAGAATCTGTAATTACGACTGCTTCCGATTCGCCCAAAGGAAGTTTCCGTAGTGCCAGTACAATGGGAAATAATTCTACTACGAATATTGGTGTGTAATCTGGTAGTCTAACCAAAAAGGACCCTTCAAGGGAACGTGAGAATATACCTGCCCCCGCCTTTTCATTTGATACGGATGCATCAGTCGCAATTATGTTGTTCATGTTCACGTGTGCCAAGTAATCCTGCAGCCGATCATTTAAATATTGAAATGGCATTTGCTTCGCGTTAGAGAGATAAATATTCTCAAATTCTATCTGAAAATCTAAATTACGTTTCTTGTTAAGAAAATATGTTTGACTTTGACGTTCAGTGGTTCTAGCAGCGCGTGAACGAACATGATCTGTGGGCAGTGGAATCGCGACCACCAAGTTTCAAAAAATAAGCTTGGTTCTTTAATAAAAGCATAAAACGATGCTCTCTGGGGCACTGTGCATAATTTTAAAATTGTTTGGATAGTAAGCATTTTGAATCCATTGAACAATGGCGGTAGACGCGCTTCCATGTATAGCACATTGTTAGCAACAAACTTGGGCAGTCCAAGGCACAGTCGTAAAGCCTTCCTTTCTAATAGTATTAGCGGTCTCATTTAATATGTCGCACGGCCCGAAAATAAGACACAGCCGAATTTCATGATAGGACGAATGTACAGTTCATAGACCATTACCAATGTATTTCTTCGTAACCCCCTTTTTTATGTTGCTGAGCTTGCGTAACCACCACATGGCTCGTGTTGCTTTGAACCCTATGTGATCGATGTGGATTTTCCAATTTAAAGAGCTGTTATATACGATGCCTAAGTATTTGAGTGAATCCACCAGGGAAATCTGCTTTGTGCCATACATCAAGGAGATGTTGACAGAATCCCTGAACGAGAACGCTAGAAGCACGCTTTTGTTTACGTTTAGATACATTCCATTTTTTCAAGCCATTCCTCTATCATGTTTAGGTAATTCTGTAATGTCTGATAAAGTAATTGCAGATCACTGTTCGTCGCAAAGAAAGCAATGTCATCTGCATGCACATATGAATGAATATTGCCATGTTTTGGAATCGAACTGAGGAAGATGTTAAACAACACCGGTGAGAGCACTGCCCCCTGGGGTACGCCACGGTATTGTCTATATCTGTTAGAAAAGCAACCCCTTTGAAAGCAATAAAACTCTCTCTCCCTTGAAAACTCTGCTACCTATGCTGTCATGTAGTTTGGTAAGTGTGACACTTTCATCTGCTCTATTAGTATTTTATGCTCCACTTTGTCATACGCCTTGGCCAAATCCAGAGGTACTAATGTACAATGCTCTCTTCTACGCCTAGACAACTGTATACGACTCTCCAAATCCACGTGCGCACACCATATGGAGCATCTCGATTTAAAGCGAATTTGACTGGGGTTCAGTATTGATTTCTCTTCAATGTATTTTATTACACATTCAAAACTCTTTCAGTTAAATTAACCAAATTGGATGTAAGAGAAATTGACCTCACATTGTCAAGTGTATACCCAAGTCCCTGTTTTTTAGGTATCAGAATTATTCTGGAAATTTTCCAATCCGACGGTATCCAAGAAATTTTCAAAGAGTAATTAACCATTTAACAGAGTTCATGTAGAGAAATGTCATATAGTATTTTTATCATTGCTGAGCTTACTCCATCTGGTCCAGGTGCTGTAGGAGGTAAGTGCCTCACTACACCCGCTAGTTCCGCTAATGTCACCTCTTTGAACTCCTCCCCTGCAATTGGCTTTACTATGTGTCTTGGCATTGTTGATCTGAATCTTTCATCTAATCCTTTAGCAACGTTTTCTAATATTTCAGTGAGTTCGCTAGGCGATAGAATTGAAGAATCAATATTGCCTGATGGTGGTATCAATTTCCTAGAACGCAAAAATCTAAAAAGTGCTTTTCTGTTGTTTGGTTGTGAAAGATAGCTGAATTTGTTAGTGTCATAGTAATCTTTTGCTTTGCGTACTGTACGTTTAAAATCTGCTGCCATGTATTTATAGTCACACCAGTTTTTTGGGCATTGGTTGTGGATAAGTTGCTTCCCCGCCGCTTTTCGTTTTCAATACCCCCTCATACAATCAGCGTTCCACCATGGGCTAAACGACCCACCTGTGCCTGAAGTTATTGTAAAAGTTGACTTTTTGATTGCTCTTCTCAATACCGCACACAGACTCATAGCCCGAATGTCTTCCTGCATGTCCTTGCGAAGACCCAAAGTAGACTAAGTCTTTTTGTAAACGCTCGTAATTTACAAACGAGCCAATTTTATCAGTTAAAAATATCCCGGGGAAGTTAACATCGAAGCTAATAGGAAGGTGGTCACTGTTTGTTGCGCAATCTAATGTTTTCCACGACGAAACGTTTAGTGAGGAGCTGGAGAAGGTCAGATATATCGCCGACTTTGATTGTTTCCTAATAAACGTAACAGTGGGAAAATTTACACAAGAAAAGTTATTATCAACAGTCCATTCCCACAAGCGCCTTCCATTTACATCAGTCTTGAAACCCCCAGACACGTGGTGTGAATTGAAGTCATTAGTTAACATTACGTCCTTCCTGCAGGAAGCTATCATTGCATCTAGCATCTAGTGTCCTGTACTCCTGCCGGAAAGTATGCGTTAAAACAAAAAAAGGGGAACAGCCTGGCAGAGTGATGTCTAATACCATAATTTCATAGTTAGAATCCATGCACAGGTACTCAATCTTCGCTCTATGACTAAATTTAGTTGATATAAAAATGGCAAGTCCACCACCTCTGCTAGGTCTGTCTAAACAAAATAAGCGATAATTTTTAGGTAAAATTTTCGTCCATTTGTAGGCCAAGTTTCTTGTAAAGTATTATTATCTCGCGAAATTTGCGAAGAAATACATTATAAACCTGTGGTAGCCGACCCTATTGATCGACAATTCTACTGTAACACTTTCAAGGAGCTATTTTGACACTATAAACCCGCCGCAGAGACTGCTTGATCCAAGAGATCTTTCTTCAGAAAGTCTTTTTTGGAGAGGTTCTCCAAAAAGTCTTTCTTTGACAGGTACTTTTTAGATTTTGATTTCTGTGAAGACTTTTTCGATAGGGAAGATCTGGCACGCTTCAAGAATTTTGAGATTCCGCATCGTTATCTGTGAATTCATCAGAGTCATCTGATACAGGTTCTGGATCTGCCCGCAGTATCTTAATTGGAGGGTCCTGCTTGAGGAGATGCGCATCGTGTAGGAGCTATCGAACGTTCTGTCCCTGCACACTTTGAAACCTCGAAATCCTGTGAAGTCTGATTTTTATAGACGCCGAAGCAATGATTTGGGTCAACTGAGATGTTACAATTCAGCCGCGACTCCAATAATACTGCTGGCAAGACTGCTCCATCGCCTATTCCGTTGCCTTCTCTATAGTCTCTTCTACAGATTTTGCTAACGATGCATCTGTAGCAATGGTACGTCGTGCTGTTACGCTTGCGTAGCCTTTCTAGCGTTCTTGTAATTCAGTCACAGCTTCCCTCCGGGAGCGAACGCCTGCGTTCCACAATTTCCAGCAGCTTAACTTCTCGTTCTTTCGCCTCACAATCTAAAGAGTCTGCAGGATGCGCTCCGTGACATTAACAACACTTCTCTTCCGTCGACTTGCACTTACGGCTGTCGTGATTTTCTCCGCATAGTCCGACATCTGGCAGTTGATCTGCATCCTTTCGCGCTGTGGCCGTATCTCCAGCAATTCAATCACTGCAGTGACTTAGGGGATAGGGGCTCTACCTTATAGATAAGAGGCCAAGCCTTAATTTCAGATGGCCTTATCGTTCCCGCAAAGGTTACTATCACCGATTTGGTAGGTGATTTTTTATTGTCAACCAGACACGTGCACCTGTATACTGACACTGCAGCTGCTACCGAAAATAACTTAAGAATTTTTGCAGGGGTCAGGCTCGTATATACACCATGAACTATGCCTTTCGAACATGCAAGATGCGCTGGAATAAACGGGCTCACCGGCTGCATTGCCAATTCGGAACAATTGAGAAGCTCTCGGACGCACTCCTGATCGGCAGAGCAACACAAAATACCACCACGACCAAAGTGCCGGAACTCAGTGATCTTTTGAAAGTGTGATGTGGCTTTCCGAAGCTCCATTTGAATCATCTTCGGATTCTTCATAGGTATCGTACCTCCTGGATTTAAAATAGAACCAGGTTATATTTTTAATCCAGGTGCACGAGCTAAAGAGACCCAGCCCGCGTGACATACGATGATGATCACTAGAATGGTTTTGTCATACAGATGAAGTACATAGTCTGCGCTCACAATATATCAATAAATAATATATATATATATATATATATATATATATGACGTAAGAAAGTAGCGACGGTTGGTAGAAGCAGAGGAGGAAGAAGTGAGAAAGGAATAAACATGGGGTATGCGCCAGGCCACGTCGCCCATTCATCATAGCGTCACACGAGTCGACAGGATGAAGAACTGGCGACCACTTCATTAACCAGCCACCATCTCCGAACGTCTCAGCAAGACGCAGTGACCGAACGTGGACCACGAAAGTACATCCCAACACTACACGAAGACCAGCATTATGACAGCACCATCAGACGACCTTCCCATCCCCAAGTACACCAGAGCAGCGGACGATGGGCCTGTACAGGACTGGTTCGACCTGTGCGAGCACCACGCAACCACTGCATCATGGGCGGAACGGGAAATGATCACCAACTTCACTGACTACATCTCCGGTGAGGCATTCAAGTTTTACCTGACACACATATTCGAAAACGACGAATCATGGCAAAAGATCAGGGAAGAGATGATTGCCCGTTTTAACGACTACGACATGGACTTCCTCATTACCGACCATCTGCATACAACCACACTCGGCCGTCACTGCCCATGCTTATTTCTCAAGAAACGTGGCGTTACACCAGGTTTCTCTTCACGAAAGTCGGCATTTTGAAAGTCGTGGCACCAACATAAGACACGAGACGTCGCTCACCCTACTGATGCCTTTCTTGCTTCGTCTCGCATACATGGTCCACCACCTGGCTTTCTACGACGCAGCTCTTCAAAGGCTCCTAACGGTCACTATTCATGTCATAAGGACGCCTTGCTCATGGTAGACCAGCTGACACATGGGGAAAATACCAAACAACGCCAAGATGACTCAAAGAGTGAAAATCAGTCTTCACGCATTGGAGCAGCTTACTCCCCATCTCGCAGACTTGGCCCGCCTCCTGGTTTTCCATCGCTTGGCTCTTTCGTGACTCGCAATGTCCATCTCACATCTAGCACGCTCACAATGGTCGGAATAGAGCTGCGGAGCTCGGACGATGCTACGCCAAGCCCTGGACTTACCACCCAGATTCATGCGTCCGAAGAAGTGAGAATGGAGCCATCCATCGCGCAGTGATTCACAACTCAAACCTGATCGAACTACACCTGTTGCAGTGTTGCCATCCAGTGCGCAGACACCAGGAACTCCAAACACAGAAGGCTCAGACGCATCGAACGTCGCATGCTACCAGGCGCAAGAACCACTCATAGTAAGCCGCGAAGAAGAAGCCCCTGATGAACTATCTGTCAACTCTGAATGTTTTTTGTCACAAGAGTTCATTTCCACGTCACCGCAGACTTGCCAAAATTTGCATTTTCAACCTGTTGATGCGACGTCACATGTGGTACCCTCATGCAGTGGTCACTAATCCAAGAATCAAACCAATTCAGAAGCAAATCATACATCAAACATCGTACACAGTTGTCTTTGAGAAGCGTCCATAATCAACCACGTCACAGAAGCCTCTGAAGAGCAGGCTAGCAATGATGGCGCACCACCAACCATGCCCGATAAGCAAGAAACCTGTTAACCATGCATCAGCTGTCTACAGGACGCGTCAAACCTCAAAGTAAATGAATGTCCTATTCCACTAGGCTTGCCACTACAGCCATCTCCTGAGCAGCATCAGCAAAGCAAGCATAGCCAAGCGCGCAACCTCATGCGTCAACAAAATAGACTGCAACGAAGGCATCGACGAACGCGAAATTCAACGGAAGCACACTCACCAATCGAAGAACAGCGGAAAATAAGATCTCTAACCCAAAAAGTATTCCAAGACGTCAAATTTTCTCGCACAGAGGAAAGTCGCCAGAGACGCTCCCTGCGCCTGCAGTTACACAGACCGTAACACCACGGAAAACGCCAAGAAAGATGCGGAAGCACTTCTTGCATACCGCCAGCCTGCAGGCATCACGCCGTCACAATCTGTCAAGAATCACGCATTTTAGAAGCAAAGCGTCTGTCGCAGCCACGACTCAGAATCCAACGCATGAGACATCCGACCTTCCAACGCTACAAGGACTCCCAACCTTGATCGTTCCTCAATACTAACCAGGTTGTGCCATCATCATATTTAACGCTAAAGGCATGGTTATGCTCTCCAGAACGCAACAGCCAACCTCGCCCACCTGAGGTCTCCTAGATATCACCGGAATGCCTTTCCTGGGAACATTTTGTGCAAGTGCATGGAACCGCCATGTGGCATGCAACTACTGCATTTTCTGGCATTATTTTTTTTATTATAAGACTCCATTTGTTCATGCTTTCTAGATTGTAGCTCGCGCATTCTTTCGGGGGGAGGGGGAATTATGTGACGTAAGAAAGTAGCGACGGTTGGTAGAAGCAGAGGAGGAAGAAGTGAGAATGGAATAAACATGGGGTATGCGCCAGGCCACGTCGCCCATTCATCATAACGTCATATATATATATCTATATATATATATATATATATATATATATATATATATATATATATATATATATATATATATATATATATATATATTGAGATCTAACCTCGAGGACCTGCAGACCAACAACAACTCGTCGCCAGGGCCAAGAGGGCAGTAGAAGCCAGAGGGTTCCTGGAATAAGGAGCGCTCTTTTCTCAGGGTGACACCGGGCATTGCTCGAGGCACTGTTTCAAAATAAACGTTTACTTCTCTCTCTGACAGACAATAATGCCAAAGAAGATATAGGGGGGTTATTAGATAGAATTATAATGTAAACGTGAAAAAGAAAAGTGGGTGAAAAGATAACTTGCCGTGGGCACGAACCATACCTGCGACCTCCGCAGGTTCAGTTTCTGCCCACGGCAACTTATCTTTTCACCCCAATTGTTAAGTGTTTTCAGCCACATGTGTTAAAGATGGTATATCTTGCTGCTAAAGCTTCAATTACACCAATACGAGAAACTGTTTTCATGTATTTATTCTTTTTTTAAAAATCAGGACTTCAATGAAGTTCACTGCCTACATACCTAAGCCTGTGGCAATATCTGTATTGTAGGCTTGGTGCTTCAGCTCCTGAAATGTAGTCTTGATTCTTTTTCATTATGAATATACTATATGTGGGGCAGTATTCATAAGCAAGGGTTCCTTGACAGTATGACAAATAAAACATTCTCAATTTCGATCTTGATTTTTTGGGGGTCAGAAGTTGTAAAAGGAATAACATATGTTGTCTGCGCTACTTATTAGAAACGAATTGTCCTCCAATTGAAATAAACTGACCAGTGCATATTCAAGACTCACCCTTTCCACCCAGTTACCGTTGATGGTAACCTCCATTTCACCCTGGCCGGCAGGTCGCGAAAATTTAGACATCCAGCAGCGGCGATTTCCCAGTTTTGAAGGTTGCTCTTCAGCCCATAAAAGCACGAGTGGTGTATCCTGTCTTAGTAGCTGTAAAGAAAGTAGCAGATAGTTTTCCAAGGGGAGTGAAACATTGTGCGTAATGAAGAATGCAAAAAGAAAACGCAGTTTATGAATTATTGCTCTGAAGCGTTAGCATTCCATCTAGGGTATTTGTGTTTAGGTTAAAAACCAGTCATTTGGATAAGTTGTTCGGATGTGCCTACGTGTTTCCTTAATGTGGCTTTCGTCAAAAAAAGGGAAACTCTAACTTTTATATCTGTTTTGATTTAAAGGGGCCCTGCAACACTTTTTGAGCTTGGTCAAAAAACGCTGCCGATCGGTGGTACAGGCTTCCAAGAACATGCGAATCAAATGTTAAAGCGCAACACGCGGCATGGAATTCACAAAAGTTATCAAAGTCAGCTAAAAATTGCTTTCTCTTCCTTCGACAAACCACGTAATATACCCAAACACCATACGTAGATGATGCATCTATCAGCCATTGGCTGATTTGAATATGGCACGCTTGGTTGTTACAGAAATTGCCATGAGAGGCTGTCACTTTTCCAGGCGTGCGCACGCGATCACACGGAAAAAGCCGCGTATTCGATGAAAAAACGAGAAAAAGTGCTCAAGGTCTTGAGGCGCGCGTTAAGTTTTTGTTTTCTCCTCCCATCTGTCTCTGCTTAGCTTCCAGCACTTTCGTTGGAACGAGAGAAGAGAGCATGCGATTGCAGCGGGTCACAAATCTTCGTAACTCCGCTCGTACTGTACGGATTCTTGAAATTCATTCGGCGTTGAATTCGCGAGGCAATACGCTTTTACGTTGATTTTATTCCATGGTTACTCAAAAAGGTGTTTCAGGGCCCTTTTAGGTGTTATGATTTATGATCACAAATTACTTGCATCAGATTCATGTAGAGATTTTAGAAAAAAAAGGACTCTACTTACCTTCTTTACAGGGTTATATCCTGAGCCTAGAATGTCAAGTAGAAAGAAGTTTTTCATGGGGTATTTAAACAAAATCATCAGCAACAAATGCTTCCACAGTTAGCTAAAGTAAATATGGGAATCCAACGCCGATATTTATGATTATGTGCATTCACTGAAGACGAATGGAGCAGTGAAGCATGGCTCACTTGTAAAACCTTTTTGGAACGTTGTGACAGTGGAATATTATTTCCTGTTTTAAAAACTGTGTTTTAAGGGCAAATGGTTCAAGATGGCCGGAATTTCGATGAAGTGGTGTTAGAAGCACGCAAAACGTAAATACTGTCAGTTCTCTTTTAACATGTGGTAAAGTTTATTTGAATAACGTTTCTCGAACAGCTCTTTCGAACTCTTACACAATGGACCCCAATGGGTTTCGATGCTAGAGCACTTTGACCTCGTGCTCTAGCGTCGAAACTCAAAAAGACGGAGCTGTGCTCAGGGATACACGATCTCTCCAATGCTACTCACCGCATGTTTACAGAATTTTGTTTCAAGACACTATCGATTGGAAACAGTTAGAAATGAGTGTTAAGGTAGAATATCTTAGTAACCTAGATTCAATGATGATACTGCGTTGATGAATAACTTGGTGGACTAATTACAACCCATGAATACTGAACTGGACATGGAGTGCAAAAGAGTAGGTCTGAAAATTATTATGCATAAAGCTAAAGTAATGTGCAACAGTCTCCACAGAAAACCGCACTGTGCGAGGAGAAGAAAGACACTGGAAGGGGTAAAGAAATGCGTCTACTTAGATGAGGTAGTAAGCGCGGAGCTGAACCATGGTAGGGGTATACCTAGAACAATAGGGACGAGGTGGATAGCCCTCGATGAGAGTTCTGAAATTATGAATGGTAATCCACCACAAACTTTCAAAAGGAGGGTATATAACAGCTGCATCTTGCCAGTATTTACCTTCAGAGCTGAAATCTGGAGGCTTGCAACGAGGGTTCAGCCTAAATTTAGGAACGATGCAGCAAGCGATGGAAAAGAAAACGACTTGTGGAAACTTAAGAGCCAAAAAAGCAGACAGAGTGCGTCATGAAAAAACCGGGATCAAGAATATCATAGTTGAAATTAAAAGAAAATGGACATAGGGCGGGCACGTAGCATGAAGACAGGTAACCTCTGACCGTTAAGGGTAACTGACTGGATTCTCAGAGAACGCAAACGCACGAGGGGTAGAGAGAAAGTTCGGTGGGCCAATAGAATAACAAAGTTCACAGGTATAACGTGGCGGGGGAAAGCACAAGACCATGTTGATTGGCGGATCATAGGAGAGGTTTTTGACCAGCAGTGGGCGTACGGAGAGTGATGACGATGATGGTGATGATGTCATGAACATGGCTATTTTTTAGAAGCGAAGCTTCTTAGGATGTGAGCTTGTCTGCCGTTGTCTGTCGTAGCCACTTCTAGTCCTCGGAGTGTTCACTTGATGGCGCTGCGGCGCTTGCTCCCGTAACCAGTTTGTTCACGCTGTAGCAACTGAAGAGCGGTGGGCACCAATTCCACAGGTACTCGGAGTGCTCACCAGATGGCGCTGTGGCACTCATTCCCACTACCCGCTCATTCACGTGGCAGCAACTCAAGAGCAGAGGGAGTGAGTTCATGGATGAAGTGCTCAACCCACACCTGGACTTCATTCCTGGTGTACCAACACGGTGATTACTGGCAAGAATGCCACAAGGAACTCTCTGCCATGATTCGCCAGCTGGAGAAACCACACCCGTTCTTCACGCTTTCTGCCGCAGAAGCACATTGGGACAGGCTCCTTGAAACCCTGAAATGGCCGCGAGTGGGATTCGTGGTTTTCTGATGTACCTCTGGAGTTTCACCCCCTCGTTACCATTCACTCCGTGAATACGATATGATCTTTTTTATTTAGTGGCCTCGACATTACAGCGTATTCACATTTCAATGAAAGTTCTTTTCATGCTCGTTCTGGTCGTCTACCAGCTTCCAAAGGTGTCACTTATATGAACTGGATCTTTCGCTCAAGATACAGCTACCAGCACAACTTTCTCGCTCCGATGCGACGCTGTTATGCCGCCTTTGGTTGGGTGTTGCATTCACAGAGGTGTACTCCTTTCGCATTCGTATGGCAGACACCTCTACAGGCGACTACTGCAGAGCTGAAGAGACCATTGAACACGTCCTGTGCAGCTGCGCTTGCTATCACACACAGCGATGCCAGCTCCGGATGGTTTTGAATTAACTTGACTATAGACCATTCTGTGTGCAGAAGATTCCGGGACCTTGGGCATCCACCTCAGTTGCGCAGAAAGCGACTATAGCACTCCTACTTTATTTAAAGTCAACAAACCTGAGCGACCGCCTGTAGACTGTGTGTGATCCCTCGAGTCTGCTCGTCATAGTGTGTACCTTCTTATCTCTCTGCAACCTCTTTTCTCCCCTTCACCCCTTCTCCAGTGCAGGGTAGCAAACCGGATGTGCATCTGGTTAACCTCCCTGCCTTTTCTTGCATCTTTATCTCTGTCTCTTCTTTTAAGATATTTCTTCAGCCGGTTGTTACCTCTATGCTATGAGACCCAAAGATATAAAACTTGCAAAAGTGAGAATAAGTTTGATATGTCGTTTACTTCGGCAGGCATATTTCAACGCATTCGCAATAATTTAGGCCCGATTTCCGGCACGCAAGCTGCACTCACAGTACTGACGTACTACAGGGTGTTTCAGCTAAAATACGCCAAGTATAAAAAAGTATACCTTAGCGGAACGCGTACCAAATCAGCGCGGTATTCTTCTGTGCCATATAGCGTACGTCAGAATATAATTTCCTATCCACAAATTTTGACAATTACCAAAAATTAATATTTTTTTATTGATATGTGGGGTTTAACGTCCCAAAACCATCATATGCTTACGAGAGACGCCGTAGTGGAGGGCTTCGCAAATTTTGACCACCTGGGGTTCTTTAACGTGCACCCAAATCTGAGCGCACGGGCCTACAACATTTCCGCCTCCATCGGAAGTGCGGCCGCCGCAGCCGGGATTCGATCTAGCGACCTGCGGTTCAGCAGCCGAGTAACTTAGCCACTACATTACCGTGCCGAAGCCCCTAATATTTTTTTAAAATTATGACTCTAGAGAAAAATATTTATTAATAAACTTGTGATACTTACCCATAGATAATCAAATTTAAATTTTGTGGTGAAACACAAGAGCTGCTTGATTTTTTCCCGCCTTCCTTTAAAGTGCTCAAAATTGTAAAATACCACGTGATTGTGGAGATTTTGGCGTCGTCAAATGTAAGTCTAAGGAACTATCTAAGACTGCTCACACACGAATGTCCCTTGAGCAGGCTGTCTATAATTGTGATGAGTATTAAGCGATGGTAGGATGGTATCTACAAAAAAAAAGAACTTCGATGAAAAAGCGGCCACCGCGTGCGAAGTGGTACAAGACCGCAGGCAGCACTGTAGCACCTTAACTCCTTTCATGTCAAAACTGCAGCCGTCTTGGGTAAGGTTCGGCCGAATCTGTGTGTGCACTCGCAACACATTTATCAATCGTACGTACGTCACTGATATGTTATTAGGCACAACCTAATCAACGAGCTGCAGTAAAGGCGCTGCTGCATACAATTTCTTTATTATTTGTCCTTGTAATCCCTGGGAATGTAATCCAGCGCCACTCATAGCCAAAGGGGCAATCGTAATCGTGGAGCCAACTTTCTGCTAGGGGGCGTCACGTGGTGCTACATGAAGTGACAGCTGACCAAAAAATTCTCGCATAATAATCTGAGGCATTGCGTCTGCCGGGGCGACGCTCTCAATCTTAATAAAGGAAAAAAAGATTTTTTCAGGGAACTCGTTTAATTCCTAGACAAGGCCCGATGAATCTAAATACAAAATGGAAATTCGCCTTGTTTTATTCACCTATTTGTTGTGACGCGTAATGAAATGAAGACTCACTTGCAGTTCTCGAGATAGATGCCCATGCAAAAATGGAAAGAACCACAGGGTGTAGACATTTCATGTTGGTGCTGAGGCATTCACAGCTACAAAAAAAAAAAACAGTGAGATGAAGACAACTTAGTACTCACCATTTCGCTGCAAATAGAAATCTTATGTGGCTGTATTTAAAACATCTAGGCATGAACAAAAGTGTCATGGAGTTATTGTGGCAGCAAAATATTGTTGGCCAATGAAAAAAGCAAGAACAAAACCTTTACACTCTATATTACATGCTGGAACTAAAAGCGCGAAGCTTTGTGTCTTTCGGTATGTTTGTAGGCCTTCCTCCGCAAGTTTCTTTTCATTTTTTGTTCTGATAGCGCAATAGGAGGACACGCATTGTTAAATTTCTATGCGTAAAAAGCACGACGAGAGGTAACAAGGCGAGCAACGACAATACGCACCATAATGCCCTGACCAGGTTCAACCATGCTGTAAGTGACCTTATGGTTATTGCATTTTTGAAACATGCAATAATATAATCTCGTATACATTCAATACAATCCGACCAAGAAGACTACAACGCCACACGAATAAACCTTGCCTGCTTAAACATGTCCCTACGTAGGCCAGAATTATCATGAACCATTCAGTGGGATATTTTTATACTGTAGAAAGGCGGATTCAATTACGATGATCAAGAAGAAAAAAATATTCACTTTGCATGCTTGAAAATGTAAGTGACAGCTGCTTAACAAAGCAATAAATAAAGAATATGCATGTCATTTCAGTGGAGCTATAATTGAAGCAAGCAAACATTTGGCAACGCAGGAGCTCACATCTCAATAGAAACGCTTTACTCATTAGGAGTGAGCTTCATAAATTTTATATTTTCGAGACGCACTCAAGAACAGAATACGCTAATTAATCATGGTGGGAGTGTGACATATCCAGCGCAAGCGATGGAGAGAAGCTTGCTCAGCCCATTGTTATATAAACAGACCCCACAGTCTAGGATTGATACCTAGAGTTTGAAGAGAACCAGTAGAACGGAACTTTCTCAATTAATAAGTAATCAAAATCACTAGAAAATGACCTATACGATTTAATTTTGCAAGAAACACCAGATTTTTCATTAGAAACTAAAGATATGCTAAACTTTTTAGTATTTGAAATTTATTATCTGCTGCATGATTTAGAAATTTATACCAATTAGAAAAGACGTACTGATGATTATTTCATACAGAATGTCCTATTCGACTGAATGGTATTTTGCTAAAAAAAGCACCAATTCGGACTATTTTGTCAATATTCTTGGTATAATAAAACCTCAAGAAGGCGCTAAGATATTAAAACATACTTGAAGTTCAAAGCTTAGTATTGTTGCATTAGAAAGATTTCATCCTAACCTAATTTGGAAAGAACAGATTCATCGACAATGCTTTTAGGCACATTCCTTTTTAGCATTCCCTATAAAAATTGACGTGAAGTTAAGTGTAAGAAAAATTTGCGCTCAGTGTTTATTTTTTTGGTCACTTTGCAGAATATGGCTGACATTGCTAACCTTCAATTTGTTTTGGTGTCGAATGACTTTTTCTGATGTTTTGATGCTAGAATCATATCACAACAATTTGACTCTGCTCATGAGGGTTCGTATCATGCCGCACGTCACAATCGATCAAAGTGATACTTTTAGAGGAATAGAATGACTCACATAGCAACATACATCTTTGGGGTAAACATCTTGTTTACTTGGAGCTGTTTAAAAGCGTGCTAGGCTTTGTCGCTTTCTTTATGATCAGGCGTATGTTTTTGTATGGTAGTGCTTTTTAGTGACTGAGGAATACTTTATTCTCATGAGATGCCTAAGCCATGAGGCACGTGGAAATGTTTTGCAGAAGAGCTGTCAGTTTATAGAACGCCGGAACTTTACATAGACTGCAGCACACATTAGAAGTACCCTTGTTGTCGGCGCATTAAGCGGAAATCCCGAAAAGTACCTCCTTTTAACTGTCTTTACGTCGTAAAGCCTTAGTAACGACGCATCTGAATGGAAACCACAGCGATAGAATGCAAAAAACTGAAGCCTAGGCAAATGAAACCCAATGTCCTGATGCTTTGGTATTTAGAGGCTGTTTCTTGGCTTTCTGCGTAATAGAGCGTTACGGTGCTCATACCGCTACAGGTGTTAATATCACGTGGGTTATATTCAAAAATTCTAACAACAGTGTGTCTTTGCGCTATTACGACAACATTCACGGTGACAAAGAGGCTCGTTGTGATTGACTTGGCTGACCTCCGTTCAGCAGCAAAAAACAGTAAAACCACGGTTTGTTCCCAATGAGTCCTCCTGCCTCGTTCGTAACCAGTCACATACAGCATGCAAGTGTAAGTTCTTCGGACGTGTCTTGGCCTTCGTAGATGCTCTTCGATAGCGGTCACAATGGTTAATACTTGCGAACAGCCTGTCACATCTGTTATCCTTGCTGAGGTGTCACATTGAACTTGTGTCATGGATACCAGTTCATTATGCAGCGTAGTTACCAGTTCGTAGGCTGTGTGCTTCGTTCTTAGGTATCGTAACAAGTCACCATAGCGCATTACCCTCTGACTTCAAGCTGGCAAAGTGCGAATCACCTGCATTGTGGTGCCTCTACGAAACTTACAAGTGTTCATCGTATCTCGAAATTGTTAAGAAAGTACACCTATCGTAATCTAACCCGTCAAGCAATCATATATGTTCTCTCTAGACAAGGGCTGCTTTGACATCATACTCATTTACGCAGAGCCTTCACTTATTGCAGCAGTTATGCCGGAGCAGTGGCTATTGACTTGATGTCATCTCATTGAAATTAAGCTTTCCCTTAACGAAATATCGACAACAGCAGTATTCGCAGCAATTCAAAGTGCTGTCAGATACATTGTTCAACAACACCCGGATCAATGAGCCATATTTTGCGACTCAATGTCAGTCTCACAAACACAATAACTACGGCACTGATTACGAGACGCTCATACATGAAATGGGCACGATTACCTCCACACACGCAAAAAGCGACGCGATATAACATTGAAGTGTTTTCCAAAGCATTTCGGAATTACCTTCAAAGACCATGCTGTTGAAGCAGTGTGTTACGTTGATAAAGAATATTTAGTGAGTGCGTGTGGCAATCTCTAGTATAGACGCAGTGTGGCAGCTTCAATTGTTCGACCACCAGATTACACATATCGACGAAAACGCGAGCTTTTACAACTCTCGCTTGCATTCTATCGATTCTGCTTTGCGACTTCATTGGCCATACGAAATCGTTGTGCCGCAACGCAACATTCCTGCGTCACATCTGGTGGGGTGTAGCATTTGCGAATATACATATATCTTCCTTTATCACATGCATGAACGGCCACTCAGGAGGGTTGCAACTCATGTGGCTGTGAGCAGAGAGTTGAGCATATGGACTGCAACTTGCCACCCTATCGAACTCAACGATGTGCCCTAGCAGTCAAACGGCGTAGCCTTGAAATGGCACTTTGCGTAAACCTGGTCCTGGAGCATTCGCTTGAGGTTTCATACACGTACAAGGTCATCAAACACTAAAGATGTGGGATGTCATGACTGCACGCTCTATATGCCATTAAATGTTTCAATGAAGAAGCTTGCACGTATCAAGAAAGAAAGCTTGCTTACCTGATCAGTAAGAGATCCCACATCACGAACGATTTATTGAGGTGTTTTTATTGCGAAAATAAACGGGCTAGATGAGAAATATGTTTGACCAATCATCTAACGTTGACAATTTGAATAAAAGTAAGTACCGAAAAGAATAGCATTGATGCAATTAGTATTTTAATGGTTCACATAATTAGTCGGCTCAATTTAGAATTACGCGAGGGTGAAGTGCTAACAAAAGAATTGTACCAATTAAAAATAGTGGATCTCAAAATGCTTATATCATGTGAAACGCACTGAAGAGTGAGCTATGCTAGTGAAAAATGTAGTTATTAAGAAAGGAATGTGCAAATTCAACGCTAAATCGCTCATTCCAGCACTGTGCTATGTAAGATGACAAGACTGTCACTGAAAATTGAAAGTTTAACTCGAGAATAAGGACCTTTTATTCCGTGTTTTCAAATTTCGGGATCATTATACAGCTGCTTTCTAAAGCTTACAGATAACTCGAGAGAGATCTGTCATGCTGAACGAACAATCAACTACAGTGTAGATGTTATATGTTTAGCTTGTGTGCAATTTTAATAAGAACACTACTGATTCATTGTAATGAATCGTGACTTATGTGTAGTATATTGGTTCTGGCTTAACGCTTCAAAAGGGCTTAGCTTTTACAAAAGAGCTTACTTTTCGCAAAAAAAGAACAATCAGAAAAGTGATAATAACGTTATGATTTATGAGCTGCATGGTTAAAGGTATGTTTTTATCACACACATATACGACATATCAAATGATGGCATTATCGGACCAACCGATATTAAACTAGGCTAGTCAGAATGCCTATTAGATGCATGAGTTTGCGAGAATGGGCCCTTTGGTACTACAAGGACATCGTGACAGCTTGCTTTAGTTTTAACATAAATATTATGTTCAGCACTGGTGTTGCGAAAAAACTAAAAAAAAAGGTTCTATGAAAGTAAGCGGCAGTTGATATTTTATTATATTCGGGTCTTAATAAACCTCTTGCTCACGTATCTCATGAATTATTAATAAATAAATTAGAATTTTATGAATTTAGAGGAATCTCGCTGAAAGTTATAGTTATAGATGAGTGCGCAGTGGGGAGAAAAATGGTTTCAAATCACGTACGTAACCCTTTAAAACTGAAGGCCCGCAAGGCGGTTTTCCATAGCCGGTATTAATTTAAGACTACCTTAAATATATAATCGACTTTGATTAAGAATAAAAACTCATAATCTGTTCTAATGAATATGCATGAGATATACTAAACAAGATATGGATAAATCACGTAGAGAATTATGAGATAGTATTTTTTTGCGAACATAAAATGAGATAATTCAAAAGAGCCAGAAGCTAACTTGTGTGTACTTTCCAATGTCCTAAATACCTAAAAAATGTTATAAAATAAATAATGAACATAGTCTTGAAAAATTTTTTTTCACTAAATTTCAGTCGATTTTCAGAAGTACGGTGAACAGAATGCGGGCTACGAGTACTGAAAAAAAATGACCCATTATCGACGATTGATAATTCATTGTATTTAGATATAAGTAAACCTCTTGCTCATGCATCTCATAAATGAGACTACCTTAAATATAACCGTATCCCTGATGAAATAATGAACGGAGAAACCGCTGTCACAAATAAAAACGAAATAGCAAACGCATTTAATTCCTACTTTCAGAGCGTTTTCTCAAGACCACAAAACTTGAGTATTATGATGGTGCCAGGTCCTTCAAGCCTAATAAATATATCCTTGGAAGGGGTGACAGAACTATTATTGCGGCTAGACGTAAAAAAATCGACCGGCCCTGACGGTATCCCAGCTGTTTTTCTAAAGAGGTATGCTGAAATTATAGCTAGATTCCTAGTAATAATATTTGATGTTTCGATTAAAACTAGTTCAGTGCCCGACGATTGGCTGCTAGCACGTAAAATTCCGGCATTTAAGAAAGGTAACAGATTATTAGTCAGCAATTATCGACCAATCTCCCTTACCTGTATTTGTTGCAAATTACTTGAACATATTATAGCGAAATATTTAAATACTTTTCTTGAACAAAATAAAGTAATTCACAGCGCGCAACATGGCTTCCGACGGGGATTATCTACCACCACACAATTATTAGCAACTGTTAACTAGTTCTCCAAAGTTCTGGACAAGTCTGGACAGGTTGATGTCATCTTTATGGGCTTTTCCAAGGCCTTTGACAAGGTCCCGCATATCAAGCTAATAGATAAGATGAAGGTTATTGGCATTCCTCCGGAAATAATTAACTGGGTCATAGCATGCTTAACGAACAGAAAACAGTACGTAGATATAAACGGTTCCACCTCTGGTTATTTGGGGGTGTTATCTGGAGTCCCGCAAGGGTCAGTTCTCGGGCCTATACTATTTAATATTTATATTAACGATTTAGTTCAAGCCATCCGACCTGGCGTGTCTGTTAAGTTATTTGCAGATGATTGCATAATTTTTAATACCATAAATTCTATCTCTGACCAGCATGACTTGTGTGAGAACTTAATCTACATAAAAGAATGGTGTAAAAAGTGGGAAATGGTAATTAATTTTGAGAAAACTGTATATTTATGTCTGAGTAACAAAATACGAAAACTGGAGTTTACTTATAATGTAGGTGGATACGCTATCAGGCAAGTAGAAGAATTCAAGTACTTGGGCGTAACGATTACATCGAAGCTTAGCTGGACAGCACATATTGATGATATATGTTCTGCTGCCAGGAGAAAATTAGGCTTTCTAAAATATAAATTGGGTCGTTCTTCTAGTTCACTAAAACTTAGAGCCTATAAAGTCATAGTTCGTCCTTCTCTTGAATATGCCAGCATTGTGTGGGACCCCCACACAGCTGGTAATATACAGAAAATAGAAAAAATACAACGATTAGCTGCTCGATTTATATACAACCGGTATAGATGTCGCGATTCGCCGTCAGCCCTGTTGCAGGATGCGAACCTCCAACTTTTGGCCGATCGAAGGAAAACTGCATGGCTTAACTTTTTCCGCCTTTTATACTTCTCCAGATCAGGATTGCACGCACCAGATTACATAACACAGGACACAGCCAGGTCTTCACGTCATAAACATAGTCGTAGCATTACACCTATATTTGCACGCACTAACATTTACAAGTATTCATTTTTCCCGAGAACTGTCTCTGATTGGAATGCTCTGCCCCATCCCTATGCTCAACACGCCGAGATGAAACTATACCCTTTTTTGTTGCTTAAGTCTACTTCTTCGCCTGTATTTGTCCCTTGTTTTTCACGAATTTTTAATGTACATGAATTTTGTTCTGCAGTGAATGTATACTGCAGCGGAAGTGTACGTATGTAGAAGAATTTTGAACTGTATTGCCCTCTCCTGCATGGACCATACTTGGTCCGCAGTATGTGATAAATAAATAAATAAATAAATAAAATATATAATCGAGTTTATTAAGAGTGAAAACTCATCATCTGTGATATTGAATATAAATCAGATGTGGATGACGAGATATAATTAAATCAGATAGTGATCAATGAGATAGCATTACTTGTTTTCAATAAATTAATTATAAAACGAAATAAAACGGAAACAAAATACTTTCTTTCTCGAACCATCATCACAGAAGCATAGGACTACACAAAATTAGAACAAGATCCATCGGAAAGCTTGGAGTAATTTTTTACGTACAAATATCCAAGTAAGTATGTATAAATTAGCTTAGCATATATGGTGAAGCACCCAATGGGTCCTTTAGATCGTTTGTGGCGTGTTTCGTCACTGACAATAAAACAAACTATTTGTCAATGTTTCCTCCACGCACACAAAAAGCTGGGGTAGGCATGACCCAGAGCTAGGGAGTGTCGCGATACAAAAGTATCGAAATAGTAGTTTCGCAGTTACTTTTGAGTATGGGCATTCCGGCGTTACGATACGTCTAAAAATGTATTTGTGCTTTCATAGAAAAAACAGTTGCGAAATATCTATTGTATTGTATAATTATGCTGGACGCTGGTATCAGGTGACACTTATATTTTTTTTGCTGGAAATATGAGCTAAGGCCTTGTTTCTAAGGAAGAAGGAAGATTTTTTTGTGTTGTATGTGTGTGCCATGACTTGAAAAGACTTAGCGTCAGTGCACGACAAAGGAAGGGTGGTTATTATTTCCCCGCAAGCACAGAATGGAACAGATGGAATGGAACATTGCTCTGAAATGCCTCGCGTGCGTTTATTCCTCAAATCGGCTGCACTTACCTTAGTCGCGACGGGCCCCGCCGCAGTGGTCTAGCGGCTAAGGTACTCGGTGGCTGACCCGCAGGTCTCGGGATCAAATCCCGGCTACGGCGGCTGCATTTCCGATGGAGGCGGAAATGTTGCAGGCCCGTGTGCTCAGATTTGGGTGCACGTTAAATAACCTCAGGTGGTCGAAATTTCTGGAGCCCTCCTCTGCGGCGTTTCTAATAATCATATGGCGGTTTTGGGACGTTAAACCCTACATATCAATCAATCAAGTAGTCGCAGCGGAAATGACTAGGCAAGAGTAAGGTTATCTTTTAGGCGGGAAGCCCCTTAGAATATAGGCTAGTGCCTCGTCGTCCATCGTAGCCACCCCTGGTACTGGGAGAGCTCACTATATGGCGCTGTGGCACTCGCTCTACTACGGTGCATATGAGAGGCGTAGTTGAGTGTGATAGCAGACCACTAGATGGCGCATCTGTGCTCTCATTGGATGTATGTGCTCGCGCCAAGGCATGCTTGTGTGATAGGCGACTGCTAGGGGCCGAAAGCTATAAAATGCGTTCGCTCTTGGCGCGCTTTCTCTTTCGCTCAGCAGTCACAGCACTTCGAGTATGAGGGACGCAGACAAGGCTGTGGAGCGGATGGTTCGGAAAGCTGCTGCAGCGCTCGCCGCACATGGCATCTCAATAAGCTCCGAGATTCATATCATACGATCACATGACACCAACGACTACCCGAAGAACCTGTCTTTGCAAACTGTCCACTAGTGGGTTATCCAGAGCCACTCTCCTTCAGTTTACCCGACCAAAGCAGATAGAATGAAGGGAGAACGGAAGCCACATCTCGCTATCATTTACGAATAAAATTACGTTGTATATGTACAGTGTTTCTCACGCCTTTGATGATCGACTGTGCAAAATTTACAGAAGATTCACGGTTTACCGATGTACCTCCGGAGCTTTGCCCACTCATCATCGTTCCCTCCGTGGATGTGCTGTGATCTGTTTGGTTTAAGCCGCGTCTCCAGCGTTATAGGGTGCGTTGTTAATTCATCTACAAGCGGGAAACGCTCTTTATAATTTGAAGGTCCCCCACTGTCGAAGCTGACTCCGCCTGTTGCGGCTAGCTCAGATGGGTGCTGGTGGTGGTGGCGCTGGGTGACAGCTTTATTAAAAAGTGATACCTTCGGTTGAGGTTACAAGTGGGTGCTGTAGTCTCTAACGAAACGCTCTGAGCAGCTGACTCTCTTTCCAGGCCTGTTTAGAGAGATGGCTGTTGGGCTTAAACCTGCTCACTCCCAAAGAATGTTATTTAAGGTAAGCAGTGTTTAAAATGTGCAGTTTTGACATATGGGGTGCTATTGAGTGGGGGTAATTATGGCCAGCCTGCATGGCCAGCCTGCATATCCTCAGGGGTATGGCGTAGTGTTGACTACGCCAGGCGACTGATAATTTCGAAGACAGGGGTTGGACCTCAGCTTCTCAATAGTAAGAACCAACCCATGAGGTGAGGTCGAAATTGTTTCTGTATCTAGATGGCGTGAGAAAACGTACTGTCACACTGCAGAGCTATGCGACCACGAAGGCGGTATTTATTCTTTATAACATGAATGGGTGCTCTTCAGCAGTGGTAGAGTCTTCTTTTTTACGCCATTCTTATATCGAGCCCCAAAAAACGCTGTCGAGAAGGCAGTGCATTAGAAGCTACAGTTGCCTAACTGTAGCCAACACAGCAACCTTCTTAGCAATACACAGCTGTTGTAATAAATGAACGTATTTTCAAATTCACGAGTTTTCGGTAATCATTCGAGTGATCGGCTTAAAATGCACTATTTTTAGCTTGAGGCTCATCTTGTTGTGACAAAGTACGTTGATTTCAGTGTACAATGCTTGTTACTCTTGCTGTGAAATTTTATACTTTTTTATTACAAGAAAAACATGTAATATGCTAACATTAAAAAGGTAATACTTAATATACCTCCCACTATAACGTCGTAATAACGCTGGCGGTTCTGCATAAAATGAATAAACATACTGAAAGCTTTACTTACTGCAGACGCTACAGCTAATGAGGTCGTTTGCGAAGTATGAGTACCTTCTAAATTAAAAAAAAATGTATTCGAGTATCTGTATTTCTGTGTCTGTGTTCCAGAATATTTTTTTGTTTTTTTGCAAAGACATCTTCAAATCATCCTGTTGCTTGGAAGAAAAAAAATGTATCGCAGTATCTGTATTTTAGTCCTCCAGTGTATGTATATCTATTTGCATTCTGGCCTTCTTTTCCAAGTATCTCTGCCAAGCCCTGTATGGACAACACTTTCAGTAGCTAATAATCACGTTCAATGCGGCACGCTAATGGCCTTTTTGGCTGGTTCATAAGGAATCATCTCGTTTTGTGAGTTTCATGCATTATATGCCCAGATGTTCTCGAACGCTTACAGTAGCTCAGTTATTAGGCTGAAGCAGATATATATATATATATGCTCTATGCTTATATCTGCCAGAAGACGAAGAAGTGTGTTTTGAATAGGAGCTGCTTCTGCTAACCCCGGCGTATTTCAGTTGTAATTGAAGTCTGTTGATCAGTTTCCGCTGCTCCCTTGGAGGGGATGGAAGTAGACCACCCCGGGCGCCTGCCGGCACAAGCGGCGTCAGCGGCGACCGCCTCCAGGAAGCGGATGGGACAAGCGAGCGACAGTGACAGTGAAGATACTCATGCTTACTATCTCAGCAGTGAGGACTTCTCAGATGACGGTTTCCAACCTGTGCTGAGCCGCAAGGCGAAGAGAAGGAACATGAGGACATCTTCATCCTCAACTATTCAAACTGTAAGTGAAGCGCCGAAATCGAACACCTATACCATCCTGTTCTGCCTGCACTTCCTACCGTCAGCATGAAACGCCTTAACAGACAGTCTGTGCCGAGGTCTCTGGAAACGCTCGTGCCAAATGAGATCACGCACATAAGAGTGAACGCCAGAAGGAATATACTGGCTGTGGACGTTTTGCACGCAAGTGCGTTGGGCGTTCTGCGCAGTGTAACTGACTTGGACGGCAACCAGGTGCGCTCTCATGTTCCCTTGGGATGTGATGTAGTAACCGGCGTGATGTACGACATTGCTATCGCTATTTTCAATAAGGACTTACAACTTCTTGTCAAGTCAACAACTGATACTCCAATTGTTGATGTCACCCGGCTAGGCAAGTCTCGCTGTGTGAAGATTGCGTTTAAGAGCACATCACTCCCCTCTCATGTGAAGGTGGAGTACTTCAGACATGCTGTGCGGCCTTTCATTCCAAAGCCTCTCCAGTGCCGTAAATGCATGAAACTTGGACATGTGAGCAGCGTCTGCGAGAATTCGGTGGTATGCCACCGCTGCGCCGAGCACCATGAAGCGGATAAGTGCGTCGCAACTGTCAAGAAATGCTCTAATTGCAATGGATCCCATGAAGCCACATCGAAGGACTGCCCGCGGATTCAGAAGGAAATTGCCATCTTGAAGGAGATGGTGCGCGATCACTCATCTCATCGAGAAGCCGCAGCTAAAGTCAGAAGGCGTCGTTCACGTCGACGTCGGTCTTCGAGGACGCCCGCTACATCCTCGACACGTTTGCGTGATCCCTCATCAGTACCACCTCCTTTGCTTCCCAGACCACATGCCGTGGGGGAAGTCTCTAAAGGACAAAGCCAGTGAGCATACCCTAACTGCGACAGAGTGGCCTGCACTTCAAAGGGAAGCAGCATCAAGCGAACCGAAGGAGCTTCATGACAGCCAGTCCGCGCTTCCGGTTCGAGATCTTTCCAACCAAGACAGGCAAGTGACTGCAATCGTCCCGGTTCGAGATCTTTCCAACCAAGACAGGCAAGTTGCTGCAATCGTGCAATCATTATTTGCCACGATTCGCACGCTACTGAGCAGCATACAATCTCCGTCTGCTAAGAATGCACTGCAAATACTGGATGCACTGAATCCAGTTCTTGCTAACTTCGTATAAGCACAATGGCTCAACAAAATGTCCACTTCCGCACTGAAGTTAAATGTGCGTCGATTTTTCAGTGGAATGCCAGAGGCATGAAGTCCCGTATCTCGGACTTTCGCCAATTTGTTCGGGCCAATCAATTCCCTATACTTGTCATATGTGAACCAAACGTATCAACGCCTTATAGATTGTCCGGTTATGAAGCTTTTTGTTCAGCCGTTTGCGAAAAACGAAGCGAAGTAATTGTTTACATTCGCACAGACTTGACTTATCTTTCGCACCCAATAAGTTCAAATGACGACAATCAGTACGTGTGTCTTCGTGTGAAGAAGAATGCAGTTTCGTTCACGCTTATTGGTGGATATATATCTCCGTCATCGCGATTTGACTGCGACAGATTAAAAGACATCTTAATGAGAACCGATGGGTCTTGGATCATTGGATCATCACCGGTGACTTCAACGCCCATCACATGCTTTGGGGGAGCACTAGGATGAATGCCAGGGGCCGGAACATTGTTGCATTCGCTTCCGATTACGACCTTTCCATCATAAACGATGGTACCCCCACATATCTGCGGGGTCTCACGTATGGCAGTTGCCTTGACCTGACATTGGTGTCACGGTGCTTCTCTCACAAAGTTAAGTGGTTTTGCGATATTGAGACTCATGGGAGTGATCATATACCCACCTACGTGACGATCGATGGTATCATAAAAAAATTTCTCTTCCGGTGTTGCAATTGGCACTGACTGGTCGATATGTGCATGGCGTGTTGAGAACGCTTGCCAAGAAGGCCTCGCCTGCAGCCTGGAAAATACCATAGTGGAAGCTATGCAAGCGTCCAAATGTAAATTACCATTTTTGTCTAAAGTAACACAGTTTGACATCGAACTGGAAAAATTACGAGCTATATGAAGGCGTGCTGAACGACGATACAGACGCACAAGATCAATTTACGATCTGAGGGAAGCAAGGCGGCTCCAGAAAAAGATTCAACGACGCATTTACAAACTGGAGAGCGAACGCTGGAAAGCATTCTGCGAATCTCTAGACCCTCATAAACCGCTGTCATATATCTGGAGAACAGTTCATGGTCTTCGCTCCTCTCCCCAACAACGGCACCCTTTTAAAGCTTTGGCACTCCATCATGAAAAAACAGAACTCGAGGTGGCTGAAGAATTTTGCACGAGAGTTGCCGGGAATATTATGAATGAGAGCATCGACGCTGTGATCGTTCCTGAGACGCGATTACCAGAAATGGACATTCCGTTCACCATGGAATAACTGGAAGGTGCGTTAGTCGCTTCTAAGCGCATGTCATCGCCAGGTCCTGATGGTATTACTTATAGTGCGTTGGGACACCTTGGACAAAAAGCTAGAAAAGAACTTTTAACATGCTTCAACAACTCCTAACTCAGCGGCAGTGTTCCCCGAGAATGGAAAATTAGTCGATTAATACCACTTTTGAAATCGGGAAAATCACCATTGGACTTGACAGCGTATCGCCCTATTGCCCTCGCAAGCTGCCTCGGAAAAGTGATGGAAAGAATGGTTCTATTTCGTCTCGAGTGGTACTTGGAACGATACACCAAATACCCTTCTTGCATGGCAGGCTTTCGTCGGGGCCGCTCCTCCATTGACTGTGTCCTTGATTTATCGACATTTCTTTAACAAGAAAAAAGTCGCAAGCGCATATCAGTGGCACTCTTTCTTGACGTGAAGGGTGCATATGATAATGTAGCTCACGATGCCATCCTCACTTCTCTCGCAGCACTGGGCATTGGTGGACGAATGTTTCAATGGATAAAAGAATATATAACTGGCAGGGGTTTCTTTGTACAAACATATGAGGGTACAACTGCCCAACATTACACCTACTGCGGAGTACCTCAGGGAGGTGTTTTAAGCCCCAAATTGTTCAATGTGGCCCTCATTGGTCTGGTGAAGGTTCTGCCAAAGTCGGTGTGCCTATCCATATACGCCGATGATATTTGCCTCTGGAGTGCTGCAGTTACTCGCCCTCAGGTGCGTGCACGAATACAGCGGGCAGCAACCCTCACAACAGCCTACCTTCAGAAACAAGGCCTAAATATATCAACTGTGAAGAGCGCGTTGATGGCGTTTACACGTAAACCAATGACGCCATATCCTGTCTACATCAATGGGCAGAGTGTCAAATATGCACGGACGCATCGTTTCCTGGGCATAATAATTGATAGAAGTCTTTCGTGGAGCCCACATTGTGCGTACTTGAAGAAGAGACTGCTATCTATTGTGCATATCATGAAATTCTTGTGCGGTAAAGCATGGGGAACTTCTGTGGCCTCCATGCTACAGCTGTACAGGGCCCTATTTCTGGGTCTATTTCGCTACAGCTTGCCGGTACTGACTAACACTTGCAAATCGAATACTCATTCATTGGAGAGTTTGCAGGGTCAGGCACTGCGTATCTGCCTAGGACTGCCCCGATGCGCTTCTACTTATGCCACAATCATGCTTGCCAAAGACCATCCGGTCAGGACATATATAGTTGTGGATTGCCTCAGAGCGCACATTCGACATGCTAGCCGTGTGCCCGACCACCACTTGGCCCTTCTACCTTCCGGAAGACCACGTGGTACGTTTTCAGACGTCATAGCCAAGCACCTAAACAGCATTCCATCAGGATATACGCCAGCTGCGAGAACGGCATGCCCTTTGTGGTGCCTCGACCAGCCGCAAGTACGTATAGAAATTCCGGGAAAAAAAAGAAAAGCAGTCACTCCAGAGTAGCATTGAAGCAAGCAACACTGCTATTATTACATGAGTTGTACTTAGACCGAACGCAGATATACACTGATGGGTCCGTCTCATCCAGCAGCTCATCAGGTGCCGCTGTAATTCCGGCTGCAGAAATGACAATCAAGTTTAAGTTGTCGCATATGACTACATCTACGGCATCAGAGCTTGCTGATATAAGGGCTGCTTTACAATATCTCGTTCAAGAACGTCCAGGAAAATGGGTCATATTCTGTGATTCGAAGGCAGCGCTTCAGAGTTTGCAGTCTGCCATGCGTAGGAGGAGCCATGACCAAGTGGTACAAGAAATAAGACATTGCCATCATGAAGCTCTAGCACGAGGGCATGATATTATATATCAATGGCTGCCTGGACATATCGGTATTACCGGAAATGAACTAGCCGATGATGCAGCCCGCTCAGCCCATGAAGAAACCCGTGTAGTCCCGATTCCTCAATCAAGGAATGATGCAGCAAGACAACTTTACCTGCTGGCTCGAGATCTCACACGCACGTTCTGGTCGTCTACCAGCTTCCAAAGGTGTCAATTTTATGAACTGGATCCTTCGCTCAAGCTAAAGCTACCATCACAACTTTCCCGCTCCGATGCGACACTGTTATGCCGCCTTTGGTTGGGTGTTGCATTCACAAAGGTGTACTCCTTTCGCATTGGTATGGCAGACACTCCTACATGAGACTACTGCGGAGATGAAGAGACCATCGAACACGTCCTGTGCAGCTGCGCTTGCTACGACACACAGCGATGCCAGCTACGGATGGTTTTGATACGACTTGACCCCGGCCATTTTGTGTGCAGAAGATACTAGGACCTTGGGCATCTGCCTCAGTTGCGCAGAAAGCACCTAAAGCACTGCTACTTTACCTTAAGTCAACAAACCTGAGCGACCGCCTGTGAACTGTGTGTGCTTCCCGAGTGTGCTCGTGATTCTGTGTACCTTCTCAACTTTCTGCAACCTCTTTTCTCCCCTTTGTCCCTTCCCCAGTGCAGGGTAGCAAACCGGATGTGCGTCTGGTTAACCTCCCTGCCTTTCCTTGAATCTTTATCTCTCTCTCTCTCTTATATCTGCCATGTTTAAACAACTTGGAAATTTTGATGAGATATCACAAGAGGTCTTCATCAAGGTGTCTTCAAGAGGTCTTCACTACGGCGAACGTTATTGAGGGCATGGCAGCACGTATTTGCATGGATATAGCTAACTTAAGGTATTCTTTTATAAGTAAAATGAAGCAACCACGGCAATCTATAGTCCATCGCCTTACAGTGTAAGTTTTATGAGGAGATTATAATATTGCTATAATAATAATAAAGTCCAGGTGCATGATTATTTCACATCTAATGCTGCTCGCATGCCTTCTGCACTTGAGCACTGTGTAGCGTGGCAGCTTGGGCTAGTTGGTATGGAATGACAATAGTTATAGCGCGAGAGCAATACGACGACACAGAGACAAGAAAGAGACAAAGGACCCGAGCGCTGGGTCCTTTGTCTCCTTCTTTTCTCTGTGTCGTCGTTTTGTTCTCGCGCTATAACTATCGTCACTGTGTAGCATTTACTTCTAGTAACGAGGGTACGTGTCATGCACATAGCACCCTTTTTAATGAGGCCTATTGATTATTAGAAGTCACATAGCACTAACAAGCCCTGAGATAATTTTTTTATATCTGCGTTCATATAGAACGTGATCTGAGCTTTGTAGCATTTTAAGATCATTTGATAATCTATGTGCAATGTAATATTAAAGTGGAATACAGTATTGCCCGTAGGTTAAACGCGATAGATCATGTCCTCATGAAATGAGTAAACGACAGGCAATGTGTACGCTTATACTTTACACTGATGCTGCTATTCTCTAGTCCATCAGTCACTTCCGTTTTGCTCGGCCCACTCAATATTATCGTAATGCTTTGTCATGACCAGCGTTCAAATTAAAGAAAAAAAAACAGCAGTAGGGCGCCACTCAGATATCCAACGTCATTGTGTTTGCGAAAGTGAAAAAAAAATTGGCCAACGGGAGCTCAGTCGCACAAGTATTGGTGGCAGCAAAGCTGGTAGGCACCTATAGACGGTCCTAGATTGGCTAGACTTTGACCCTCTCACTTCTTTCTTTCCCACACCTAGTAATACTGAACTATGATGATTAGTGGTGTTTATTGGCGCAAGGGCCAGATATGGCCAAAGAGCGCCAGAGCGATGATAATGAATTGTGGGATGTGCAGTGTAGATAAAACAAATGTGACGTGGCTGTAAATGGGCCTTGAAAAACAGTCGCTGTAGGTGTGTAAAAATATACATATGGTAAAATTATGGCAATGACAAATGATGTGAGCTATGGAGACATAAAATGATTTAAAAGTGATAAGTATGTCAAATAAAAACTTGGCATGGAGCACCAGTGCCTCGACAGAGCCCTTAAAACAAGAGCATGGAGGCCTGGGCTCATTAAAATCTGCTATCACAGCAGCATCCTCTGAACAGAGGATGTGCTATGAACCTGTTGGGCTAAAAACACTCAATGTTGGACTAAACACATTCAGTACTACATCCTTTAAAAAGCTTAAAACTGATTTTGTATTAAAAAGCGGCTCTTCACCGAGAAACATAATCGGATGTAAAGGAAGATTATAGCGGTATGCTAAAGCAAAATATTTCTTTCTCTCCCTTTCAGCTTCCGCACACTCCAGGAGGACGTGGAGGACGGTTAGCCTGTCACCACATCTACCACAAGTAGGAGGTTCATCGCCAGTCAGAAGAAAGTTATGAGTACCATAAGTGTGTCCTATTCTGAGGCGACAGAATAGGACATCAGTTCACCGTGTTCTTGTAGCGGAGGGCCAGTAACCCAACCGCGGCTTAATCAAATGAAGCTTATTATTTATTTCTGTGTCCCACAAGCGTTGCCAGTGGTTTCGCAGTTTCTTTCGTAGAAAGGGTTTTAGATCTGTTGCAGGGACAGTAGCGGTGGGGTTAATAGCGCGCATTATAATTGACGTGGCCATTTGGTCAGCTAACACATTGCCCTCGATACTTCTATGGCCAGGTACCCAGCAAATAGTAATATGCTGGTTGGACATATACGCTGTACACAGAACGGAATATACCTCCATTATTATCGGATTTCTGAATCTGAAAAGAAATCTTAATGCATTTACGGCGCTTAACGAGTCTGTGAATATAATTGATTTTTGTATGTTTGATTTCCGTATATGCTTCACAGCGGACAATAGTGCATAACCCTCAGCCGTAAATATACTTGTTTCCGGGTGCAGCACGCCGGATTCCGAAAAGGATGGTCCGACGGCTGCATAAGCCACCCCTGCATGCGACTTAGAAGCGTCAGTATAAAACTCTACGCATGAGTAGTTGGACTGGAGTTCTCGGAAATGCATTTTAATATGTGCTTCTGGTGCGTGTTTAGTGATCTCAACAAATGAGGTGTCACAGTGTATAAGCTGCCACTGCCACGGCGGTAAAAGTATCCCTGTGGGCGTAGGACAGAGTTCCAGCAGCGGAACACCCATTTCCTCACATAAGTTTCTCACACGCAAGGAGAACGGCTTTCTCGCTGTGGGTCGATTATGGAAGAGGGTGGCAGCGGTCATATCGTTTATAGTTGAATAAGATGGATGCTTGATGTTTGCACGTACCTTTATAAAATATGTGAAACTGCTATAGGATCGCTGCAGGTGAAGTGACCACTGATTCGACTCTACATAGACGTTCTGGATCGGGCTTGTCCTGAAAGCACCGGTTGCAAGTCGGATACCCAGATGGTGAACGGGGTCTAGGATTTTTAATGCACTTGGCGTTGCGGAATGATAAATTATAGAGGCATAATCAAGGCGCGACCCGACAAGGCTTTTGTATAACTTCAAGAGGCACTTTTGATCACTACCCCATGTTGTACGTGACAGGAGTTTTAGGACGTTCATCGCTTTCAAACATTTCATTTTGACATATTTAATATGGGGAATAAACGTAAGCTTAGAATCTAAAGTGGTTCCCAGGAATTTATGCTCGCTGCTTACAGAGAGTTGGTCTCCCTTCATCGTAATATTTGGAAGTGGCATTACCCCTCGTTTGTTGGAGAAGAGTACGCAAGTACTTTTCTGGGTGTTTATTTTAAAACCGTTTTCATCCGCCCATTTAGAGTATTTATTCATTCCAAGCTGCACTTGTCGTTCGCAGACAGACATATTGCATGATTTGAAACTCATCTGCACATCATCAACATACACGGAATAAAACATCGCACTTGGAATGACTGACTGCAGGGAGTTCATTTTTACAATAAAGAGTGTGCAACTAAGCACGCCCCCTTGCGGAACACCAGTCTCTTGGGTAAAAGTTCTAGAGAGAGCATTTGCCACTTTTACGCAAAAGGTTCGGTTAGACAGGTAACTTTTAATTGTGTTTAGCATGTTCCCACGAATGCCCATGGTGACAAGATCGCGGAGAATTCCAAATCGCCATGTGGTGTCATACGCCTTCTCTAAGTCTAGAAATACCGAAAGTACAAACTGCCTATGAATAAATGCATCTCTGATGTATGTCTCAATGCGAACAAGGTGGTCTGTTGTCGACCTCCTTCTCTGAAACCACGCTGAAGGGGGTCTAGTATACTGTTACTTTCTAAAAAGTGGATTAAGCGCCGGTTTATCATTTTCTCATATAGTTTGCATAGACAGCTTGTTAGCGCTATTGGCCTGTAGCTGGCGGCCAAAAACGGATCTTTGCCTTGTTTAAGTACTGGGATGGCTATAGCTTCTTTCCATGACAATGGAATATACCCAGCTGCCCACATGTTATTGAAGAGAGTTAGGAGTGTTTTTAGTGCTTCGGGGTGAAGGTACTTGACCATTTCCTATGTTATACGATCAACACCTGGCGCTGAGTTGTTGCAGCACGCAAGAGATGCCTTAAGTTCAGCTAATGTAAATGGGCAGTTGTAAGACTCACTGGATGGACGTTTACATTTAAGGGACTGTCGCTCTTCACGTTCTTTGAATTTTAAGAACGTTTCTGTATAGTTTGATGCACTTGAGTGTTCCAAGTGTTCGCCTAGGCAGTCCGCCTGCTCCTCCAGGCTCTCCCCTTGGCTATTTACCAAAGGTAGGGGGTGTGTCTCCCGACCCATTAACTTGTTTACCCTATTCCAAACCTTCGTTTCGTCGGAGTAAGAATTTATACCGGAGATGTACCTATTCCAACTTTCTTTCTTTGCAAGACGACGCGTTCTTCTGGCTTGGGACTTGACCTGTTTGAAATTGTTGAGGTTTTCAGCTGTTGGGTAATTTCGGAGTTGTCTCCGAGCTTTATTTTGTCTATTGCGCGCTTTCCGACAATCGTCGTTCCACCATGGAATGCGACGTTTATTGATCATTCCGTTGGTTTGCTTGATACATTTCACTGCAGCGTCAATAATAAAACCTGTTAGGAATGCTACAGCATCGTCTATATTAAAATCAGCAATCTCATCTCCGTCTAAAAATGTAATTTCTCGAAACAGTTCCCAGTTGGCTGACTTGGTGTTGCAGCGAGGAAAGTCAGGCGAGCATGTATCTTCTTTTGTTAACTTTAACATTATCGGGAAGTGGTCACTCCCAAAGGGGTTCTTGAGAACAGACCACTCCAGATAAGAAATTAGTGTACTCGAGACAATACTCAGGTCTATAGAAGAGTATGTGTTGTGCTAGTGCTATAATATGTTGATTCTGTTTTGTTAAGTAAACAGGCACCTGACGAAAACAGAAAGTGTTCTATTAGGCCTCCTCGTGCATCCAGACGGCAGTCGCCCTATAAAGGATTATGTGCATTTAGATCACCAACGACTATATATGGCGGAGGAAGTTCATCAATGAAGATTTGAAATTCTGTCTTTGAAAGTTGATAGCACGGAGGAATGTAAATAGAAGTAATTGTTGGTAGCTTCCCGAACAGCACTGCTCGGACAGCAACTGCCTCAAGAGAAGTTCGGAGGTTTAATTGCTTACAGGCAAAACCTTTATCAACTATTCTAGCGACACCGCCCGAAGAGGCGGCAGCGTCGTCACGGTCTTTGCGGAAGATAGCATATTGCTTTAGAAAATTTGTTTGTGTGGACTTAAGATGTGTTTTCTGAACACACAGCACCTTTGGAGTATGTTTATTAAGGAGTTCTCTAATATCATCGAGGTTATGGAGAAGTCCTCTCACATTCCACTGTAAAATCTGCGTGTCCATTTTAGATGTGTTTTGTGCTGTGTGCTCAAGGATAGAAAATTAGCTCACGGACCCTTTCCAGGGGCCGTGACACGAGATTTTTCTTTTTTGGATCGGTTGACGGAGTCACGCCGATCCTTAGGCGCTTGCTGCGCCCTCACGCTCGAAGTTGTGTCCATTGCCTCTAGCGAGGCACTGGACAAGCGCTCTTGCGAGCGCTGCGGTTGTTTTTAGGGCCTCGCCTCTAAAGACAAGGCCTTCGCGGCCCCCAGCCCGGAGGTTGGCGGGTCCTTCTTCGACGGCGGAGCAGCACTGGCTGCAACCGCCGTGGGGGCGGATGGCGTCACCGCCGGCTCACTACACGTGTGCCAGACAGGCGCCGAGGGCTGTCGTGGCGCTGCCCCCTGACGCGCCACTTCGGCAAAGCTGGTTTCTGGCAGGTAGGACACCTGCCTTCGTGCCTCCCTAAATGAAATGTTTTGTTTTACTTTAATCGTGACAATTTCCTTTTCTTTTTTTCCAGCTGGGGCATGACCGTGAGTATGCGGCATGCTCCCCGTTACAGTTCACACAGTGAGGAGAGTTTTCACAAGCATCAGATGTGTGTTCATCAGCACTGCATTTCGCACAAGTTAGGCGGCCTCGGCAGTTCTGAGAACTGTGGCCTAACCGCTGGCATTTAAAACATCTGAGAGGGTTCGGTATATATGGCCTCACTCGAAGCTTGATGTACCCTGCCTCAACAGAGTCGGGCAGTACACTTGAATTGAAAGTAAGTAGTAAGTGCTTAGTCTGGATTTCTTTGCCATCGCGCCTCATCCTAATTCGTTTCACATTGATGACATTCTGTTCACTAAAACCCTCCAGGAGTTCAGCCTCCGTCAGCCCTAACAGGTCATCATCTGAGACAACGCCACGGGTGGTGTTCATGGTTCGGTGTGGGGTTACTATTAATTTGGTATCTGCAAATTTCTTTAGGTTAGGCAATTTTTCATAATGTTTCTGGTCGCGGAGCTCCAACAGGAGGTCACCACTTGCCATTCTCGAAGCTTTATATCCTGGGCCAAAGATTTCTGTCAAAGACTTCGAAACAAGAAAAGATGAAATTGTTCTCACTGGTTTGCCGGGTGTGTCTGCGTGGATAACGTGGAATCGTGGAAAGGATACTCTTTGGTGACCAAAAAACTGGAATACTTCATCGGTGCGCCCTATTTTCTAAGGGCAATCAGGGAGTGGGGGGAAGGAACAAGCCATAAGAAAAGGTTTATTTTCGGCAGTGGCGCCAGCCACCCACCATGGAGTCCTACAAGGGGACGCTGCAGTGTCTGTAAGCACAGGACCTGCAGACGCCAGCTGTACACCACCGCTATAACCGAATATGGTGTATCCAAGGTAGGATAGCCACACAGGGTTAACCCTTGCCGCCAGGAAACACGGAAGTCAAAGGAAGAGAGTAGAGGACAGGACAGATTTAAAGACGAGAAAAGACTAAGATGTAGGGAGAGAGAGATAGGAAAAGGCGACGGCCGATTTCCCCTAGGTGGGTCAGCCCAGGGGTGCCGTCTACGTGAAGCCAGGGCCAAAGGGGTTGTTGCCTCTGCCGGGGGGCTTTAACGGTCCAATCACCCAGCGTCGGCTCAACTCCCAGGATACCCTTTTCCCCGGACACGGCAAAGCCACGCACGGCTAGGCGTGGGAGGGAGTAGAAACTCCCCCGTTAGCTCGGGTCCGTGGTGTCGCTACACACCAAACGCCTACTTGCGCAGGCGCCCCTGCGGGATAATACTGAACTATACAGACATATGCTTGCTGTATTTTTTTACTCTTTTTTGTTTGTCCTTTACTATATACATATATTGAATTCTTTCTCAATCTATAACTTTTCTCTCTATCTTTCTCTCTTTTTGTTCCTTTTTTGTGTTTTTGTATATCTCTGTAGCTGCTCCCTCCCACTTGACTGTTCTATATTTTCTTGCTGTCTTCAAACCACCACGGCACCAAAAGTGTCGCTTTAGGTACCAAGTAGTCCGTCGGTACTGACTATGCTGATGTCCGTCACATCTATGGCACCCAAGCAAAACAATTCTAAATAAAAAAAAAACCAAGAACCCATTGGGATTTAAACGTGGGTTTCCTCGGTGCCAGCCCAGCAGTCCACCACTGAGCCACGCCGGCATTGTAAACGCCATTGCAAGCTGAGCCTAATCTGGCTTCATGTCTGGAAAGAAATGACGTTATAATATATATAAAACGTCTTAAGGGGTCCCCCAAACACTTTTTTTGAGTAACCATAAAAATATTTCACGGGAAGAGCTTATTGCTTCAAAAATTCAACACCACAAAAATTTTTAGAATCTATCGAGCAGAGTTACAAAGATTACTCACACGCTGCAATCGCATTCTCTCTCTATCTCGTCCCGACGAAAGCGCTGGAAGCTAAACAAGGAAGAAAGGTTTTTTCTGTGCGATCGTGTGCGCACGTGCTGACAAGTGGTAGGCTCCCGCGGCAATCTCTGCAACGACTGAGCGTACCATGTTCAAATCAGCCAATGGCTGATAAATGGGCATTTTATGAGTGATTTTTGAGCGTCTTCTGTCATTTGACGAGAAAAAAGAAAGCAATTTTTAGCTGACTTTGAAAAACTATTGTGAATTCCAGGCCACTTGCTGCGCTATAACATTTAGCACGCGTGTTTTCGGGGGCCTCCACTACCGATCAGCAGCGTTTCTTGACCATGCTCAAAAAGTGCTGCAAGGCCCCTTTAAAAAAGCAAAGGAACGACCAGGCGTGCCAAAATGCGAATTGAATAGCGAGTAGGTCGTGAAATGCTAAAAACCATTACAAAAACCTTCAGGCATATTTCTGCGTGATCGTCAGCCGCAACACCAATATGGTGCACAAGAGTCCTGTTAAATATGTAGTGGGTACCAATCATTAATATGTGATCCCTTCTAATTTTTCATTTCTACGCCAATCGCGCAGAGTGGTTATGAGCCATACATATAGGCCATCATCATCATCATCATCGTCATCATCATCATCATCATCATCATTAGTGCTTACCTACTACTTAGAAATGATTATTTTTGTCGTAGTGGCTACCCTGGATGTGTGCTTGCAGCATTAACCCAAACAGTGTTTAAAAATGGTTTAGAGAGGGCACTCTTCGAGCTTTTACTGTGGCTGTTATCGTTCTTGTTCACCTTCTCTGTAATGGATTGACCAAGAATTGAATTGTCTGTGCTGCACATTCCACGCTGGCCTGGCGTTTTTTTTTTTTGCAGCAGTTTCTCACTTCTTTTTCTGTACCTTTTTCTCTCTCTCTCTTCCTCTCACCAATCAGCGTTATTTCATACTCCTCTGGCCAAATGGGCACACATCTAGAGGTAGTGAGACAGGAGAGGAAGAATAGAAAGGCAATGCAGAGAGGACTAAGATGGCGGATGCTGGCTCATAGTGGTGATTTTTTTATCTACGAAACACGGCCTGCCTCAACATTAACAGCAATGATAATAAAAAAGTGACAGCTTTGTCGCAAAGGCTAAGCAATTAACGCAATAGCAACAAATCGGAACGTCACACGCCGAGTGCCATTCATAACGAAACGTGCCCCGCTTTTTAAACGCACAAATGACGCAAAAAACATACTCACAGGAGCAGGTGAACGTGAATAAGCGTCTCTGTCGCTACTTCTCTTTGTCCGAAAAGCGCGCCCTTTTCGCAAACGAAGACAGTGCAACGATTGCAGTGACCTTTGTGCACCCGGTAACTACACCAGAACTATTCCGGTGAAAGAACAAGGCCAGCCAAGACGTACGATTGTCCGCACCGCGAGATAATCTCAAGGAGAGCATCTACCTTGGCCCCTCTCCGCAGGGAAAATTGCGCGTGAAAGACAAGAGCGCCTGCGGCTGCATCTTGATGATGCCCCTCCCTATTTTATTTCCACCCCGAGATGCCCTTCAGGAGCAGTAAGTGGTACATATAAGTAGCTTGCTGTTTGGACGTTGAAGGAGGTGCTCTTTCGTGAATCAGTGGCTAACGCCTTGCACTCACAATTCAGAGGTGCACGTTCATTCCGCGCGCTGAAGTCTTTTAGTCGATTATTTTTTTCTTGCGTTTTCATGTATATAGATACGCTTTCTTATATGGTGAGTGACGGCGACGCTAACGCCAGCGGCGAAATTCAGTCGAGAATGTGCATATAATTGCTATCGCAATAAAAACGACCAAACAAGTTATTTGAGTATCACCTAGCTTTACTGCGGTCATATCAGAGATAGACCTGAAACGATATTTTCGGCACATTTTAAGAATGGACGCTGTTCATGTAAAAGAGGTGGGATGTCGTGCTGAGCCATGCACGGCAAAGTGAGGGTTTGGGCTAGTTTGGGCACTTCTCTGTGTCGTTTTCTTAGTCCCCGCTTAGAGATGAAAGAATCGTTCCTGTAAGTATTACCATCACGATAAAGTGACTGAGGAGTTTGTTATGAAAAAAAATACATTTTGCACGTAATGATTGATTGATTTGTGGGGTTTAACGTCCCAAAACCACCATTTGATTATGAGAGACGCCGTAGTGGAGGGCTCCGGAAATTTTGACCACCTGGGGTTCTTTAACGTGCACCCAAATCTGAGTACACGGGCCTACAACATTTCCGCCTCCATCGGAATGCAGCCGCCGCAGCCGGGATTTGAACCCGCGACCTGCGGGTCAGCAGCCGAGTACCTCTGCCACTAGACCACCGCGGCGGGGACATTTGGACGTAAATGCCAGATGAATAACATCAATATCTTTTTTCTGTGTTTTATCAATGCTTAAGTGAGCAAAGCGCTCATGTTTTGTGGTAAAGCGCTGTTGTAAATGCCGCTTTTTGTTAGACTGTTAAAAAGGTCCTGCAACACTTTTGAGTGGGGTCAGAAAACGCTGCCGATCGGTAGTAGATGCTCCTGATAACGCGCAAGCCAAATGTTATAGCGCAGTGCGCGGCCTGGAATTCACAATGAATTATCAGAGTAAGCTAAAGATTGTTTTTTATTCTCCCGGCAAACGACGGAAGACGCTCAAAAATCACTCGTAGAATGCCCATCTATCAGCCATTGGCTGAATTGAACACTGCGCGCTCGCTCGTTTCAGAGATTGCCATAAGAGGCCGCCACTTGTCCACGCGTGCACACGTGATCGCATTGAAAAAGCCGCGTATTTGAAGAAAAAAAATAGAAAATGCTCTCATGGTCACGAGGCGCACGTGGCATTTTTCGTTTGCCCCTCTAATCTCTCCCACCTTAGCTTCCAGGGCTTTCGTCGGTACGAGAGAAAGAGAGAATGCGATTGCAGCGTGTGACAAATCTTTGTGACTCCGTTAGTACTGGACGGATTCGCAAAACTTTTGCGGCATTCAATTTGTGAAGTAATAAGCTCTTCCAGTGAATTAATTTCCTGGTTACTCAAAAAAAATGTTTCAGGGCCCATTTAAGGAATGGTAGCTCTCTTTGAATTCTTAAAAATTGCAATTGTACTTGGCAGAAATTCAACTCACTACAACTGTGAACGTTGAACTGCCCCTAAGTTAAACAATTCAAACTTCTAAACTATACAGCCTTGACTTCACACAAATGTTTTGAAACGGCAGATGCATTGAGGCACGAAAACTGAAGGTTAATCTTTTCCCGTGTCGTTAATAGAGCATATCCTTTCGTGTTGCATGTTACAAGATCTTATAGTTAACCAAAATCGCATCAGCATCTAAACGCAGGGTAGTTTATTGTTATCTAGTTTGAACTTCGAACTTTTTATTTTCCAACATACCGAAACGTGCCCCGCTTTTTAAACGCACAAATGACGCAAAAAACATACTCACAGGTGCAGGTGAACGTGAATAAGCGTCTCCGTCGCTACTTCTCTTTGTCCGAAAAGCGCGCCCTTTTCGCAAACGAAGACAGTGCAACGATTGCAGTGACCTTTGTGCACCCGGTAACTACACCAGAACTATTCCGGTGAAAGAACAAGGCCAGCCAAGACGTACGATTGTCCGCGCCGCGAGATAATCTCAAGGAGAGCATCTACCCTGGCTCCTCTCCGCAGGGGAAATTGCGCGTGAAAGACCAGAGCGCCTGCTGCCGCATCGTGATGATGCCTCTCCCCATTTTATTTCCACCCCGAGATGCCCTTCAGTAGCGGTAAGTGGTAGATATGAGTGGCTTGCTGTTTGAACGTTGAAGGAGGTGCTCTTTCGTGGCTCAGTGGCTAACGCCTCGCACTCACATTTCAGAGGTGCACGTTCATTCCGCGCGCTGAAGTCTTTAAGTTGATTATTTTTTTCTTGCGTTTTCATATATATAGATACGCATTTTTATATGATGAGTGACGGCGACGCTAACGCCAGCGGCGAAATTCAGTCGAGAATGTCCACATGATTGCTATCGCAATAAAAACAAGCAAACAAGTTATTTGAGTATTCAGAGATAGACCTGAAGCGATATTTTCGGCACATTTTAAGTATGGACGCTGTTCATGTAAAAGAGGTGGGATGTCGTGCTGAGCTATGCACGGCAAAGTGAGGGTTTGGGCTGGTTTGAGCACTTCTCTGTGTCGCTTTCTTAGTCCCCGTTTAGAGATGAAAGAATCGTTCCTGTAAGTATTACCATCACGATAAAGTGACTCAGAAGTTTGTTATGAAAAGAAAAAATACATTTGGCACGTAAATGCCAGATTAACAACATCAATTTCTTCTGTCTGTGTTTTATCAATGCCTTAGTGAGCAAAGCGCTCATGTTTTGTGGTAAAGCGCTGTTTTAAATGCCGCTTTTTGTTAGAATGTTAAAGGGTCCTGCAACACTGTTGAGTGGGGTCAGAAAACACTGCCGATCGGTAGTAGATGCTCCTGATAACACGCAAGCCAAATGTTATAGCGCAGTGCGCGGCCTGGAATTCACAATGAATTATCAGAGTAAGCTAAAGATTGCTTTTTCTTCTCTCGGCAAACGACGGAAGACACTCAAAAATCACTCGTAGAATGCCTATCTATCAGCCATTGGCTGAATTAAACATTGCGCGCTCGGTCGTTTCAGAGATTGCTATGGGAGGCCGCCACTTGTCCACGCGTGCACACGCGATCGCATTGAAAAAGCCGCGTATTTGAAGAAAAAAAAAACGAAAATGTTCTCAAGGTCAAGAGGCGCGCGTGGCATTTTTCGTTTGCCTCTCCAATCTTTCCCACCTTAGCTTCCAGGGCTTTCGTCGGTATGAGAGAAAGAGAGAATGCTATTGCAGCGTGTGACAAATCTTTGTAACTTCGTTCGCACTGGAAGGATTCGCAAAACTTTTGCGGCATTCAATTTGTGAAGTAATAAGCTCTTCCAGTGAATTAATTGCATGGTTACTCAAGAAAATGTTTCAGGGCCCCTTTAGGAATGCTGGCTCTCTTTCAATTCTCAAAAAATTGCAATTGTACTCGGCAGAAATTCAACTCACTACAATTGCGAACGTTGAACTGCCCCTAAATTAAACAATTCAAACTTCTAAACTTTACAGCCTTGACTTCACACAAATGTTTTGAAACAGCAGACGCATTGAGGCACGAAAACTGAAAGTTAATCTTTACCCGTGTCGTTAATAGAGCATATCCTTTCCTGTTGCATGTTACAAAATCTTATAGTTAACCAAAATCGCATCAGCGTCTAAACGCAGGGTAGTTTATTGTTATCTAGTTTGAACTTTGAACTTTTTATTTTCCAACATACCATCATTCGGGATGCTGAGGGCAGGGGTCAAAAAGCCTCTTCACGGGCTTGACTAGTACCACGACCCCGTACAAAGTGGCAGGGATAGGAGAGTGTACATTATGGTATAAAATAAATCAGACAACAACTATGTCGCTCAATTAGACCTGTAAAAGAATGCATATTAGTACTGTAAAGGAATGTGTGAATATTTACATATGAACATATATAGACAGAAAATGCAAGTGAAACAGATCAAAAAATAAAGCTTTAAAACAATGTACCAACTTCAATTTTGATAATCACATAAAAGATCAATGAGAGTGTACAAATGAAAAAAGAAATACAATGGCATTACACAGTTAGGACAAAAACGCATCTTTAGCAATAATTTTACAGGGTTAGTTGATTCAGATGGAACGGATAAGTTCAAATACCCTCACCCAAAGAAAGAAACAAAGAAGAACAAGTGCATTTTAAAATGTAACGGTGACTATACTTGCAAATATTGTGTCCGATCTGCTTTAGCACTTAGTCCACAGTGCTAATATTTCGAAGATCAGTGAAGATTCCAACAATAAAAACAGACCTAGTTTTCATCTATACGTCCTCTCAATGTCTGTTCATTAAAAGAAATATGCTACATATTTAAAAGATACAAACGACAGAGTTCTGAGAACGAATGCGCACTGTTTCCTGTTTCTGCTCTCTTTCGGCAGCACCAAATTTGAGCCCTCTCTCAGTCTTCAACTTGATAAGTTAAAATAAGATGAGCTCAGAGCTGTCATCAAAGGTCTCATTCACAGTGTCCATGCTCCAACCTCGCAGAAGAACGCCACTGGGAGTTCATTGTCAATACTGAAAATGCGATTCTGGAGCGATCACTAAGGCACCGGTTTCAATAAAGCCAAAAAATGGTTGGTTTCTCATTCGTAGGAATTGGTATAAAACGAAATCGAAAGGTGTCTGCCCAGAAGTAGTGCTTATCGTGTAGAGATATACGAGAGCTTGCACATTTATTATTGGCGTTTCGCTGCTATAGCAGTATCCGACGTGGAGGCATCCACGCTGAAGCATAGGGGCACCTTTTTATTGCGAATCACAACGCAAATGACCATGATTTAACAGCTGGTATAGCTGATGTTGTTATCCTATACTTGGACACAAAGCATCGTGAATCCTGGGCAAAGGTGACACCAAGAAACACATAATAAACTATGAAAATCGATATGCATTTCTCCAAAGCATTGCAACTTAGGGAGAGAAACGGCATGGTGTGTGCTCCAGGGTAGTAGGGCAATCTAAATCCACGATCATGCATATATCACCACACTGCGCTTTTGCAACACGGAAAGCAACGGTTCGCAGCTTGAGCCGCCAACGAGCGCAGTCTTTCCACGTCCCACGTCCCACTGGCCACCGTCTGGTTCCCTCAAGGCACGACACTTGCTTGTCGACATCGTTGCCTTTCCGTAGCGCTCGTTGGAGTAGATTTATCAGTCGGTGGGATCACACTCGAAGCAGTTGGTGGCGAAAAAAACACACCTTTGGGGCTTGTTGAAGCCGTGCTATACTCTACCAATGAGCCGTCAGACGCAAACACGAAGCGAAAGGCAAGCAGAGTGACTGTAGCCTCTAGGGGGACCATCCGATGCTTGCGTGGTCCGTGTTTTTCGCTGATATTGAGAAGCTTTATCGATGGCCTCTGCCGAAATCCAATGCCGAAATCCGAAATCACCAATGCCGAAATCATATTTTCTGGAAAACCAGCTCATTAACGGTATCGCGTAGATGTTCTTGAGCAGCCATGAATATTCACAGCTGCGCGTTCGGCGTCGGCTCGATGCTTCTTCTACGTCGCGACGCAATTGACAGATCTTGAATTAAAAAATAAATTATAGATTCTTTAATATAAATACTGCTTGTTAGTCTGCTGCTGTACTAAGATAGCTAAAGTCAATTCCACAGCTATTCATTCTCGGTAAACAAAGGAGCTGGCACGCAAGGGGCACCCTGAGGTTAATGCAGCTAGATTGCGTTCTGTCTTCGTCTTCCTCTTGCTTTAATCTTTCTGTCTTACTCTGCCTCTATCAACATTGCTCTCTCCCTTGTTTTTTTTCTCCTCCCAACCCTCACATCACTCCTGCTTGCGCCCTCCTCTTTTCGATACATTGCGGTATTTCACTGTACATGGTTGCGTTTCGGTTTACCCTCTGATCATATTCTTTCTTTACTCCTCAGCGTAAAATCAATCCTCCGGCCTTGACCTGGTCATCTCCTTGCGAAATTTAAGTACATTGGGCTAGGCAATGCTTTACCTTGTTCCCTGCTCATTTAATGCCTCGAATAAATCCTCCGCACTCTCATTTCCGCTTCCCATGCACCCCTTTGCTCTACTACACAACACCATGCTCTACTACACTAAGCCCAGCTAGAGTTGCTTAGCACATACCCTCTCTCTGTGGCGCACACTTGCTTTACATTACCCCCCTAATTTCCTTCATCTTCACCCTAATATCAGTTCTCGTCCCCCTCCAATGCGTGTCTCAGCAGAGCCGCCTATAAGAGCGGCTGAGCACATAGCTGCTTTCTGCGCCGCATACCCGTCGCGCCTGGTGCAGCCACCAACTACCTTACTTCTAGCAAAGATAGCTACACTGCACTTTTACAGGGTGTCCCAGGTAACTTTGGCCACAGTTTAAAAATATGCCGGCAGACGTAAATACGATGCGGCGAAATGCATGTTGCTCACGGTTGCCTGGAGTTAGGCTATTTTTTTGTGTTCTGAAATACTGTTTTGTTAGATTTGTTTAATTAACTAATTTTTAACTTTTAAAATTAACTAAGGAACGAAGATGGATAAAAAATTTCATTTAAAAAGTTATAGATTGGTTTGCAATACGTCCAATGAGACAGTTTTGAACTTTATATCAGTTAGGTATTAGTGTTTTTCTGCTAATTGCAAATGTCCGCGAAACACAAAATACCACGTGACAAACCCGCTCGCGCGTCAGTGCGCAAGATGATTCAAGTGCTCCCTAACGTTCCGCGTACGAATGACACGCTTCCCTCGCACCGGTTCATGACAGCGATAAGCAGTCACATCGGTTATTGTTTTTGCGGCCGATAGCAAAATGTGTTCATCGGAAAGCCACCATCATCGTTGCGGCCCTGCCGAGACAGCACAATGGGGCAAATCTATGCACGTTTGTACGCGGATAGTTAGGGAGCACTAGAAACATTGTGCGCACTGGCGCACGAGCGGGTTTGTCACGCGGTATTTGTTGTATTTCGTGGGCATTTGTAATTAGCAGCAAAACACTAATACCTAACAGATATAACGTTCAATAATGTCTAATATGGCGTTTTGAAAACCGATCTACAACTTTTTGAATGAAATTTTTCATCCATATTCGTTTCTTGAAAAGTTAGTTAATTATACAGATCAAATAAAAAACTTGAGAACACGATAAATAGTCTGACTAACTTCAAGCAACGGTGAGCAACATTCACTTGTTAAAGAACCCCAGGTGGTCAAAATTTCCGCAGCCCTCCACTACGACGTCTCTCATAATCAAATAGTGGTTTTGGGACGTTAAACCCCACAAAGCAATCAATCAGCAACATTCACTTGGTCGCATCGTAATTGCGTGTGTCGACATATTATTTAAACTCTGTCTAAAGTAACCTGGGACGCCCTGTATGTAACATATTATTTTAAGTAGGTTACTGTGTTTTTCTTGCCTCGTGCCGTCGTTTCGCGCTCCTCAGAGCAACTGTAAAGACTGCTTCCACAGCCTGGCCGCGGTGGTCTAGTGGCTAAGGTACTCGGCCTTAACTTATTCAGTACAAACGTTCGCAACAGCCCCGCCACGGTGGTCTAGTGGCTAAGGTACTCGGCTGCTGACCCGCAAGTCGCGGGATCGAATCCCGGCTGCGGTGGCTGCATTTTCGATGGAGGCGAAAGTGCTGTAGGGCCATGTGCTTAGATTAGGGTGCACGTTAAGAAACACCAGGCGGACGAAATTTTCTGAGCCCTCCACTACGTCGTCTCTCATAATAATATGGTGGTTTAGAGACGTTAAACTCCACACATCTGTCAATCAACTGTGTTCACAAGCGCCCAAACCTCCCATTCGCTCAAGTTTCGTCGCTGTTCAACTGCACTCAGAAGTGCGAGAATGATGTTTTAATTCTTCGTCAAACGACAGATTAGTTTTGGAAATCGTGAATATTTTCATTGCTCCAGTTTAAATTAGACACACGAGTAGAGGTCACAGCTATCAGCCGAAAGTTTTCTATCGGCTGTAAGTGTTCGTCGGCGCTTCATGCGATAAACGGCACCTCGCGAACAAAAACAGAGCGTTATCGGATGAGTACACAGGGCCATCGGAGTCGTTGCCGTAGAAACGCGATTACAGTAAACGCAAAGCGAAGCACTCAGATGAAACAGGCGCTTCTCTTACCCGTATGTAGCGAGCCGTAGTTGCTATACTCCGGAGACACGAGTGCTGCAGGCGTGTTCCCCTGTCGCCATGCTTCCAGAGGTTCATCCGTACCCGGTGTTCGGATTTTCCGGAAACCTCGACTGGAGTACGCTCAACTTCGTGGAACCAATCGATGACATCAGAGTGTGCAGTGCTTGCGGAGTCGTGGCTAGGAAGACGGCCTTCCTGTCATGTCGCCATGTTTTGTGCGAGCCTTGCTACGAGCAGTGGAAGACGGGAGTCAAAGTCTGCTTCCTCGACGGCGAGCTGTGTCCAGAAGACGAGGTCCATTGGATGCAGTTTCCGGAGGAGAAGATGATGAGTCGCCAGGTATGAGGCACGTGATAGAATTTTTTCTATAAACAAGTTACATTGCACTCTCACTTATTTGCTGTTTTCTTTAATGACTTCACACGTGACCGTCAATGTGTTGTAACGAAATCGCAGGAAAAAATCCTGGTATTCTTCGCGGCCCTTTGATTTGTGGTCTATCTTGCCTATCAGTATCAGGGGCTAGATGCTCCAGCAAACTTCAGCCCGTGATGATTTCCTAACACACTGTTATTGTAGTTATCTATAGAATAAAACAGTTTCTTAAAAGTGGTTGCTTCTTATAAGGGTATCAAGATTAGCGGGGTACTCAGGGCATCAGTTGTTGTGGCAGGATGACGCCATTGTAACGAAACCATCGTTACTTTGTTAGATAAGCGCTGAGTTTTGTCGTAGCATAAGAGAGAGAGAGAATAAAACGAGGGAAAGACGGAGGTTAACCAGAAAATGGAGCATCCGGCTTGCTACCCTGCACCAGGGGAAGGGGGAATGGGGAAGAAAGATGGGAAAGCACAATTGTTCTGTGCTGCATACGTAGTCAATGCTGTGCCCTCTTCGTATCCTCACGAGAGTTGACTTAAAGTGTTCTAGTACACTTTATCCACACGGTAAGTGCAGGGTAGAATTACCAGTTTTGTTTATAAAATGCGGATTTGCGCTTCTTTTTTTTCACTGAGCTGCTTACAGAATTCCGTAGTCGCTTATTGTGTTTTCGGGGCTTATTGGCATTCGTTTCAGTGAATTAGGTATTCGAGTGATTCTCACGTTCACCAATAGCGTGCTTGTTACTCACTAATGGCGCACTTCTCAATGACTTTGGGTAGTTGAACGTTCAAGTAACACATACGTTGGGGAATCCACAGGCAACGGTAATCATACGCAATACATACATGTCAAAAAGTAAAACATACGTGCTTCATTGGGAGTTGAGCATATTTTCTCTGTACAAATTATTTAAAAAATTTTCAACTCTGATTCGCATATGTGTTCATTTTTATTATATTGAAGATATTTTGGTATTTGTAAAAAATGTAATTTATTGCTTGTTTCGGGAATAACAAAAATGATATCGCTTTCCTGTACTTCTTTTGTGATTAATATTTCTTTGTTAGCCCTGTAGTATGTGCCCATCCTGATGTGTGCGTGTTTTCGTATCTGTGCTTTCGGGCTACATCAGGACGATCAGCAAACACCAACAAGTCTAGCAATAAGTACTTCACCAGGATAAGTAATATTCTTTCACGTCGCCATAGGCTCTTTCCTAAGCTGAAACGCTTTTGATTACGTCGTTGAGTCATTTTTCTAATTGCGTTTCATTCTTTAGGTCTATGTCCTATTCAAAATTGTTCGATTTTCCGATTGGTGGTTTTAATGTTGAGGTGGACAAAAAGGGGTCCAGTAAAGAAAAAAAAATTACGGCATATTCACGGGGTGAATGATGATGAATGGGCGAAGCTCCGGAGGGATTCATCGGTAAACTGTGAATCTTCCGTGTAATTCGCCCAGTCGATCATCATGTAAAGACGTGAGAAACGCTGTGTGTGTATATACACAAATCAATTTGTGACATCATTCCTATTTTATAAGATCTCGCGTCTTTCATCAACTACAAGTACCGCTTTCTAGTTCATCTTGCATCTTTTCATCATCAGCTACAAGTACCACCATCTAGTAAACACTACAAGAACTAAACGAGAGGTGGCTACATACAGGAGACGGTACCGCCATCTAGTGAACACTGCAAGAACTAAATTAGAGTTGGCTACATACAGGGGACGGTACCGCCATCTAGTGAACACTGCAAGAACTAAACTAGAGGTGGCTACATACAGGCTACAGGGGACGCACAGCCCACGCCCTAAGGAGCTTCTCCCCTTAAAGACGAGTGCGGATTGTCCATGTTTCATTCATTATTGCGAGTTGCTCCTTCCATTATTACGGCATTCATAGTTTAGTACGTTCGGAAAAGACGACACTAAGCAGACGCTGTCTACGCAAAGCCGTGCTGCATTACGATAAACGACAGTAAACACGCGCATTGGCATTGCACTATCTTACGGCCGCAGTTATCGCTAATGCACCTAGCGATACCAGGGGGCGGAAACTTCTTATACCTTCCATGTATTCGCCCTCACATGCTGACATGAAGTGGCAGCGCTGCTTTTACCACTGGTGGCCGACGGGGACCCTACTATAAAAAAATAATGAACAGAACATTCCTTTGATGACGTCACTAGTGAGGTCACCAAATAGAGAGAAAAGACGAAAAAATCGAGAGGAGGAGGGTTGCAGTAGAAGCCCTTCTTACTAAGGTCGCATGCAAGCGGAACGCGCTCCTGCCTTCTTTCAGGTCCGCTGGCTGCTTGGGCGATGCAGCCATTAGCAAAATTTTGTTTACCATTTTCGTTTGTGTGTTCTGAAGTGGCAAAACTGAAGCTGGCTGGTTTCACAGTCAAACTAAACTCGATTGGCACAAATCAAATGAGCTCTTTTTTGCACGTTTTGTATAAAAAAATAAAACAGAAGCATACACGTAGTGTAAAACTGTCAATCTATATTGGCAGCTTTCGTTCACAACTGACACATGGGCATAGTGAGCGAACATTGAAACCACAATAAGCGAACCAATGCAAAAATTATCACCGATCGTCAGTAGGAAGCAGCATATTTCACCCAGTCTCGCTTGTTATGACGGCGCGCATAGTTTTTTTACAGAACTTGAGCACCAAACGAGACTGAAGTTCAGAGGCACGGAGAGGCTTGAAGCAGTCAGAAGTTTTCTGAGAAAGAACTTCACTGGAAACAGTGTTTCGGCAAGTTGACTTGTCCTCGTCAGGGCAACAGCGTTGCCTTGACGAAGAAAAGCTCGCTTTTCAAAACGTTGGCTCTAGCAACATTCACTGTAATGATTTCTAGAAGCATTTAGTCAATCACAAGTATTTGACATACGGTATTAACGTAAAAACTCAAACCCCGGCTACACAAATTTTATGAACAGGAAAGAGCCAATAATTACATGATATCATTTGAACTACACGCCACAAGCAAAAGAATCAAAAACTCTTCAGCTTAGCCAACATGAATTCAAGCATTTCATCAAACACACTTTGCCGACAGCAAACTTGGCCGCCGTCTTGACCAATTAGTCTAGCGACACTGCACTGCTCTCAGTCCAGTCAGGCTTGCAGAAAAGTGGGTTTAGTCATGTACTCATGCAAAATCAATTCCTGCTCAAGTATTGAGTCGAAATTTCTTGTGCTCATACGGGCCACTAGGAAACCTCGAAACGCTTCGCTGATCTGGAAAATGTTCTGCGCTGCATACGTAGTCAATGCTGTGCCCTCTTCGTATCCTCATGAGAGAGAGGATACGAACACACTGTAGAGAAACACAAAACATGTGAGCCCCCTATTTAGCCATCTTGGTCTAATGCATGACTGACCTGAATTATAAGGCCTACTGCGGCTTTCGTTAGTTGCAAGCTACATGAAATGTCTTAGCTTTGCCTTAATTATACTTGATACGCTCACCGAACGAAACAACACAGAACGATCCAACATGTGATATAACTGAGCAAGTGGCAAGGGGGGCGGAGACAAGTGCTAAACACGAGTCTTCTAGCGCATGACACGTTTCATAACGTATAAGATAGAGAATAAAAAAAAAACGAACGATGACTGCTTTACAGTTGATTGAAATTAGTTTATGCGTAAAAACTGGTGAAAGACATCAAATGCGAACATCCACGTTAACCTAATTTCACTCAACCAGATTTCAAGATGCCCGCCAACCGCTACGAGCACACATGTTTCCTGAAACAAAAACTAGTGCCGAGTTTCCGGGTCCGGGCAATACTTCGAGGGGCGACCGCAAAGAAGCTACTGAAAGGAACAACGTTTCAACGAAGATTACATTTAAGGAAAGCACCCAACAGCACAAATAGTTGACCATTCAGTGACGTCGAGAACTTTATGCACTTGACTTGCTACCAGGGATCTTTATTGTTTACTTTACGCACTGGAAAGTTAGCACAGTGCATGACAGTGTTTTGGGCAAAGCAGCAACTCGACATACTTCCAGTAGAGTGTACCAGTACAGGTTAGTACTACAACAGTTTCTAGTGCACTCTTCTAACAAAAAGCATTGTAGAAAATACATTCTGAAGGATGTAATTGCAGTAAATTGCTAAAGTACGCAGTACAATGATGAAAACTTTATTAGGATACATTGCTTTCAAAACTAGGTTTAGTAACTGTCGGGAATATTGTCGAAGATAAGAACTAATCACTCTAATTAACCGAGTGGCCGCGTAATGTGCGCGCTTTCGTTTTCATATTTGTTTCTGTCACGTGAACGTTGCGATTTTTGTTTTCTTATTTGCATGGGTTCCACAAAGACAACTGCTTCAACCTTTTGTGTCGTTTAGATCACGCTTGCTATTAGCTTAAGGTCCGATTCACAAGCGGCATACGAGGTTCTGGTATCAAGACGTGGTAACGTCAATTGGGTCAAAATGTGCTTCTTATATCGCGCTCCTGCTGTTTCTCGGGATGACCGACAACCTCTTTTTTTTCTTTATAGGTCAGCTGCTGGAACAGAACATACGGATGTGAGACCATCACTGATGTATCGAGCTTAGCAGAGCACTTTCACCGAGACTGTGCCCACCATTGTACGCGCTGTGCGAAGTGTTCGTCGATGGTTCTTCGAAAAAATATTGTCGCACACCTTCAATCACATTGCACCAACTATGTCCTGCACAGACAGTCGAGTACGCCACAAAGAGAGGATGTCTCGAAGGACGTTGAATGCCTTCGAGAAGGTCTTTGTTCCTTGGAGTCGGCCTTTCGAAGCGCAAGCCATAATGATGCTTCTTCGTCATCAAGTCTTCAGAAAATCACAGCAAACAACGAACACTATCTAAACCCACTTTTGGCGATGGCTGATGAAGTAGAGAAAGTGTCACGGATGACAATGCAGGCTTCTAGTGAGGTGGAAAGAAGCAGCGAAAGGCACGTGAATCAGAGAGCGGAATTGAGGAATTTTGGAGTGGAGCTGTGCGTGGAGTTGGAAGAAATCAAAAGGATCGCCAACGAGGTGTGTCATTTCGAAGCAACGAATCACCACAAAAATAGGAAGCTTGATGAACACGCTGGGAACTTGCAGTCGTTGCAGAGGGAACTGCGAAGCATTTCATGCGCACTAGAAGAAATGAACAAAGTCCATTGTGAAGTAGCCGCAAGCAAACTAGAGGAAGCAGATAACAAAGTCCATCGTGAAGTAGCCGCTAGCAAACTAGAAGAGGAAAACGATGTCCACAATGAAGCAAACATACGAACACGTGAGGCCGAAGAAGCGTTCGTAGAGGTTCTCAGAGTCTCCTCACTCACTTGCACAGCAATATGCGATGACGAAACAATTATACTGACGGGATTCACCAGTGTCATTGAAAATGGACTTAGAGGGCCAATCGAAGTGCTGTGGGGCGTTCGTAATTGGTCGAAGATCCTACACAAGATTGAAGCTAATAGGTTCATAAAGTGTGGCGCGCATGTCACTGTTGCTCATAGATACAAGATATACCTGGCTATACTTGCTTGTCCAGATAGCAGACAGCGATTTCAGTTTTGGCCTTGTGTGTCTGCACAGTCAGGCTTTACTCTCACGGCCTCACCCAAAACAATGAAGATCGTGTTCCTCAGCGAAGGGAGAAGAGGCCCAGAACACGAGCTCTATCGCGCCAAATCTGGGTCATTTCTGACCCAGCGTTTTGGCATCGTGGATCTCGAACACGGTGTAAGCGTTCAAGACGACAAACTAGAAGTGTGCTTCAAGTTTTTCTACTAGCTCCTCACGTTAAGGTTTTTTTTTTCACTTCTGAATGTGCATCTGTGCTGCTTACAAAGTTGATCAGCCGAGACTGCTGAAGGCGGTGCAAACAAAGTCATTGAAATGTTTACTTAAACAAGCTTAAGTGACACGCATAAAAGATCATGTGTACCTTTTACTCTTCTGAAGCGAGTTGTGAAAGTCACTCAGGATTCAAGTATAGCCTAAGGTGTCCTAGCCACATTACATTAAATAAACTCGCTTGCAATCACACTTTGTTATCGTTCTGTTTGTTGACCAGTGTGCCATTTAATCTGCTTCCGATGAGACATTGTATTCTAACTAGCTTTCTTGACATTAATACGGTCAGATATATCTACCATTTCTCCGTTCTTTTGAATCTCTGTCTACAAACGGATGCAGCCGTCGTTCAAAGAAGCCACAGACAGCTAAGTTTGTATTTATGCAATAAAAAATATGCAGTATCAGCTCTTCGAAATAGCTGAAATGTTTTATTTGTTTAGCAAGTCTAGAAAATTATGAACTGTGATAAAGATAAGAGACTATTCCAAGTGCGTTTTTGTTGTTATGAAGTAATATTTCCCAACGTATATTCACCTCAGTTGAGTAGTAGCCGACTTTTGCCACTTGGTACTCATTCTATTAGCCCCGCGTGAGTGTGAACTATGCATTATCCACTTTTAGCTAGGAGAATACAGCACTTATAGTTTCTTACTTGTTACTACCGATACTGCCCGTATTTGATTAATATTTGGGGACATCACTCATATGTTACATTTCGTCTTTTTAATACTATCACTGAAGGATTAGTAGTAAGAGAGAAAAAAAATATATATAAAAAGTTGGAGGGATACCTGTAATAAATATATTTTGCTACCCTACACAAGGAGAGGGGGGTAATGAAGTGTGAGAGAGAGAGAGGAAGCGAGAAAGGTGCACATTGCAAAACACACATATAGTGGAGAGTTGCAAAGGTGGTCGCTCAGTCATTTTGCTTTCAAGAACTATGAAGAGCTCGTAAGTCTTTCCAACCACGACTATGCACTCAAGATATTTCCCTGAGTAAAGGCGCGTTCATCCAGCATTCTGGAGGCACACTGTAGAGCCCGGCGATCTTTTTCAAAGTCGAGACAGTCACACAAGACATGGTAAAAAAGTTTCAACACAGTCCCACTTGACCCACTTGGTTGAGTCAGCCATACTAGTGCGATAGCTAAATAGGTTGGCAAAGGTTACGCCACAACCGACATAGCATTGTAGCGTCAGGTAGCGCAGTTTTTGACGGCAGCTGTTGATGGAGTAATATATCGACATTTAGTGGGTGACAAGTGGAGTTCAAACGAGAAGTCCAGTACGTAAGCGTTGCATTATGCGCGATGTGGCGAAGCTCTCTTGCAGCATCGATCCTTGACCGGAGCGTGAGCAGTGTGGGCGCTCAATAGAGGGCGCATCGGGCAGCATTGACGGTGACGTGGCTGGCAATAAAAATACGTAGTGCATGTAATACTCAAGCCAAGAACAAAGGTGAGGTCGGAAAATATAACATATATTATATGTGTCATGCCAAGAGCATATGCTTCGTCACCGCCGTTCGTAGGCTGTTTTAGAGAGCAGTTTATTGGTGCCCGTTCCCGGATTGATGTCCATATGTTTCAGCCAGCTGACACTGGCTGAAACGTATCGGTCTTGAGAATAAAGAACCACCCCGTCTGGTGCAAATACGCACCATTTAATTTTCGAGCTCCATAAAGTTAATTCCCTGTCTGTCTGCGCTGGTCTGACGAACGTATAGATATAAATGTTTTGGTCGCAGCAGAAATCGAACCTGAGAATTCTGAGAGGCAATCAAGTATTCTTTCACAGAGCCAATCTAGGTCTCGGCCCTGCTTTGGGAAAAGGCACTCTAGTGGCGTAATGATTGTGAAACGTAATTGTTGTAGCAGTGCTGCCCATCCAATTTATAAGCCTTACGCATCTACTGCAATGATACAGGCGTCACGTCGGGTTAGCGTGAAGTGTAGGTAATGGCCAACTGAAGTTGGCCCACGTAGCACTATCTACGGCTGTCATCCTCGCAAGCACAAGCTCAGCTTATCAGCTTACAGCTTTTGGTGTTGAGAGTGACAATGTTGCTCGTGGCATTGTTACGGAACTGTAAACAACCAATGTCCGTAACATATGTGGCTGTCCAACATACATGACTTGTGGGTATCACATGTGTACATATGTGTTGAGCGTTGTTTCGTAACACTGTTCTCAGGAGAAAAAAAAGGACCACAGTCTACTTCCCTCCGCATGCTTCGCAAGGCATCGATTCTCGTGGCATCTGCTGAAATTCCAGCTGTAGTTATCAAGGAACAATAAATATCGACCGCCTCATCATGTCTTCCCTGTACGCTCGTTTTAGGCATGGTACGTTTTTCCTGGAACTAAAACTAACATCTGGCGCCTGAAAGGGTGAAATGACGATATGATTATGAAGCACGCCATTGTGGAAGGCGCACAATTTGAGTATTAAGTGCTATTCCTAAACGAGCACCAACATCTCGCAGTACACCTGCCTCTGGGACTTCGCCTCCGAGAAAATGTCCCTACAACGGCCGGGATCTCACCAGCAGTCTTCTCAGTTATCATCCGAGTACCGCAACTGATACATCACCGCGGTGGACTTGTGTGACGATGAGTGTAATCGTTGAAACCAACAAACTTCTTACGTACGAACGATACTACATATTTAGGGCAAGACTGCTCCCTAGGAAGGAAGATGAGACAAGGCGCTCCTACGCCGTTGGAGTGTTTGTCAATGTTGAGCGTTTTGTCCAGTCTTAATCTTCGTGGTGAAGTTTTGTTCTAGATACGCGTAAGCGCTATATTACCGGCAGCTAGCCAGCCAACGTATTCGGTAGGAGTTATGTGCTTGCCGATTGATATCGAGTACGCCATGCTGTATAATCCACCCGAGAAAGCAATCTGATGAGCAGTAGGATGGTTAGCGGAGATGCTCTGGCGCATATTGAGAGCATTGCCTTTTCGTGTGTGCTCAAGTTCCTCTCATTCGAATAACCAACTTGCTAAACAAGGCAAAACACGAACTCGAGGCAATAATGAATTTACTGTGAAATATTCTAAGAATTAAAAGCAAAACACTCGCAAGCTGCGGTACGAAGAATAAAAATGTCGTAGCCCGGCCTATGACTCTATTTTTCTGCATGTATTACTTTTATCTACGGCAAACGTTTATCTAGGTACAACCCCGGAAAAGTAGAGCGCTGCGAGATAGGTAGCAGTGCAATTGAAGTTGTTAAAGAGTGCGCTTGCTTAGGACGGGTAGTAACCGCGTAGCCAAACTAAGATTGTAAGTAGCTAGAAGAATAAGAATGGAGGGGAGTACATTCGTCAAGCATTCGCAATTCAGAAATTGTAGACTGCCACTATTTCTCAAAAGGATGGTGAATAACAGCTGCGTCTTGCCAGTACTTACGGAGTAGAAACCTCCAGGCTTAAAAAGTTGGTTCAACTTAAACTAAGGACAACGCGACGAGTGATGAAAATGAAAATGATGGGTGTAACCTTAAGAGACAAGAAAAGTGCAAAGTGGGTCAGGGAACAAACTGGGGCTAAAGATATCATAATTAAATAAAGAAGAACAAATGAATATGGGCCCGGCGCGTAGGCAAAAGAACCATTGGTAATTAAGGTTAACTGAGTGGATTTACAGAGAAGGCAAACAGGTGAGGAGAAGACAGAAAATAAGGTGGGCAGATAAGATAAGGAAGTTTCCGGGTATAAAGTGGCCCACTACCAAGTTGACTGGCGGGACATGGGAAAGGCCTTTGTCCTGCAGTGCGCGTAATCAAGCTGATTATGATTATAAATACAAACGTACACGAAACTTAGCGCGTGTATTCCTACGGTAATGTGGCCACTATGGCCTGAATGGAACCTGCCTCGTCGAGCACGCAAACCAGACGACTGAGTAACTGCAAAAGCGCAGGGGCCTTGTTTTCAATAAGGGAGCATGTGAAAAAGAGTGCGTACCATAATCATCCCCAATTTGTAATGAATGTGCAATAGCACTATTCAAAAGTGACACGATTGATAACCTATCGGTAGTTACAAAACGAATCCGGCCTCGGACGCGACTTATGGTGCATCACTCGGTCAGCAAAAAGCAGGCGTGTTGATTAAAAACATTCGCTATGAAAAAAAGCTTCCAATCAACAACGATATACTGGTGCTATAAACGCAAGGGAGTAGCTGGAAGATAACTCCGAAGAAAAAGACAGTGCTAGCTTAGGTACCAGGATAGGTTTCCTTAAGGTATCACGACAAGGGACTTCAATGCATTGGGTACAGCACTCGTGAAGTTACATTATGCAAAACTACATTCCCTGAGTAACATGGGTATCGAAGACTAGCGTTGTCGGAAATACAGCAAAGGACCTGATCATCCTCCAAATGTGCGTCCACCTGAAAGAAATAAGCCCGCTGGAACTCCGGCTTTATGACGTGGGCGGGCTTCATTGCTGGCTCGCAGCCCAGAAAGACATTCTTTCACCGCGGGAGCTGATTGATGATTGATATGTGGGGTTTAACATCCCAAAACCACGATATGATTAAGAGAGACGCCGTAGTGGAGGGCTCCCGAAATTTCGACCACCTGGGTTTTTTTAACGTGCACCCAAATCTGAGCACACAGGCCTGTAGCATTTTCGCCTCCATCGAAAATGCAGCCGCCGCAGACGGGATTTGATCCCGCCACCTTCGGGTTCTGTAGAAGCTGTTTCGTATCAACCCGGTTTCTCGTGAATTTGACCGACTTCCGCCTACACAAGCGCATCACGTAAAAGCTGGAAATGCAAAGCTATCCCTATCCCAGCACCAGCCCGTGGTGTTGTCTTCCTCATCTTCTTCAGTACGCTCATTCATTATTTGGCAAACTATGAAGAGAGTTCTACATGATTCGAAGACTAAACCACGCCGCTTTGTATAGTACACGGGTGGTCTTGCTCCACTGCAGTCCAACAGCGGCGTACCCGCGTGCTCCTGCGCCACGTCATGTCTATACGCTGCCATGGAGCTGCACTGGCCCATGCGCGGAGCGCTGCAACGCTGGGCTGTGTTCTCCCTAATAGTGGGTTCCACTGTACATTGTACAGTCCCATAGAGATGCACACTTACATAAAGAGCGGACACTCCCTTAGGGCCCTGCGGCCCAGCTACTGCACTGCTTTCAGCTCCACGAATGGTGTGTCAGACCCGATACGGTCTTCACCATAAATAAAATAACAAAACTTTCTATTTCCGATGCTGGGATTTGAACCCGTACCCTCATGCTGCGAAAATGAGTCTTTATCACTAGGCTACACACCCATCTGTGCACGAAAAGTAATACATCTACATCACATCTGAACAACATGAATTTTTACCGTTTGGGCAAAATAATTGCATAAAAACAGGACTTTCTAGTCAAACTTTACTAATTTTTGTAGTAATGCATTAAACGTCCTCAGTGAGACACGTTGTAAAGCGGATGTGGAAGATTGCACAAATCAGTAAAGTTTGTTCTTTGCAAAATAATGGTGCCAAAGTTATGTTTTCATTGACCTTCTGAGGCGGCTATTATATGCAGTGAAAGAATAGTAAAAGCGAGCATAGGTGCGCCATCTAGCGGTTGGTCAGAACCTATCTTGCTGGGCCGCGAAGGGGCTCGAGTGGCCACTCTTTATATAGTAGGTTTATCTATAGTACTACCGTGGGCTTCATCAAACGAATGTAGGCCTAAATTCTATATTACGCGGGGCGGCCCGCTATACACACACGTCATTCATCCTTATCTCATCGACTTTGCAAGCAACTAACCTGAATTAAATTCATCCAGCTTCATCCACTAGAGGCACCGATAACTCGGTCACATTTCACGTCAGACCGGTAACAGTAATGAATGTTGCTATATTCAGTCATTGAAATGTCTTGGCCGTAGCAGATACGCTTGCAGTTGAATCACTGTGTGCAGCGGCGTCTATTTCTTCTCGTCTCGCAGTTTATCATTTCCCTACCACAGTGAAATAGCTTGGTACTGATGCCCCCGCCATGGAGGTCAAAAAAGAGTTGTTGAAATCAGTGTTGTCATACAGAATTGAATTGTGATTCCGGTCCGAATAATCGCGATTCGCTATTTCATTTTACTTCTCACCTGAATACATAACATGATTTTGCCTCGGACATGCATCACAGGTTTTAAAGAATTGTTCGTGAGCCACATAGGTACTAAAAAGGCGGAAAAGAAACCTCATCATAACGAAAATCTAAGCTACCTATGTGTTCATTCTAATAGACAGGGCACGCAGAGAAGTAGACAAGAAAGCATTCACGATAACATAACGCCCCAAACCATAACACCAACCATCTGGTTATTATTCTGCTTCATCCGATGTGCCATTGAAACTCACTGGCACGCTGCGTACGCCGATCTGCTGACAACTAAATCTACCTACTCTAAAAGGCTCCGCACATGAGTATTTGAGCTGAATGTTTTTATAAGAAAAAAAAAACACCTCATGTGGTTGTCTTTTGAAAGAACCTTAATAGAATCGAGCCATTTTAGCAAACGAGCATGTCTTTATGTCGTCAGTTCAAGTTTCGAATTTCAGGTCACATTTTCGTTCCTCTTTTCCAGGACAGAGGCTGATTCACCGATACCAGACGGCGGCGATGACGTCAGTGAGCTGTACTATTCTTGGCGTGTGGGCTGTCATCGAACCCACCAGTTTTACGTGCAGCAAGCACTGCCTGTGCTCTCACACAAGATGATGGTTTTTGCACTGCTCGCTCGGCACTCGCCTGTTCACTACAGTAGCTCGTGAAACTTTCAATATGCCTTGGTATTCGCATGCACTTTTTCACTTTCTCACAAACACACAGTGCGCGCAAATAGCATCAACAAAGTTATTACTGAGGACTGCTAATATTGTCTGCATGTGAATTTATTCTGTAACGAATCCTCTTGGATGCTCTGCAGTATTTCTGTTCCGGGTTGTCGTATGTATCTCCGGGACACCATAGCACGTTTGCTTTGTATTCTACGGAAGCTAGTTTTTGGAACGAGCACGCAAAAAGTCTTGCACTATTGTAGAGAAGCGTTTCTGTCAAAATATATTCTTCCCGTACTCAATAAACGTACTGAATGGTGTGAAATACAGCGTCTTTATCACAGCTTGGCAAACAGCTGTGAGATTTCCTTCACTTTCTAAAACTGTTATATTCCGTGTCTGATAAATTCGAATACCTGGCTGCAACACGGGAAGTAATGAGAGGGTAAGAACTCTTTCAGCGATATTACATCTCTACAGCTATTAGAAAGCTTCGTTGTTCAAGAAGAAGAAATGGCAACTACAAAATGATCCACCTGCTCTATTTGATTCAGTTTGGAATGGGTTACGGTAAAAGCGTAAGTAGTGACGCGCGTTCCGTATTCACGTGGTTGTAACGATGAAGAAACGAGGAGTGGTAAAGAAAAGTTTGTTTACCGAGTCAACCTGTAGGCATCACAAAGCAAACTCACCGCAGAATCAAGTAACAGCTGCTCTACAAAAATAACAGGGAGAACGGTCGCTGGTCTGATATAAGCTGAATGTCCAAAGAAGTGAGATTTTGCATTGTACACCGGAACTTGCGCATTGTCTTTGTTTCCGGTGGAAGCGCTGGCTCCGCAAGGAACTCCGTTACGAGTATCGTGCGTACAACCTTAGTTTTACAACGCCATCGCATGAGCTCTGAGCGTGAGAGATGGTTGCATCTAATATTCTCTAGAATTAAAGGGATTACCCTACAAGTCACAGCCATCAGATCAGCATAATCAATCAGATATATGCGGGAAATTGTCACTCTACGTAAGCATTATCACAACAGATAGTACCACGAATCACTGTTCACGCGGGAAGCCTAGCTTTTCAGGTGGCTGTCTGCCTAGTGATTACGGTTTAAAAGTGGTCCGACTTTCTGAATAAACATGTTGTATCTACTAGCAAAGTGTGGTGTACATATGCGCTTTCTATTGTCCGTGTTTGGCTTTGCGCTACTACAAAATCTTTCAAATAGATCACGAACAAGCCCGCATTACAACTCTTGCCAGAGGAAAGTTTCAGCATTTCAACTGGTACAAAGTTTTGATCTATTCATTGCAAAGTGTTCCCAGTGCATAAAAGAATTAGAAAAAGACAATACAAAAAGGCATGGCTACGTTTGTGCCGTGTCTTTTCGAATTTTCAACGTGCTCTCATTATTGGGCAATAAATTCATGCCAACTTGAGCAAGTGTGAACCCTCTCGAATAACTTTTCTACTACAATTATCAATCTGTTGGTCTAAAACTTCTTCTCTGCGCACACGTGTTGGAGGCGAAGCATATTTTGCCGGACAATATGAATAATGTAATGAGTATGACTCACCAAAAGTGCGCTATCCTTACGCAGCGCACCGTAATGAAGGCCTCTGGACGTTTCGACCATCTGGCGTTCTTTCAGCTGCACTGACACCACAGCACACGGACCTCTGGCACGTCGCCTCTGTGGGAATGAAGTTGCCACGGACGAAATCGAACTCATGACATAGAAATCATCAGGCGAGTTGCGTTTCCACTACAGCAGAGATGAGCCGGATGAAAAGTGAACTAGACCAGGTGATTGCTCGGAACGGCGGTAGCAAAAACGCACGAAAAGTAAAGCCCTAACAGGGTCAATCAGCTCGCGGCGCTGCGTTTGGTATATAGACTGCAATCTTTATTGTCGCGAAAGTTGCACGTGGCTCCGCCAAAGTAAAGCGCAGAGATAGAATGCCCACTTCCTTTCAAAAGACCTAGGTTCCAAGCGTAAGTTCATCTACTGAGAAGTAGCTTTTGCCCCTGAGTTCTTCCTGGTTAACACAGAAGAGGAAGTAGCGTTTTTTCTTAGCAAGAAGGTCCATGAACGCCTGACCAACGCTTTTCTGTCACGAACATGACGTGGAAAAGTGTATACTAACAGATCATAAAGAAGAATCTAGAAGAAAAGTAATGCCGCGGGAATCGAACTCATGTGCTCTTATGCAGCAATGCTCGAGACGAGGCAACTAGGCCGCTAAGGCGACGTCGTTTAGCATAACGACGGTAATAATAAGGTATCGTTTATATAAAGACAGTATAAATTCCTAAAACACCACCGCCTAATAAGTTTAGTGCTAAAGCTGATTGTACATCTCAGTTATATGAGCGTCGAAGTAGCTTTCTTGGTTAAAACTTGCATTTTTCACAATTTAATGTTTCCAGATTTTGCTCTCACACTCTTACGTGTGTATGTTCACTGCTTCTCATTGCTTTCTTTAGTGGGGAAGCCCCAAGTGGCGCCTAACAAAATATTCACTGCATACAGTATTAAGTTATACTGTTCACATTAGTCATTATTCATTTGGTTCTATCTTATGTTTGTTTTCTTTAGTATGTATATATTTTATATATACAAAATGATGCAATTATGCTTAGTTTATAATTTTGATTATTGCTTGTGTTGCCTCTAAAATTGTTTTACCACAATTTGCCCTTAACAGGAGGTCCCAATACCGTCTTTGACTTTGGGACCTTCTTTTGTATACTAAACACATGTTACATTCTTGTATTCGTTTCAATAAAAAATCAGAAATATAAAATATGAAACCTGCCCCCCCCCCCCCCCCCACCTCTCCCTGTACTGCTAGGTTTTTTTTTCTGTGCCCTCTTGAGTGTCGCCCTTGTTACAGTTATGCAGCCCATTCTCCGCAACATATTTTCAAGCTTGTACCAACTAGTTCAAAGGAGCTCTTCATTGAAGTTCTGGTGGTCGAAATTTCCGGAGGCCTCGACTATGGCATCTCGTATTTTTTTCATAATTATTGCGCGATTCTTGCACACTAAACTGAAGCTGTTCTAGTTCATCATCTTCTTTTTATTCTTCCTCTTGTTGTTGTCAATATTAGAATTAATATGGTGCTCCGTTTTCTGTTCACATGCAAACGAAATAAAGAAATCAGATCATTATCATGTCTCATGGCCACAGTAGTAGAAAGAGCGGTGATGAGTAGTAGTTCCTGACGTCACGCGCGCCGATAAATAGGGCAAGTGTGTGATAAAGTGCATAAATGACGGAGAGGTGGCATCAAATCACCAAACAGGAGCCAATACGTCATTACAGCTTTCGGGAAACAATACAATCCACGGCTGACTGTTGTCACACAAAACGAGGACAGGAGAAAAGCGCGTTGTGGTGGAGTTAAAGGACTTTTCAGAAGTACGGAATGGTCATAAGTCGCAACTCGTTACAGTGTGTCCTGAACCGGTATACAACGTTTCCAACGAGCTATTGCGAAATGACAACACCACTGAAAGATTTGCATAGGGATGGAACAGAGACACGCCGGTGTTCGTGGCGTCCCTTTGCTAACATTCTATGCACTGACCACATTTTTTAGTGGAACAAAGCAAACTTGAGCCATGTCAACCCACTGAAATAGCTTTTAAGCCTTTCAGACGCCACCTTGTGAGAAATGTCTGTAAATGTGTCAAATCACTAAACGTTACTTCAAGCTACTCAATATTATATTGTAACAAGAATAACGAGATTATTGTGGAATCTACGTGTGTCATAGTAACTCGTACTAATTGAGTTGTGATTAAATATCTATTTATCCTAAAGTAATTGATGCTTATTTTGGCTTAAATAGATGGTAATCTCAGAATAAAAATATAGTGCTAATTTATGTTTGGTTATGTCAATTGTGAACAAGGAAAATTTCTACTTTTCACAATGCTTGCAGGAAACGGCACATCGTACGACTCGTCAAACGTGGTAGTGCCTTCAGAAAAGTGAGCATATGTATGCGTACACTGCAAAATAAGGTTGAAAGAAGACAAGTAATCATATAGGAGGTTCAATTATTCTAATGTGCGATATTTCTTGCTCTTATTTAGCCTCTAGTTGATGCAAATAACTAAAACGAGTGCTGTACATTACTGTGTACATATCATCTGAAAGGGTTAAAATGTGGTTTCAAACTATTGTTTATAAAAAAAACAAAAAATATATGTAGCATCAAAACGTCTTTTCTGCCCAAACGTGTTCGATCTGAGGCATATATGCCTCACAATAAAGATAGTGTCATGAATTCGACGTCCCAAAATGATGATATGATTATTATACAGGACGTATAGGAGGGATCTGCAAGCGTTCCGGATCTCTGCTGGCGTTGTTTACCATTGGCTGACATCACATGGCACAGGATTCTCAAGCATTTTCCTTTCATCGGAATGCAACTGTCATGGCCGGGCCCGTGGCCACCACATTTGTATCACGAGCTTCACCTTATCTGCTTCACAGTCACATCCCAACATTTGTATCAGGAGCCGATCTGCTTCACCGTTACATCACATCATTTGTATCAGGAGCCAATCTGCTTCACCGTTGCATCACATCCTTTGTTTCATAAGCCGATTCGCTGCACCGCTACATCACATCTGCGGACTTGCCTGACGATAAGTAAATGTCTTTGAAAGCAAGAACTTCGGTCGAACGAATGAAATTCTTGCCGACTGAGACCAACCGGGCTACTACAAAATATATATTAAAGCTAGTAGCGCTAACTGATGATGACTAGGGTGGTTAGATAAACTACTGTGGCAAGTAATGACAGCGCTCATTCTCCTCTTGGTCACTTAACCAACTTGTTAAATAAGACAGAGCGCAATGAGTATGCACTAACGAAATATACACGAAACAAATCAAGATTTACAAGGCGAACACACATGAAATAATGAAAATGTGGTAGGTAACTTACGAGAGCAATTTTTCCGCATAAATTAGCTTTACCTATATAAGGTACACGTGTTTAGTAGTTATTGTGTGTAGCGCAGTGTCAATACAGCTACTACGGTCTGACAAAAAAAAGTATCATGTCATACCACGCACACCAGACTTCTAAGCCACTACGCAATCATCGGGGTACCCCCCCTCCCCCCAACTAAACTTGCTTTCAAGAAGGTTTAGTTGGGGGGAGGAGGGTACCCCAATGCAAGAAACATAATCATCGCCAAATAATAAAAAAAACATAATCATCGCCAAATGCAAGAAATGCACACAAACACTGCTGAAATTTGACGCTTTATCTGCCATGAATAGCACATCGCGGTTTATGATCCCCTTCTGGTCGATCATGAATTTTAGTGCATCCCTCGGTCAACGAAAAGAAGGCGTGCTGACTATGCACATTTTATTCGAAAAAATATTGTAACGTTCGACGGGTACTGTGGCTATTTACGCTGGGCAATAGTTGCGAGGGCGCATTGAAGAGAGCGACCGTACTTGCCGGGCACCTTGACAGTTTTCCTCAAATTATGACGTCGAGAGACTTGGATGCATTGGTTACAGTCCTCAGGAAGTTAGATTATTGGCAACTTCAAGGACTGGCCACCGCAGGTATGCTGGAGAACATTAGCATCGCCGGAATGACAACAAACGAACAGATCATTGAGCAAGTGCGCACCAAGCTGCAGGAAATAAGCTGAATGGCGGGCCGGCTTCACTGTATGGCTCGACTTTACTGTTGGCTCGGAGGGCCTAAAAGACGTCCTTTCACCGTGGAATCTGTATCGTATCAAACCGTTCAACGTGAATGTGATGCAGTTCAACCTACACAGGCGCATCGCGTTGGAGCTTGCCATGCCAGGGCATCCTCTAGTGTTTGTGCCGGAGGCCGCATGGCCGTCACCGCTACGCGTGCATTATTGTTGGGGACACCTTAAACACGACTGAGCACTACGTCGTCTGTGTGTGCATTTGGAACCACTTGAGATTCGTGGCTGTGTGGGCATCCGAGTCGGTGGCTAGGGAACGTCTTCGTTGCGCCCTCACTTCAGCACTCGGTGGCAGTACCGAATATTTGTGGGCTGGTTCATTTGAGACCCTTAGGCAGGCCTATGTGGTAACCCGCTGCAATGAAGTGGTTCAACAGGCCGCGCCGTAAACCACGAAATACACCTCGACTGTGACGTTCACTATCGCGGATGCCTGGAAGGTTTCGACATACTTCATTTGAGGTAAGGAAACATCTGTGCCTCTTACATTAGCTGCAGAGGTAATAGTTTCCTAATAAGCGCCTTTTAAATGTCTAATAGCACTCGTCTAATGATGGAGGCCAAATAGTGACTTAGGATGCGCAGTAATTCGTTAGGTAGCACACCTAGGTATCTGGTTGCGTACAGTGTGCGATAGCCTGTACTTTGTCGATTTACGGAGGGCGTACATGCCTTATCAGACGAAGGTGGTGGCTTCGTTAGGCCCAAGCGCAACTAGTCATTATTTTGTCTTTTCCAGTGTACGAGCAGCTAACGTGCATTAAAATCAGTATGCCACGTGCACTATAGATGCCGAGAACTCTCGCATTCGTGTCAGACAAATAACCAAAATGTATGGTGCTACGTTTCGTCATTTAAATGCCGTAGCCATCGCAGAACCGCTTTCATTGTAAAGCACGTTGTGTGTCGGAGTCTATTTCTTGCAGCCTCGTAGATTATCATTCGCGTACGGCGCTGAAACAGTTTGCTTTTGATACCCATGTTTCTGTACAATCAGGCATACTTGAAACTTAAGCGGGTCCCGTACGACTGTGATGTGTTTTTTAGGGGCGAAGCTCCTTAGGGCGTGGGCTGTGCGTCCCCTGTAGCCTGTATGTAGCCACCCCTAGTTTAGTTCTTGCAGTGTTCACTAGATGGCGGTACCGTTCCCTGTATGTAGCCACCTCTAGTTTAGTTCTTGCAGTGTTCACTAGATGGCGGTACCGTCTCCTGTATGTAGCCACCTCTCGTTTAGTTCTTGTAGTGTTTACTAGATGGTGGTACTTGTAGCTGATGATGAAAAGATGCAAGATGTTATAAACTAGAAAGCGGTACTTGTAGTTGATGAAAGACGCGAGATCTTATAAAATAGGAATGATGTCACATATGGCGCGTGTCATTGGTTGAAGGCAATAGTTCGATTTAGTGTGGCGACGTACGCTAGGGGGAGCGATGTAATAAAATCGAGTGGGCAAAATGTACAGAGGATTCATGGTTTACCAGGTTTACCTCCGGAGCTTCGCCCACTCATCATCATTCACTTCGTGGATATGGCGGAATTTTTTTTCGTTTTTGGTTTCTGTACGCATAATAGCGACATAGTTTTGCATCGGGCACGTAGGGTAGGTCTCCAGAAATCTTTGCAGGCCTCATTGGTAACAAAGAAATGACAGAAAGGAAGCTCAGAAAATAGCTCAGCTAGGTGCTAAGTATTCCTATTGTAACAGGCGGATACCACACTACTGATGGCACTACAAGAAGCCAACCAACCACCACAACCAAACAATTAGCCGACATCTCGTTTTGTGACTTCCTTCTTTAGTCGGTGTTCGCCCACCATGTGTTGTTACTCAAAAGGTATGCGCAAGACGATATTCTTAGACGCTTGGCACACGCATATGCTGGCTGATTTTTCAGCAGAAATAAAAGAACATTGTTTGGTCGGTTTTGCACAAAACCTTTTTAGAATTAAGGCATTTCATGAACAAGCACTTCGCTATGCCACCGCACGAGCTCCGAAAATGATGTCATAATTATTATTTTTGTTTGTCTCAACAGAGGCTGGTCCCCCCCCCCCAAAAAAAAAAAACAGATGACGACGATGTAGGCGGAATGCCTTTTTCATGGAACCCTTCAGTTCACCTAGCAGCAGTCATCGTATTCAACACAAGAGGAGGACTTTTGCATTGCTTGCGTGTTTGCTACAGGCACGTTCATTCGTATCGCTCGTGAAGTTTCCGCAATACCCCTTTGAGTTTTCGCGCACTCGTTCGATATCTCTGACAAACATAACGTGCGTACAGAACATTAACGAATTTTCATTACAGAGCACTGTGCATACTGTCTGCATGGTATTGCATTCATGTAACAAATCTTCCTTGACGATTTGCCGCATTTCTTTTCTGGTTATTTTATGTATCTACGGGGAGGTATATCACAATCAACTTGTAGTTTGGACTTGGTATTATTACTGTAGACAAGTTTTCTTGCAAAAACTGTAATATTCTCATGTGCAATAAATGTACAGGCTGGTATCAAGTGCTCCACCTGTACGGTACGTGAGCACACAGGCGCCAGACTGACTTCACTTTCAAATACTTATATTTCTTTTGGTTTCCAATAAAAAGAAACTCCGTTGCAACAATTTTTTAGCATAATGACAGCACAATACTACAGTTTACAGAAACGGCAGTGTTCAAAAGCATAGATTGTCGTGAGGAAAGGGTTCACCTGTTCTAGTTCAAGCTCTTCGGAATGTAGAATGGCCGAAATTTCAATACTGACACGCATTCACTATTCTTGCGTTTGTAAGCTCACAAAAATAAGGAACGGTGATTGCTGTGTTATTTAACGGGTGAACTTGCACCCTATTTTACGTACACTCATACCTGAAGCAAGGAACGTTCTCCGTGGAAAGAGCAGCGAGGAGGATCGTCGGTCAGAGGCAGTATGAATATCAAAATAATGCATCCCTTAGGTGTACCTATGCGTGAAGTTACTTACTGTTCTTGCTGGTGTGAGCGTTAGTTTAGCATTAAGCTCAGTAACTAGTGTAGTGCGCACACAGTCACAATTTCATAACACTATCGCACGAGCTCAGGGCGCCATATACGGTTGCATCTAATATTCGCGAGATCTAAAGAGATGCGTGTTTAAGTATTCCTTAAGTAAACAGCAGCGTTATACAAAGAACATCACAGAAAAGGGGTAAAGTATGTACTGACAAGGGCAAGTGTCTTCGGCAGGGGTAGACTGATTCACATTCGGTTGTATTAACCCCATATTATTTTATTCAGACGAGCCCCGCCACGGTGGTCAAGTGGCTAAGGTACTCGGCTGCTGACCCACAGGTGGGATCGAGTCCCGGCTGCGGCGGCTGCATTTCAGATGGAGGCGGAAATGTTGTAGGCCCGTGTGCTCAGATTTGGGTGCACGTTAAAGAACACCAGGTGGTAGAAGTTTCCGGAGCCCTCCACTACAGCGTCTCTCATAATCAAATGTTGGTTTTAGGACGTTAAACACCACATATCAATCATCTTTATTCAGACGACGGCCATGTGTGCCTCATCAAACGGCAAAGCTGACCGTCTGCGATGACCGCCCGGCGGCATTCATGACGAGTCATGCGAAGAATCTGCACTACGTGATGAAAAATGTTCGCGTTACGTCATCCTACACGACTCCACATGATGCATTAGTTGCGCCCTCCTTTCGGCATCAAACAGTATCAGACAGCGCGCGACCTCGAAAGGTGCACATACATACGGCGCTTGAATGTGGTGCGTGAAAGTGCGGATCTTTTTCCCTGCTTCTTGATGCACTAGTTGAGGAGCGGCTTTTGCCTTCGGATCTTCGTAGCTCAGCGCTCAAGTGAACCTGTGGTTTGAGCGCGAGTTTGTGTTGTTTGTGTTTTTGCACGAAAGTCTTTCATGGCGGAGTTCTCCAAGACTTCACTGGCGTTTTTCTGTCACGGATATGACGTTCTGATACGTATACTAACAGATAAAAATAAATTAGAAAAGAAGTACCATCAACGGAATCGAACCCCCAATCCCTCTCCCCGGAACGTGCCATGCGATATAATTAGGGCAAAAAAAGCTATGTTATACATCATGCTACATGCGCCCAATTCATATACATCATTTACTAACAACGGCGCACTTGTCTTGAAAGCAGGCATTTTCGTCATCGCAAGTGACGTGGCATGGCGAATGCGAAAGGCTCACTTTAAGGTCGTCACCCGCTCTTAGCAACGCGGTCGCGCCACTTTGCCTTACCGGACGTCGGCGAGCATACGCTATCACTTAAGTCGGTTCGGAAGTGGTTGGCTCAAGCCACTTAGGAAACGGTTTGCACGTCTTGTGTGTTCACTGGACGTTTAGGTTGAATTTACAGAGCACTGCACCAAAAGTGTGCTAAATGAGAGTGATGTTCAGATACTGAGAAGTAATCAGTGCTACATTTGTTAGGTCGTCCTTTGTTAGAATCTTTTCATGCGTAACTTGTGCTCGAACACCATGCCGTCACTTTATAAAGCTCGTTGTTCGTTGCGTCACACTACAATTTGTTTCTACCGCATCCATTTCCTCGCTCTTGATACGACACAGCGCAAAATATACACTTAACTGACTTCACGAAGACATCTCTCACTTTCTTGTTAAAACGATTCCCATTTCGTAGTAACAACTCGCACAGATGAATTGCCTGACGTGATGGGCCACTTCGTGGTATTGAGAGGCACACACAGGCACGTAGGAGCTCATTGAAAATTTTTCACCGCATACGTCATCAGTACGATTCATTTAGTGACGTCTTTTTACACATGGACTCTGGATGTACTATCACACCTCAGGTTATCTTAAAGGTATGATTCCGCTTTTCGCAGCCAAACTGTCCCAGCCATAAATAACTTGCACTCCGTCGTAAAAAAAAGTAGCCTCATAATTTATCGGAACGTGCTGTTTGGTCCTCTTTACCTGAGGCTGTTTCAATTATGGGTCAGTTCTGCTCCGCTTGCTGCGAGAGAAAAAACAATATCTGAAATGTAGAGAGGTTAACTATACTAAACCCAGTTGGCTATCCTACACGGGAGAACTTGCTGAACTCCTTCCTCATGTGAGTATGCACTATAGGAACTGGGTGACTATTTGTGCCTAAATACCAGAAGCGATTGTGAAAGACAAATGAACGCGAAAGAAACAGAAAAAAATAGAAAATATGGATAAAGAAAAAGAAAGGCGGAGGAAGCAAGAAAGCGATAGGAAAAAACTAAGAGAAAAATATGGTGAAAGCAAGCTACAGGGGCGCGTAATAAAAAATGCCCGAGTGGCCAAATTTCTAGCTGGGGAATAATTAGGTTGTTAAGCCCTTTTGTTGAATGCTCTTGTTGTTAGAACTTGTTAAACAATGGGAAACACGATAAAAGTGAATTAACGGAATAAAGGTGAAACCAATTAAGAACTACAAGTTTAACACACGTAAACTATTGTGGTATTGATATATTTGGCGGCATGAATTAGTTTTACCTGAGGTGCACATCCACAACAATTTTAGTGTACAGAGCTCTGGGAATGCAGCCAGTTTAGTCAAAACGAAACCTGCCACGTCAAAAACGCCAACCAGACGACAAAGCCACAGTGCAAGAGCAGGGGCGCATTAAAAAAAAGACTGGGCATGTAAAAAAAACGCTGAGAAAATTATCGCCAAAATGATTGATTGATATGTGGAGTTTAACGTCCCAAAACCACCATATGATTATGAGAGATGCCGTAGTGGAGGGCTCCAGAAATTTCGACCATCTGAGGTTCTTTAACGCACACCCAAATCTAAGCACACAGGCCTACAGCATTTCCGCCTCCATCGGAAATGCAGCCGCCACAGCCGGGATTCGGTCCCGTGACCTGCGGGTCAGCAGCCGAGTACCTTAGCCACTAGCCCACCACGGCGGTGGGCATATCACCAAAATGCTACGAATGTGCAGAAGCTCCAATGGAAATCGACGTTTATCTGTCATTGATAAGGCCCTGGTGCTTTATAAAGCCCTTCCCACCGGCCTGCGAAGCTTAGTGCATCCAGCGGTCAACGAAAGGCAGACGCACCGTTTATGAAGATTCGCTGGGAGGAAAAGCTTCCTACGTTAAACGGAATACTGTGGCCATCAGCTACCGACAGTAGCTGCAAGGGTGCTCTGCCGAAAACGAACGTACATGCCGCGTACCTTAATGGTTTTGCTGAAGCTATGACGGCGAGAGACTTGAATAGTTTGTTTACACTCCTCAGGAGGTTCAATTACGAGATCCTTTTGGGCTTGACCGCCGTAGATTTCGTGGACAGCTTCAGCATTGCCGTAATGACGAAGGAACATGTCATTGATGAAGTGCGCACCTACTTGCAAGGAGTAGAAGTCGTGGAGGGCCGTCTTTACTGTATGGCTGGGCTTTATTGTTGGCTCGCATGCCCAAACGACTTCCTTTCACCTTGGGGGATGTATCTTGTCGACCCGGCTAAGGTGAATTTGTCCCACTTTGAGCTGCACAGCCGCATCGCTTCACAGCTGACAGTTCCAGAGGGTCCTGAGGTCATCTGCGTCTGTGTCTGGGACAGTCTGAGCTACGTGGCTGTTTGGGCATCCAAGTCGGTGGGTAGCGAATATCTTCGTTTAGCCCTTGCTTCAGCGTTCTGCGGCGATTCCAATAGCTTGTGGAAAGGTTCATTCGAGAGCCTTACGAATGCTTATTTGGCAGCCCGCTACAATTGGACAGCCTCACAGAATACGTCCTAAGCCACAAAATACAGCTCCACAGTGACGTTTAGGAGCGCTGATGCCTGGAGCAATCTGACGTACTCCATTCTGAGGTAAGGTTCGCATTTATGCCTGTTGCATGTGCCTCAAAGATAATTTACTAATAAGGCGATACGAATAGGACGTCAAATAGCCCCACCACGGTCGTATAGTGCCTAAGGTACTCGGATGCTGAACCGCAGGTCGCGGGATGGAATTCTGGCTGTGGCGGCTGCATTTCCGATGAAGACGAAAATGTTGTAGGTCCGTGTGCTCAGATTCGAATGCAGATTTGGGTCGAAATTTCCGGAGCTCTCCGCTACGGCGTCTCTCATAATCATATTGTGGTTTTGGGACCTTAAACGCCACATATCAATCAGATTGACGTCAAATGGTTAATTTGTTGGCAGATTTGTTTTATTAAGCACGAAGGCATAATCTGAGGCTGTGGACTTTGTCCTACCTTGTGCTTTGTCAATTTAATGTGGGCATAGATTCCGCATAGTAGTTAACGTATTCGGCTGCTGGCCCGCAGGTCGCGGGATTGAATCCCGGCTGCATTTTGATGGAGGTGATGAGGATGTAGGCCAATATGCTCAGATTCAGGTGCACGTTAAAAATTCCCAAGTGGTGGAAATTGCGGGAGCACTCCACTAAAGCGTTTTTGATAATCATGTAGAAGTTTTGGAACATTAACCCCGCGTATCAATCAAATCATCAATAGATTCCATACTTAGCTCGTAAATAAAAGGATTACTAGCAACAAACGTGCATTACACTGAATGTGCCACGCGCTTTCTAATGGCCTCGAGCTCTGTCGCATATTGTCTCAGGCCGATAACCAAACTGCATGGTGCTAGGTTTAGCCATTCAAAAGTTCTAGCGGAAACGCTTCCATAAAAAATGCGTGTGCGTGTGTGTGTGTGCGTGTGTGTGTGTGTGTGTGTGTGTGTGTGTGTGTGTGTGTGTGTGTGTGTGTAAAATCGCAGATTATCATTCCTGTACGGTCGCGAAATAGAATGATTTTGATGCTATAGCGATAAAATCTTTCGGTGTCTGCGCACTCATTCAAAACTTCGGTGTGGTGTGTATGGCAAGGACACGTTCTTCAGATTTAGTTTTGGTCTGCACACCTAAAGAACTCATGGTTTTCAATGCGGCACGTTGAACAGGTCTCAAATAATCAGTCCGAGTGACGTTCTTGCTCAAAAAAGCATGAAAGAAAGCTCAGTATAACATAAATGAGCTAGCTGGTAAGTAGTCTTATTCTGATAGACAGCTCCCTTATTCCAATAGACATCGCGAGTAGGCGCGGATACATGAACAATGCGACGACACTGCAAGACACCGATCATCAGCAGCAACTCTAGAGTCAGTCGACGTGACGTCTTCTAGTGTCGTTACCCGCTATCTTGTGTCGGCAATATGAGGCTGATATTTTTAGAGGCTTGGCGTGTGCATATGCACGCTAAAACTTTTCAGCAGGGAAAAAAAAAGACCTCGACAATTCGTCTTGTACAAGGCCTTAATGGAACCGAGGCATTTTCACAAGCGAGCACGTCTGTCCCTGTTTGCAATCACATGAAGCTCCGCGTCTGACATCACAATGTGTTTTTCTCTACGCAGGCTGCATGCTCCCCCAGAACCCGATGAAGATGGGGCAGACAAACTGCAATATTCTTGGCGTGTGGGCTATTCGGCCTGTGGGCTATCATGGAACCCACTAGTTCATCTAGCAGCAACGGCTCTGTTTCAACTGAAGAGATGCTTATTGCCTTGCTTCCTTGTACCCACATGGTTCATACTTGCAGATCGTGACGCTTTCAGCATAAGCTCTTGAGTTTGCCTTCACTCGTTCGCTATATCTGACAAGCACACAGTTTGCGCATAGTCTGAAAAATTTTTTTATTACAGAGCACTGCACACGCTGTCTGCATGATGTTCAAACCTAGTAACGAATCCTCTTGGATGAATTGCCGCATTTTTGTGGCTGTCATTTTATCTATCTAACGAAACGTGTACCAGTTTTACTTTGTAATTTCCGTCTGGCACTTTGTTTTTAGAATGAACGCGCAGAGAGTCTTGCACTTGACAATACTACTCTAGACAAGTGTTCTTGCGAAAACTATTCTTCTCATATGCAATAAATGTACCGGTCGCTATTAAGTACAGCGAAGAGACTTGTTGGGCAAGTTGGTTCCTTCCTAATGACCTTTTTGCGCGAAAAAAACACGTGAGAAGGACAAGTCATGTCTGAGACCAGGGTGTTCGCAAGAATGAAAGGCAAGATTGCACGAGAACTAGAGGAGGCAAAATTTATAATAGATTAGGTGACACATACGTGGGGAGACCCCCATTCACGCTACATGACACCGAGTTAGATTACCTCAGGGCCTGCCACTAAAAAGGTTTTTTTTTCTGCTAATATGACGTGTTACTTTGTTGACCTGTGCATGTTTGCGCTTTTACAAATAAATTTCTTTGATAGTTTCACGTGCCACTCTCTCGTGTTTTTTTTTCGCGCCTTAAGCTGGTTAAGTTTCAAGTACACCATGTGAATGACAGGTGAGCAGACGGCCACCACAATGACCCCACTTTCAAAGACTTACTTTTCTTGTTCTTTCATTTCAAAATCCCTGCCGGAACTACTTCATTAGTGTAATGATATCACATCTCTACAGCTTATAAAAATTTCAGCGTTCAAAAACAAAGTATCTGCTCCAAAAGTATACACCTGGCCTGTTTTCAGTTGTTTAAGTTGTGTTATGGTAAACGTGTCAATACTAATGCGAGCTGATTATTCCCGTAGTAGTCACGGTGCAAAAACGAGCAACGGTAATGGTGAAGCTGTTTTTCGGGGAAACCTGAAGCCTGTAGAATGCACAGAAACTGCACAAGTGACTAAAACTTCCCTGAAAAAGAGCAGAGAGGCCGATCACCAGTCGCAGATAATGTGAAGTTTCAAAGAATTCATCTCTAACATGAGTTTATGCGCGAACTTACGCAGTGTTATTTTTGGTAGCGTAAGTGTTACACCATCCGGTGTAACGAAGGCGGTTTTTTCACGATCTAGTTCATCAACTGCGTATAGGTATATGCGTATAGGTATACATCAAATGCGTATAGGTATATATTCTTGGAGTGTCTTTATGGTATGTTTGTTTTCATGAAGAGTTTTCATGTATGATGTCTATTTTTAATGCTTTATTCGCAGTGACAATTATGTACATGCATGTTGTGATTTTTCTGGTTGCTCTATTGTTTGTATACTCGCATCGCATGCAAACATGTGCACGCTTGCCGAATGCGCATGGGAGTAGGAGCCTCTGTCAGGCAATACGGTCTTTAGCTCTTACTCCTCTTTCTGTATCAGAAAAAAATAAAATAAACTTCAAACTTCAAACTTCGATCTTCCAGTACCCACTTTTCAAGTCTATCGATGAAAAATAGTTGGCCTGCCGCAGTCTGTCGAGGGAATCATTGATGCGGGGCAGCGGATAGACGTCTTCTCTAGTCACGCTGTTAAGTTTTGCTGTAGTCGAAGCTGAAGCGCAGTGATCCATATTTTTTCTTCACGAGCACGACCGGAGATGACCAGGCCCTCTTCGAAGGTTGGATAACGCCATCTTGCAACATCTCATCGACATTTATCACGTCACGTTTCTTTGCCGAAACGGTTTTATGGGCGAGACGTCGGTATACGTAAATTTTCGGTGTTTGGTGATCGGTGTCTGACGAACCTTCGAGGTAGACGCGAAGCGCTCTTTAAATTGATATAGCAGTTCACGTAGCTCAGTCTGTTGTTGTTACGAGACGGTCGAGTTGAAATCAACTTTGGCAAGTAGTCAAGTCACGTCGCTTGGTGTCGGTCGAAGCCCGTCGTCGGCTGATGTAGATGCCAAGCATTCAGAAGCGTCTGCGATAAGGTAAGCGATAAGCGATGGCGGTGTCACGAAACAGGTGCCGGTACTCATTACTGAAATTAGTCACAAGTAAGGTACAGTGTCCGTCTTAAAGCGTGACGAGGCTGCGTGCAGCGCAGACTCCTAGCGTGAACAAAAGCGCCAAGTTGCCTTCGGCGACAACCGCACCATGCCGTAACTTGTCGGACACCACATCAACTGGGACGCTTGAACGCGGAGGCAACGTGATGCTGTCGGCAGAAACGCGAAACGTGCTGTCACGGATGTCGTCAGATTTGTCGGAGAATCCAGCTGTCGAAAACTTCACGGTACGCTCTCGAAAATGGACAATAGCGCCATGCTCGCGCAAAACGTCAACTACCAGAATTAGGTCTATGGAACAGTCACGTAGTAGGAGGCAGCTGGCGAGAAACATACGTCCCCGAGTGCTCACTCTGATAGTGCACATGCTTATTGGAGCGACTACGTGCCCGCCGGCAGTACGAATTTGAGCTTCGTACCAAGGCGCAACAAGTTTCTTTATGTGCGCTGCTAGTTTTCCGCTCATGATCGAATAGTCCGAACCTGTCTCCAATAATGCACTAACGTCGTGGTGACCGTCGACTACCACATGTATATCAAAAAAAATCTGCTTCTGGCGGTTTTTTGAATAGGAGCTACTTCTGCTAACTCCGGCGTATTTCAGTTGTAATTTAGGTCTGTTGATCAGTTTTCGCTGTTCCCTTGAAGGGCATCAATGTAGACCACACCGGCCCCCTGCCGGCACCAGCGGCGTCAGCGGCGGCCGCCTCCAGGAAGCGGATGGGACAAGCGAGTGACAGCGACAGTGAAGATACTCATGCTTACTATCTCAGCAGTGAGGACTTCTCAGATGATGGTTTCCAACCTGTGCTGAGCTGCAAAGCGAAGAGGAGGAACATGAGGACATCCTCATTCTCAACTATTCAAACTGTAAGTGAAGCGCCAAAATCGAACACATACCCATCCTGTTTCTGCCTGCACTTCCTACCGTCAGCATGAAACGCCTTAACAGACAGTCTGTGTCGAGGTCTCTGGAAACGCTCGTGCCAAATGAGATCACGGACATAAGAGTGAACGCCAGAAAGAATATACTGACTGTGGACGTTTTGCACGCAAGTGCGTTGGGCGTTCTGCGCAGTGTAACTGACTTGGACGGCAACCAGGTGCGCTCTCATGTTTCCTTGGGATGTGATGTAGTAACCGGCGTGATCTACAACATAGACGTGTCAATTTCCAATAATGACTTACAATTTCTTGTCAAGTCAACAACTGATACTCCAATTGTTGATGTCACCAGGCTAGGCAAGTCTCGCTGTGTGAAGATTGCGTTTAAGAGCACATCACTCCCCTCTCATGTGAAGGTGGGGTACTTCAGACATGCTGTGCGGCCTTTCATCCCAAAGCTTCTCCAGTGCCGTAAATGCATGAAACTTGGACATGTGAGCAGCGTCTGCGAGAATTCGGTGGTATGCCACCGCTGCGCCGAGCCCCATGAAGCGGATAAGTGCGTAGCAACTGTCAAGAAATGCTCTAATTGCAATGGATCCCATAAAGCCACATCGAAGGACTGCCTGCGGATTCAGAAGGAAATTGCCATCTTGAAGGAGATGGTGCGCGATCACTCATCTCATCGAGAAGCCGCAGCTACAGTCAAAAGGCGTCGTTCACGTCGACGTCGGTCTTCGAGGACGCCCGCTACCTCCTCGACACGTTTGCCAGATCCCTCATCAGTACCACCTCTTTTGCCTCCCAGACCACATGCTGTGGGAAAGGCTGTAAAGGGCAAAGCCAGAGAGCATACCCTAACAGCGACAGAGTGGCCTGCACTTCGAAGGGAAGCAGCATCAAGCGAACCGAAGAAGGTTCATGACGGCCAGTCCGCGATCGCGGTTCGAGATCTTTCCAACCAAAACAGGCAAATGACTGCTATCGTGCAATCATTAATTGCCACGATTCGCACGCTACTGAGCAGCATACAATCTCCGTCTGCTAAGAGTGCACTGCAAATACTGGATGCACTGAATCCAGTTCTTGCTGAAGTCGTATAAGCACAATGGCTCAACAAAATCTCATCTTCCACACTGAAGTTAAAAGTGCGTCAATTTTTCAGTGGAATGCCAAAGGCATGAAGTCCCGTATCTCGGACTTTCGCAAATTTGTTCGGGCCAATCAATTCCCTATACTTGTCATATGTGAACCAAATGTATCAACGCCTTATAGATTGTCCGGTTATGAAGCTTTTTGTTCAGCCGCTTGCGAACAACGAAGCAAAGTAATTGTTTACATTCGCACAGACTTGACTTATCTTTCGCACCCAATAAGTTCAAATGACGACAAGCAGTACGTGTGTCTTCGTGTAAAGAAGAATGCAGTTTCGTTCACGCTTATTGGTGGATATATATCTCCGTCATCGCGATTTGACAGTGACAGATTAAAAGACATCCTAATGAGAAACGATGGGCCTTCGATCATCACCGGTGACTTCAACGCCCATCACATGCTTTGGGGGAGCACTAGGATGAATGCCAGGGGCCGGAACATTGTTACATTCGCTTCCGATTACGACCTTTTCATCATGAACGATGGTACCCCCACATATCTGCGGGGTCTCACGTATGGCAGTTGCCTTGACCTGACATTGGTGTCACGGTGCTTCTCTCACAAAGTTAAATGGTTTTGCGATATTGAGACTCATGGGAGTGATCACATATCCACCTACGTGACGATCGATGGTATCATAAAAAATTTCTCTTCCGGTGTTGTAATTGGCACTGACTGGTCGATGTTTACATCGCGTGTTGAGGACGCTTGCCAAGAAGGCCTCGCCTGCAGCCTGGAAAATACCATAGTGGAAGCTATGCAAGTGTCCAAATGTAAATTACCATTTTCGTCTAAAGTAACACAGTTTGACATCGAACTGGAAAAATTACGAGCTATACGAAGGCGTGCAGAACGACGATACAGAGGCACAAGATCAATTTACGATCTGAGGGAAGCAAGGCGGCTCCAGAAAAAGATTCAACGACGCGTTTACAAGCTGGAGAGCGAACGCTGGAAAGCATTCTGCGAATCTCTAGACCCTCATAAACCGCTGTCATATATCTGGAGAACAGTTCGTGGTCTTCGCTCCTCTCCGCAACAACGGCACCCTTTTAAAGCTTTGGCACTACATCATGAAAAAACAGAACTCGAGGTGGCTGAAGAATTTTGCACGAGAGTTGCCGGGAATATTATGAACGAGAGCATCGACGCCGTGATCGTTCCTGAGACGCGATTACCAGAAATGAACATTCCATTCACCATGGAAGAACTGGAAGGTGCGTTAGTCGCTTCTAAGCGCATGTCATCGCCAGGTCCTGATGGTATTACTTTTAATTTCGTTGGGACACCTTAGACAAAAAGCCAGAAAAGAACTTTAAACATGCTTCAACAACTCCTGGCTCAGCGACAGTGTTCCCCGAGAATGAAAAATAAGTTGATTAATACCACTTTTGAAATCAGGAAATTCACCATTGGACTTGACAGCGTATCGCCCTATTGCCCTCGCAAGCTGCCTCGGAAAAGTGATGTAAAGAATGGTTCTATTTCGTCTCGAGTGGTACTTGGAACGATACACGAAATACCCTTCTTGCATGGCAGGCTTTCGTCCGGGCCGCTCCTCCATCGACTGTGTCCTTTACTTATCGTTATTTGTGCAACAAGAAAAAAGTCGCAAGCGCATATCAGTGGCACTCTTTCTTGACGTGAAGGGTGCGTATGATAATGTGGCTCACGATGCCATCCTCATTTTTCTCACAGCAATGGGCATTGGTGGACGAATGTTTCAATGAATAAAAGATTATATAACTGGCAGGGGTTTCTTTGTGCAAACATATGAGGGTACAACTGCTGAACATTACACCTACTGCGGAGTACCTCAGGGAGGTGTTTTAAGCTCCACATTGCTCAATGTTGCCCTCATTGGTCTGGTGAAAGTTCTGCCAAAGTCGGTGTGCCTATCCATATACGCCGATGATATTTGCCTCTGGAGTGCTGCAGTTACTCGCCTTCAGGTGCGTGCATGAATCAAGCGGGCAGCAACCCTCACAACAGCCTACCTTCAGAAACAAGGCCTAACTATATCAACTGTGAAGTGCGCGTTGATGGCGTTTACACGCAAACCAGTGACGCCATACCCTGTTTACATCAATGGGCAGAGTGTCAAATATGCACGGACGCATCGTTTCTTGGGCATAATAATCGACAGAAGTCTTTCGTGGAGCCCACATTGTGCGTACTTGAAGAAGAGACTGCTATCTATTGTGCGTGTAATGAAATTCATGTGCGGGAAAGCATGGGGAACTTCTGTGGCATCCATGCTACAGCTGTACAGGGCCCTATTTCTGGGTGTATTGCGCTACAGCTTGCCGGTACTGACTAACACTTGCAAATTCAATACTCATTCATTGGAGAGTTTGCAGGGTCAGGCACTGCGTATCTGCCTAGGACTGCCCCGATGCGCTTCTACTTATGCCACAATTATGCTTGCCAAAGACCACCCGGTCAGGACATATAGAGTTGTGGATTGCCTCAGAGCGCACATTCGACATGCTAGCCGTGTCCCCGACCACCACTTGGCCCTTCTACCCTCCGGAAGACCACGTGCTACGTTTTCAGACGACGTAGCCAAGCACCTAAACAGCATTCCATCAGGATATACGCCAGCTGCGAGAATGGCATGTCCTTTGTGGTGCCTCGACCAGCCGCAAGTACGTCTAGAAATTCCGGGAATCAAAAAGAAAAGCAATCACTCCAGAGTAGCAATGAAGCAAGCAACACTGCTATTATTACATGAGTTGTACTTAGACCGAACGCAGATATACACTGATGGGTCCGTCTCGTCCAGCAGCTCATCAGGTGCCGCTGTAATTCCGGCTGCAGCAAAGACAATCAAGTTTAAGTTGTCGCATATGACTACATCTACGGCTTCAGAGCTTGCTGCTATAAGGGCTGCTTTACAATATCTCGTTCAAGTACGTCCAGGAAAATGGGTCATATTCTGTGATTCGAAGGCAGCGCTTCAGAGTTTGCAGTTTGCCATGCGTAGGAGGAGTCATGACAAATTGGTACAAGAAATAAGACATTGCCATCATGAAGCTCTAGCACGAGGGCATGATATTATATATCAATGGCTGCCTGGACATATCGGTATTACCGGAAATCAATTAGCCGATGATGCAGCCCGCTCAGCCCATGAAGGAACCCGTGTAGTCCCGATTCCTCTATCAAAGAATGATGCAGCAAGACAACTTTACCTGCTGGCTCGAGATCTCACACGCACGTTCTGGTCGTCTACCAGCTTCCAAAGGTGTCAATTTTATGAACTGGATCCTTCGCTCAAGCTAAAGCTACCATCACAACTTTCCCGCTCCGATGCGACACTGTTATGCCGCCTTTGGTTGGGTGTTGCATTTACAAAGGTGTACTACTTTCGCATTGGTATGGCAGACACTCCTACATGCGACTACTGCGGAGCTGAAGAGACCATCGAACACGTCCTGTGCAGCTGCGCTTGCTACGACACACAGCGATGCCAGCTCCGGATGGTTTTGAATCAACTTGACCCCGGACCATTTTGTGTGCAGAAGATACTAGGACCTTGGGCATCTGCCTCAGTTGCGCAGAAAGCATCTAAAGCACTGCTACTTTACCTAAAGTCAACAAACCTGAGCGACCGCCTGTAGACTTTGTGTGCTCCCCGAGTGTGCTCGTGATTGTGTGCACCTTCTCATCTCTCTGCAACCTCTTTTCTCCCCTTTATCCCTTCCCCAGTGCAGGGTAGCAAACCGGATGTGCGTCTGGTTAACCTCCCTGCCTTTTTTTGCATTATTATCTCTCTCTCTCTCTCTCTGCTTCTGGCTATTGTCGCTGTCGTCGGGGGGTCGCTCGGGGGTCCTTGCTTGCATCGGTGGGAGGCTTTGTTTGCGTCGAGTGTCAGCGGCCTCGCTCCGCATTGTCACTGTCGTAAGTTTTCCCGCCTTGGGCTTGGCGAGCACGCCTGCACCGCCCCTGGGAGGCTCCGAAAATTTGGAGAAGATCACCTTGGGGATGGGAACCACGACTGCCGCCGCAGTGACATGCGTTGTTGTGAAAGATATTCTTCAATAGCTTTCGGTCTTTCGCTGAATCTCGGCCATGGCGAGTCGACGGCAAAACACTGTAGTCCGAAGAGACGATAGGGACATTCCCGGTACACACGTCCAGCTTCACCACAGTGATAACACTGTGGTCGTCTGTCCGGTTTGCGCAATACGTCAGATTTTCCGGGAAGCGGCTGTCGATCTTCCAAGTGCTGAATTGGCTGCAGCGAAGGAAGCGCATGCTGAGGCATAGGATTAACGAAGCGTGGGGAAGCAGGAACATATCGACTGACAGTTTTTGCGTATGATGCACGATGGGGCTCCGTCGGGACAGGCCGGACATAACTGGAAGGCGGCGCTTGGAGAGCCTGTCGTGCTTCGTTTCTGACGAGCCTGCAAATAGACTCTGCCGTACATTGGGATTGACACTGAATATTTTGTAGTTCGTCACGCACCACCGATCGAATAAGGTCGCAGGGAGACTCGACGATTATGCTGCTTTCTGAACCTCCACTCTGACCTTCTGACGATGCGACACTCACTTGCTGGTCGTACACAGTATAGCACTGCTGCAGCCCTTGTTCCATGGTTGTGACTTCGGTCGAAAATTCCGCCATGGTCTTTGGGGACAGTGTACGAGGCCAGCGAAAAGCTGCTCTTTCACTCCTCGCATTAAATGACGAACTTTCTTTGCTTCCGCCATGTCGGGGTCGGCTCGACGAAAGAGGCTCGTCTTGTCCTCGACGTACGTCATGACACTTTCATTCGGCATTTGGAGGCGCGACTGAATCGCTCGCTCAGGTCGTTCACGGTGATCGGGATTGGCTCAACTTGCCAGCAAGTATCAACGAAAGACGCTCCACGAGGGAAAAGGCTCACGGTTTTCGTACCAAGTACGAGAGCCGTCCTCCAATCTGAAATGCACATTCCTCATCTTGCCGAAGTCGATCCAACCATTGCAATCGGAGACCCGTTCGAACTGAGCCAGCCAGTCTTCGACATGCTCCAAGACGGAACCGTGGTATACCTTCGGCACACATGGCTTCCACAGTGTATGAGGCATGGCTGCAGCGCTTTCCGATGCGTTGGAGGTTGCAGCGCCTTCCCTAGCGTTCGGGGGTGCGACAAACGTCATATCGGGAAGAGGTCAACGCTCAGGAGGAAGTCCTTGGAGTCTTCGGCTTGAGCGGTGAGCAGGTGTTGTCACTGCAGGTACAGGGCTACCTGGAAACGTTTGGAACATCGGCTGGGGGTTACCCCTGCAGCACCTCCAACAGTTGTAACGTGCTACAAAAGGGCTTTAACTCGAAAGAACTGAGCCGGCGGGGAGACGCACCGGAAACTGACAAGTTGGCTGCTTAAATAATCAACAACTAACCAGCGCACGTGCTGCTTCAGAACATCGTCTTCCATTCTATTGGGCGGCCATGGCTTGCGCTAGCCGTACCTAGCGGCCAAGTGGCAATATCATACAGATGCAGCTCATATTGACATCGATATACAAGAATTTCGATTATAGCAATAAAAGCACCTGCGTGCTTTATTTCAAGCAGTTTGAGTTTACGTAACTGTGTATGAGATGTTTACGTAGCTGTGTACGAGAGAAAAATAAACAGTGGTCAGAGCAATGCCCGGTGTCGCCCCGAGTTGGGAGGGCTCCCTTGGTTAGGAACAATCGGCCATTAACTATCCTCTTGACCCTGGCGACGAGTTGTCACTTGTCCTGAATGTCCTGAAAGGAAAGCTTCACCTGCCCAGTCTTGGTTGGGTGCTCGTCGTTCGTTTGCTCTACTTTACTCTCAGCCATCTGCGCTTTCATAGCGGAGCATGCACGCCACTGGTATTTAAAGAACAAGTGTGCCAGGAGGTGCGGCCCACTGCAGCAACGGACACAGGTAACTATGTTTAGTGAGGTACGGGCTGTGTATTGGTGTTCTTTATGTAGATGGGCTGCTCTGCAAGCGTCTAAATACCAGGACGTGCTTGTGCCGATGAAAAATTTGGTTATGAAAATGTTGACTAATTGAACGAACGTGCAGCCAGAGAAATGTTCACTCGCTGCACGATCAGTTAACACGCGCTATACAAAAATATCGGCGCGAACCGGTCATTGATTATATTAACGCATAGAAGCACGAACTTGCGTTCTTGTGTTGCGCCTGGCGTAAGCGTGAGTTCCATAATAAACTGTGTCACAAGAGTCCTGCGTACATGTAGATCTGATAATTCGTAAATACTAAAGGAGGTTCTATTGCTTTTTTACTTTTTTCACGATGTTGTAGTGGTCATGTTCAGAAAATGCAGCCAGCTGTTGATCCTGTGACTTGACATTTTACTTTGATTTAAATGCACGTGAATGTTTCTCTGACGAAGACAATCTGATAGAATATTGTCCTTTGTGATGTAAGACTTCAACAATGATACACGACTACTGATACACAATTATTGTTCTCAAACAGGCAATTATCGGTAATACTGTGTCTAACAATGAACAACCCGAGCCATTAAAACTCAATTTTTTCCTACTAACAATGGTTATTTATTTCGAGGTTTGACTGCTGTTTACGTGTAAATTCTGTGTTTGTTTTTTATATGATATTTTTTCAGGAGCGCTGGTGCTGATTTAACCAGCACGTAAAAGGAAGTGAAGCATAATGCAATGGAGTATAATGCAAGATGTATATTTGGATCATTATTACAGAAAATATTAGCATAAAAGTTCTAGCTTGCTTCAGAATACCAAATACGCGGTGCAACGCTCACCTACGCTTTTAAGCGGGAAAGTGTTTTTAGCGGAGTTCCATTTATTTTGTTGAATTTTCCTCGTTTGGTTTTAATGCTAAGTTGTATACTTCTAGCTCATGCGTATCGAACGAAAGATCCATATGACCCTGACGGTGCCGTGAAGCGTTACAAGAAATCTTTTTTTATTTGCCTACACCTACATGAACCATTTCACGAGGTGCTGCACTTTTCCGTTCATTTAAGCGGTAAAGCAATGGCGCAGGAGATGTGTATCACTGGTTGAAGATCTTTCCAGGCGCCTTGTACACTTGAGGTGCCGGCTTATTGCAGCCGCGAACGTGAGTACTAGCAGCTGAATTGATGACCCCACATTGAGGCGTAGACGCCGTTACCATCCTGTAATGAAACGCGGGTGTGTTTTGTGATGATGTTTGCGCTTCAAAAACTGTCAAAATGTGCAGGTTGTCATCAATGTTAGTTAGACAGCGTAAATTTAAGCACACAAAAATGGGCCTGTGCCTTGTTGGCCCGCCATCCTTCATTTGTGGCGTCGCTGTCGCCCTGTACCTGAACCGATAAACTCGCACTGTACAATTTCTGAACTTCTCGTGCACCATCATGAACTAGTTGAGATCGATGTATGTGAATCGAGTTAATCTATGAATGAAGATAGGCAGGAGAGAAAATAAAAGATTGTAACTGTGGTGCTTGCATATGCTTAGGCACTGTGTGAAGTCCAGCAGTTCGGTAAACAAGAAGGTTTTACAAGCTTATGGTAAACCTAATAGAGGCGTCTACAGCATAACGATATTTATAGCACCAGAACAGAACGACGGCAAAGGCAAAAGAAAGAGACGAGTGCTATTTGCCTGCCGTTCTGTTCTCGCGCTACAGCTATCGTCATGTCATACCAACTAGCCCAAACCGCCACACGTCTACAGCAGTGACGCGAATACAGCTGACATGACGAGAGTCCACTTAAGTGCAAAGACAGTGGCCAAGGAAGCCGAGTCCGAAGAAGAACGCCAGTGTATGCAGTCGTGCACGCCGGGTAGAACATCAGAGGCGTCTGTAGCAGAAAGGCGCAGGCAGATTCTGTGTCATCATGAGAATATGCCCCCCCCCCGGTAAGATATGTGTTATTTGTAAAAAATTAATTTAAATCGGCCATACGGATGCACGTACTAATTGCACAAAGAATATAAATAATCACGTGATTGTGAAGCATTTACTTGTACGAGCTAAGCAGAATTTTTGCGGCTTTTTTACCTCCGGATGTTTGTAACCTGTGGCTCTCAAGAAGTTATCTTTCAATGGCACCCATTGGTACGCTTGCGATAACAGATATCCCGACAGCCCCCACACATTATGGTAATTGCCTTCATGCGAAGTAGTCTGGTTAGTCACGGCCTATATGCCCTGTTTTTCACTTTCAGTCAAGGGTTTCGGGTTTGGTTGCAGGCTTTCTGTACGAGAGAAAGGAATCGTTGGCGCAAAAAGAAGACTAAGGACGAATATTGAACATGAGTGATGACGAAGGAAACCACAATGGAAAGACAGGGAAGAAGACGAAATCGAAGGACGAAAGAGGGATACGAACGAATTTAAGGCGATGACAAACGATGAAGGGAGGACACGGACACTAGCCCAAACCGCCACACGTCTACAGCAGTGACGTGAATACAGCGACATGACGAGAGCCCACTGAAGTGCAAAGACAGTGGCCAAGGAAGCCGAGTCCGAAGAAGAACGCCAGTGTAAGAAGTCGTGCACGCCGGGTAGATGAAGGACGAAAAAGGAACGTGGACGAAGGCCATGACTGAACGAAGGGAGGACAGCGACGAGGACGAAAGACGAAGAAGGGACATAGATGAAGGCGATGACAAACGACGAAGGGGGGACAAGGGCGAGAGCTATGGATGAAGAAGGGGCATGAACGAAGGCGATGACAAACGAAGAAATTGGGACAAAGATGAACACTAAGGACGAAGGGTAAACATGGAAGAAGGCGATGGCGAACGACGAAGGTAGGACGAGGACGAAGGGGAAGGATGAAGAATGAACATGGACAAAGGCGATGTCAACAAACGAAGGGAGGACCAGGAGGAGGACGAAAAATGGACAAGGATGAAGGTGATGATAAACGATGGAGGGAGGACGAGGATGAAGGACAAAACAGGGACGTGAACAGACGCGATGAAAAACAACGAAGGGAAAACAAGGACGAAGAAAGAACACGGACGAAGGACACGACATGACGAAGCGAGGACAGCGACGAAGGCAAAAGACGAAGAAGGGACATGGATGAAGCGATGGCAAACGACGAAGGGAGAAGAAGGGCGAGAACGAAGGACGAAGAAGGTACATGAACGAAGGCAATGACAAACGACGAAGGGGGGACAAAGATGAACCCGAAGGACGAAGAAGTAACAGAGAAGAAGGCGATGGCAAACGACAAAGGCAGGACGAGGACGAAATGGAAGGACGAAGAAGGGACACGGACGAAGGCGATGACAGGCAACGAAAAGAGGTCTGGGACAAGAACGAAAAACGGATACGGACGAAGGTGATAATAAACGATGGAGAGAGAAAGAGGGAAAAGACGAATGACAATTAGGGACGTGGACAAAGAGGAAAACGACGAAGGGAGGACAAGGACGAAAATGAAGGGAGAAGAAGGGACACGGACAAAGGCGATCATATGATGAAGGGAGGACAGCGATGTGTACGAAGACGAAAGACGAAGAAGGGACATGTATGAAGGCAATCACAAACGACGAAGGGGAGACAAGATGAACATGACGAACGAAGAAGTAACACAAAAGAAGGCGATGGCAAACAGCGAAGGTAGGACAGGGACAAGGACGAAAAACGGACACGGACGAAGGTGATGATAAACGATGGAGAGAGAACGAGAACAAAGACGAAGTACGATGAAAGGACGTGAACAAAGCTGATGAAAAACGACAAAGGAAAGACAAGGAAGAAGACGAAGGACAAAGAAGGGACACGGACAAAGGCCATGACAAACGACGAAGGCAGGGCAAACACGACGGCGGACGAAGGCTAAAGACGAGGAAGAGACAGGGTCGAAATGATTAGAAACGATGAAGAGAAGACAAGGATGAGAACAAAGCCGAAGGACGAAGACGGGAGACGGACGAAGGTGATTACAAACTATGAAGAGAGGACGAGGACGAAGTAGAATGACAAAGAAGGGACATGGACGGAGACGAAGAGGGTACATGAATGAAGGAGGGACACGGAAGAAGATTAATGGTGAAACACGGGCGATGACTAAGGACAAAGAACGTACAAAGCGCAAAACAGCCTGGAAATCACGGAGTATTACTCACAAAAAAAGAAGTAAAATAAATGTGACTGAACGAAAGCAAAGGCTACTTTGAAGACGTCCGCATTTTACCCTTGAGCTAAAATGGCAACTAAGCTTTCCGCATTACATTTTTTTGTGTGCCATATCACCTACAAGTTTCAACACAACTGAACCAAGAAAATTCTGGCGCTATTTGTGGATTACTGAAAATGGTTGTCAAGCAGCTAAAATTAACAGCATGTCTGAAGATGATGCTCGTGCCATTACAAAAGCACCCAACAAATATTTTTTTTTCAATTTTCAATTTCCTCTTGTATTTCAAGGCCTCCAGAACTATTTAAAATGCAAGTTCGCGGCTCAATCATTTCGCTAGCAGAATTTTAAGGGCAGGGAATTCTAAACTTCTGTCGGCTTGAGGTGAAAAAGTCACCTGAAGCCGACAATAGCTTAATTAGGTTTCTTAGACTCTACACAGGCCATGTGACCCATTTTATTCATTAAATTTTCACACCATGTTTCGAAACTGCACGCGTTCTAACGGAATGACTACGTGCGAAGATCATCGCGCGTATCGTATAATAATATTATTGGTTGGTGCGATTTAATAACCTGAAACTCCAACATGATTATGACAGACGCCGTAATGGTGAACTCCGGAAATCGCAACCGCCTGGCCTTCTTTTTGTTGAGCGACAAAAAATTTTGTTTACGCTTCATAAATTTGAGCAGATACGCAATAAGCATTTTTGTGACCGCCTATAAGTTTCGGCTGATTCTGATAACGTGTTGACGGCAGGGACATAGTGACGTAAATTATAGCATGTTTTCTAAGGAAAGGCATTAAAAAGATTGTGGACAGGATATCCGGCGAAGATGTCAGAACCTGCTCCAGCTTGTTGATTGACGTGGGTGTGACGCGAGTTGATTGCGTACTTGGTTGAGTTTGGTTAAATTCGATGCAATGCCTTGAATCACAATTAGCAAAGATAACCGCGAAACCACATGGGGCGCAGAAAGAAAAAGCACGAAGTGGTTTCTGTATCCCCATGGAATAGTATACGGTTACCATTGCTAACCGCGAATCACCAACTATTCTACGCCCATGCACTTCTAAGCTAAGAATAAGATTTGGAAGATGGAGGACTGAGGGTAGTTGTGGGAGAATATGTTTTGAAAATTTTGGTCGCGTTGTAAAAAAAAAACGATATATCAAGGTCATCGCTCAGTAATCCTGGGAACAATAATACAGAAAAAAGTAGTGGTAAAAGTTTGATATCGGAAACCAATAACTGAATTCATTTCGTTAGTTCACCGAAGACACCAGGCTGTTTCAAGATTTGCTTAAAAACTTGGTTCTTGTGTCAACAGGAAGCAACACACCACTACCTATACGTCATTGCATGTCTGAAAGGCACACTTTATAACGCTTTTTCACGAAGGCGATAGTTCACATTCGGGTACATTTCCGGACAATCTATCTTCTGATAAAGCACATTTGCATCCACCTTATTGATCGCAGGCCATATTGGGCATTGCTTAAACAGGCGGTTTTCCATTTTAATACGCAAAACCACGAAATCGCCTGAGGAACGTTCAGTAACCTTACCTATCATCTCTTCAGGTCAACTACAACTAGAAGGAAATGCACCACTAGTTTGTCACCGTAATCCCAGAGAGATAGACACCGAGTTTCTCAGGCAGTGGATGTAACAGCGGGAACTGTCTTTATGGCTATGTAAAACTCCTAATTCTTGGCATCAAGTGTAAGTGTCTCATAGCGAAGCCCGCAAGGGCTGTACAATCCTTTTGCTAAAGCAACCGAGCTTTCCCGGTTGGACATGTCACCTTGCAAACATCTTGCCTCATAGCAAAGAATGTACCTTTAAGTATATTCTGCTTTTAAAGATAAGTTTCCTTTACCACGAGTCAGCTCAATTACGGTACGTTTTTATTCTTTAAAAGTGTTATAGCAACCGATTCGGTGTTGCCGTGCTATGTGCTAACGATCCAGGGAAAAACTGAGCGTTTTCTTCGTGGCAAGTAATTTTTGTTTAAGTTAGAACGCTGAATCATTGTGCCTATTATGCGTGAAATAAAAAAAGAACGTTATCTTTCTGCTAATGGTCTGGAGCGCTTTGCAGCCGGCGATGAAGCGCAGGCATTTTTTTTTTCAGAACGATTAACAACTCCGCTTAGTACAGATTAGACGAGGTGCTGTCAACCATGTCAAGAGATGTTTTTATCGCCAAAGTGTCATCCGCAGAAGTACGCTGCCCTCTAATCAGTTCTTCAGGGCCCCTCATCGTAGCTAGCAAGTGCATTGAGCGGTCATTCAAGTCTGGAGCTGCCTTGAAAATTTCAGCAGTTGATCTGCTTGACTGATCATTGGGTTCCGCATTGCTCTCCACGTCCCATCGCGTATTAAGCAATAAAGCGGAAAGTGGCCCATGGTGACCTATTGAACTTGAAAGCAGTGCTACAAGGATGCTATAAGATCAAAAATATGCGCTGAGTAGCATGATTATTTGACTTACCAGTATGTAGAAATGAAGTTGCGCAAGTGCTGTCCTGCCATGTTGTGACCACTTTCACTGGCGGTAGCTGGTCAGATTCGGTCTTGCCAGTTTTGTCGACGCCGCAACCCACGCAGGCGACGCCACTGCAGTTGTAGGTTTTGAGCGAGATGTCTTGGAAACTGTAGCGGCCAGCGCTTGCGGGCGTAGGTGTAGCGCCGGCAAGGAAGCGTAGCGCTGGTGGTGAAAAGACTGTCGACGAACTGTGTCACAACCACGGCTAGTCAGCTTGGTGAGAGAAACAACAACACTTACGCAGACAGAAACAGACTTCGGAGTGAAAGACTGCGCATGCTCTGTGCTAGCAAGGTGGGACCGAATCTACTGGACTAGAGTGTACTGGGTATAGCTGGCAGAACGCATGGTTTTGGCAGCCTTGTTGCAATCAGAACTCACTGAAACGAATTCACTGTGTTCGTTTCAGTGGAACGAAAAGTCACAGAACACTGGCTATAAAGACGACAGGAAGACAAATGTCTTGTTGATCGTCAGTGTACCGTATCTTTTTGTTGCACCAATTCCTTCTCATGGACCTTTATCAACTCACCAAACAGCTACCGAACAGTGAGAAGCGACGCGAACTTCAATTGAAACGACCAGCAGTAGCAGCCGCTGGGTGTGAGGTTTGCAGGAGGGAGGCATCGAAACAGTATAGGAGGGACTTGGAGGCGAAACTGCCTTTTACGGTGGTCGCTGCACTCGGTAGTCAAAAGAAGGCTACCAACGTTAATTATTTTCAAACAAACATCACGTGCAGAATAATTATATGTTGGTGATATAGGAGCAGTGAATGGTACCGGTTCTATTGTCTCACTAGAGAGACAAAAAAAAGCTAAACAGATACAAAACATAAAGGTTGAATCTACAGAGAACTGCAATATCAATAATTAAGCAACACCAAAGGAGCATGGCCAAATTACATGGGTCGCGAAACTTGAAACTAAAAGTGTGGGACGGGTTCAAATCCCGGCTGCGGCGGCTGCATTTCCGATGGAGGCGGAAATGTTGTAGGCCCGTGTGCTCAGATTTGGGCGCACGTTAAAGAACCCCAGGTGGTCGAAATTTCCGGAGTCCTCCACTACGGCGTCTCTCATAATCATATGGTGGTTTTGGGACGTTAAACCCCACAAATCAATCAATGAAATCAAAAGTGTGGGAAACCTATCGCCCCAGGCATAAACGCCCGCTTACGATTGAAGTGCGACTAGGTGAGGTGAGGACAAAGAGCCAAAATTGGAAACTCTATATAATTTTCTTTCAAATAGTCATACTTTTATGTATGCCAAAGTTAAATATAAACTTCCCTTACGGTGCATCTGACACATAGCTAAACGGTTGATTGCCTCAGTTCTTCGTCGAGCGCCATAAATGGGAGGGAGGGGGGGATGTATTCAGGCAATCTGCTATCACAGCTTGTGTTTATTTCAGCACATTCCCAGGATAACGAGGCATCGCCCCCTTTTCCGTGGTGGTTTAATGTGCACCTACCGTAGTTTACTTATTTTTAAGTGCTTTGTACTGGTGTGACGTTTCAGAGCTGCGCTAGCTCACAGAACGGGTAGATAGCCGCGCCAGTGACTATCGACTACTTTAGCTGGCGCACAGCCCACGTGCCCTCGCCTTGGGTGATGGTGAACGGTACACGCTAAGCAACGAGACGCTGTACTCTGTGGCTATGAAAGCTTTATTCTCAAAGCTGCTGTCTCACTGCAGTGGTTTTCGATGATTGGGAAACGTGGGTTTGCGAACTATTTTGCTGTTGTGCTCATGACCATTCGTGCCACAATTGCATCTGCGAAGTTTTTCATGCATGTTGCAAGTGCGTCCATTGGCTAATAAAACAACTTTGCATATTAATCTTTAGCTTCTTGTTTGTTTTCTACTCCACATGAAATTAGTGAGCCATAAGGCGCAATAAAATTGCGTAATAATAACTGCATGCAAGAAGTCCTCAGTTCAAGAAAGTTTCAATTTCGTGCCGTGTAGAGTAAATGAACGACGTCGCTACTGCTTTCGGTTGTGACGTCATATTTTTTTAGTTTTGTTTGTTGTTAGTTGTCCCCTCCATACGTAGGGGGCAACGGTGGCAACTAGTCACCGAATATGGATGCATGGGTTTTTAATGAAGTGACGCTACCAGTTTATATATACTTTGAAATAAGTCTTCGCATTTATTTTGACATCCTGACGAAGATTATTTTGCGCTGAGTAAAAAACAATGCAATGTCTGTGGTCAAAGAGTGAAGAATAATGTGATCCTGTGAGTTACGCAAAACTTAGAACAATCCCCGGCATTCCTTGAGTAAGTACATCAATATTGCAGCATTGTGTGATTGCGGGCCTAAAAGAACACAGCAGTGGATCAGGCGGTGCCAGTCACATAAGTAATGTCACCGGGAAATAAGCAGAGTTATTACGCTGAACGTAACAAGGTCGCAAACATTTGAATGAGAAAGAGGGTTCCGCCTAGCGTTGCACAAGTAATGCTATTCTGAGTGTGTCAATGTTGGACCGTTTGACTCTGGGAGAGCCAAACGTACGCCGCCAATTCTCAAGAGTCTCACTATTTTCCAGCCAACGCCTCCTAAACTAGGTGCTTGCAACGTGAGCAGAAGAGCTGGTTGTCATCATTTTCCCTTTCTCTCCTCTTATATTGTCGGCCGCCTGCACTCCTTGCGGTAGCCGCCCCAAACCTCTCGGCCTCCGATATGAAAGCGACGTCCCATGTCAACCAGCGTCGGTCGTAGAGGACATGCCGATACCCGTGGTGGCGTCACTTCCACCACTACCGAAACTAGGTTGCGAGCAATCCGTTCAGAGGCTGATGAACTACAAGGAACCTCCCTACCCATCGGGAAAGCGAGTGACATCGCTGGCATGTTGTTGGAGGAGGCTTCGGCCTGCATCCTTACGACAAGAGAAAGACAACCAAGTGCCCTGTGTACCTGTGGCATCATCAGTGGCGTCCCTATTCACGTGACTTAACTCTCGAGAATCTAACGCTTGAAAGTAAATTCTATTTGAAACGCTTCCAAACGCAGAACAGAGCTTCCCCTGGTGGTAATCTCGGTAGTACTTTATCAAGATCGCACAAGATACGTGTACGTTTTAAGAGCAATCACTGCAGCAATTCCTCGCATACGCACGGGAGGCTCAGTAGAATACGGACTGTGCAGCGGCGCGCGCTTCCGCGGAGCCGGCGGGGAAAGTCAGCGACGGACAAGGGTACTCGAACAATCGACGACCGGCCACTTCCCATTTCAACGGCAAGCATTTCCTCGGGACCGTTTGCATTGCTTGATATGGCATCTGTAGACCTCGACAGGCTGTGCCACTGCCTCAGCAGCATTGCAGTTGATCAACTGTATTCCCTGGGCGACGAAGAGTTCCTCTGCGGTCTTAAGATCAGAGGCCATCCCCTGGCAGTGGTAGTGTCCATGATCCGTGGGCATTTAACTGCTATCCGCAACACAAATAGTCGTCTGAGCGAGATGTGCGCAATTTACTCGTCTCTAATGGCCAAGAACCTGATTAGACCCTGGGTTCTTTATCACGTGCCTCTTCCCAAAGCCACTCTCGTGATGCAGTACTTGATCGAGATGGATTCGAACCGCGGCTTCGCTCATTCGTTGAAGATCTGGAGTGGAACTACCCATATGTGCGGGTTAGTTCCTGAAAGCGACGACCCAAATACGGGTCACCAACTGTACTGCTTCTGTTTCTGGGCGGCGCAGAAGTGCGTTGCCGTCTACAGACCGCCGGAAGGATATTCTAACGCAGAAAAACAATTCCTCGCCAAGATGTTCGGCGGCGATCCCATTGGCTTTGCGCGCGGCACTTTCAACGACCTGGACTCTGCGCACCAGGCAGCTGTCGCTTTGGCCCAGCCCCAGTCTTCCTAGGAAGGCCTTCGAAAAACGCTCGTCATGCCTCGATGCACCCACGCACCCTTCAAGCGAACTGCCAACGCCGACATGTTACACGGTGAGCCAAAATTACTTCGCGATGCGTTTAAACCGTGCTGACGAGCCAGGGGTTCAGGCGCAGGCACGAAGACACGTTGTAGTGCTCCGATTTACCTGTGTTTTTCCTCGACTGATGCACTTTTCGAGCTTTCTGTTGCCAAATTCGACAAGTACTTTCTTAATATGCAGTTTTGCAAACTAGATGAGTAGCTTGGCCCGATATACAACTTTAACTTTACCCGACGTCCTAGGGTAAATTTGCAATGGTATATGCTCATATATCACTAAAACTGTTTCACGTTAATGTATTGCGCTAGAAGCGGTGACTTACAACACCCATAGTGTTCACGGAGTTCGTGATTTTTGGGGAAAGCGCTGCTCTGGGAAGTCTGCCTGACCTTTCCATGCGTGACAATTTTTGCAAAAGAGTGGCAAAGCAATCGTCATTTTGATAAGTGCAAGCAAAATTGTGCTCTCCTTGAACGTTCATTCGTTCGAGGCGTGTGAAATTTGGTCCTTAAGTTCATTTGGACACCTACATTAACACTGCTATTCCTTCTTCTTTATTTTTTTCAGCTTTAAAACAAGGTCTCTTGTCGAATGAGAAGCATCTGAACCGGCCAGAACTACGACGCAGCTCGACCACGTCAGCTCGAGCGTGGCGCCCAATCAACCCACTACGTATTGGAACACTCAGTGCAACGTACCTTACGAATACATGACGTGGCCTAGCATGCAGGGCTGATAACACGTCATTAACATATGTATACCTTTAACAACATTAATTTTCAGTGCTCGGGATGTGTCTAGCTATGTGACGAATAAAGTTTTAATAATGAGGTCATGTATTGTGTACTTCGTTCTAAGTCTATTTTATATTTGGGAGGCGTTGTTGACGTCATTAAAGTGAGAACCAGCTCGGACTCACAGACATGGCACGGGAATAGGCCACAATCTATGGCTAGTTCTCGTGTGGCCTAACCATCGAGAGAACCTCGTGCGTTCAATTTAGTACGTTAGACATTCAGCGGGCAATTAGACACAGGCAAAAGAAGCATAACTTTCATAAAACGGACTTGCAACCGAGGCGTGTCAAATAAATCTGTTTTGCTATAGTGAGGGTGGCGTCATACAGCAATTATTTACCATGTATAGATGCACATATTTGTGTCTATTCTAAATACCGCTTCGATGACGCGCAGGTACCATTTGCTTGTGTTTGGGGGCACAACACGCAACAACTGTTCGTTCAAAGGTGGGTTAACTGACTTTGTTGACAAAATTTGTCGGCCTACCGCCCTCAAAAATGTTGAAATTTCTGAAGATACCACGCACCTTGGAAATGGACGTTATGCGAAGCATGCGCATGAAAGTAGACTGTGTTGTAAGTGCTGAATGTTACGAAATGACATCAAAAATATCTACAAATGCTGTACAGATATGTTTAACAGTCGCCCCGCCGCGGTGGTCTTGTGGCTAAGGTACTCGGCTGCTGACCCGCAGGTCGCGGGTTCAATTCCCTGCTGCGGCGGCTGCATTTCCGATGGAGGTGGAAATGTTGTAGTCCCTTGTGCTCAGATTTGGGCGCACGTTAAAGAACCCCAGGTGGTCAAAATTTCCGGAGCCCTCCACTACGGCGTCTCACATAATCATATGGTGGTTTTGGGACGTTAAACCCCACATATCAATCAATCAAATGAATCATTATGTTTAACAGTCGCTTATCTGTAATATGACCGTTTCTTCACACTTGTGTAACGATGCGAAGAATAACACAAGTCCTAGTAACACCAGGAGCTGTAAGGTGGTGTGTAGCACCTTTGCTCGCGAGGATGGGCAACATAAATTAACTTCAAGGGGCTGGCATCTAACAACTAGCGACGATAACCCAACATGACGGCTGTATAAAAGGACAACACATGTAATCTTCGTAAAATTGGCTAGCAGGCACTAGAGCCGCAATCGACGATTTACCTACATTTATCCTGATTAGCGTTATTTTACAAAGCATTATAGGAACCTTTCGTGACTCAGTGGTAGAGTACTTTTTTTCCACGAAAAATTTTTCTGTTCTAATCCCGCTTGGATCATGACTTTTATTCTTTGTAGTTGTATATTCAACGCTGCTGATATCAGCTTTTTTTGACGCTATCACGTTGAAATTACCAAGGTGTGCTGTTGCCGTTCCTGGGTAAACATAAAATTGCCCTTCACCAGTGAAAGATACCCCCGTACCTGCAGTACATTCCCACCCGCGTATAGCGGAAAGGGTTTTAGGACGTACGTTAACAATGGATTTGGGATATTTTAACTGCGAAGCATTTTTTAGTGAACTTCGGTGACTTTAGCGTATCTATCTATCTATCTATCTATCTATCTATCTATCTATCTATCTATCTATCTATCTATCTATCTATCTATCTATCTATCTATCTATCTATCTATCTATCTATCTATCTATCTATCTATCTATCTATCTATCTATCTATCTATCTATCTATCTATCTATCTATCTATCTATCTATCTATCTATCTATCTATCTATCTATCTATCTATCTGTCTGTCTGTCTGTCTGTCTGTCTGTCTGTCTGTCTGTCTGTCTGTCTGTCTGTCTGTCTGTCTGTCTGTCTGTCTGTCTGTCTGTCTATCTATCTATCTATCTATCTATCTATCTATCTATCTATCTATCTATCTATCTATCTATCTATCTATCTATCTATCTATCTATCTATCTATCTATCTATCGACTGCATTGTTCTTTCGAGTGTTTTGAATGTACGCGACGGGAGTGATGTAGTTCGCGGCTGGCTGTCTTCTGCACATCGTCAGCGCCGCTGGCGAGGAATGCAGTCGTGAGTTCGAGCGATGGAGATGCCTGGAACCTGTGCAACTGCCTGCAATCCGGAGCCCTCGTGAGTGCTGGTCGCAACCGGAAGACCTGTCGGCGCGAGTGACGGTTCTTCGAGCCGACGACAACGTTGCTGTTGCGGGGACCGGTACTGAGGTGAATTCGTTGAGCTGGACAGCGCAGCCATGTCGACCGGTGGCGGTGTCGTCGTGCACGGACATTCTTTAGGGACATGTGTTGTAATCTTTCGCTAGAAATTGTGCAGTTGATTTTTTTGTGTTTTTTCGAGATGTGGTTTGAATTAGGTTTGGGGGGATGCGGGAGATTCTGACACCCTCTGTAATGTTGCTTGGACCACGTGGCGCACATGTCTTGCGCAGAAGTTGATCTTAGTGTCACAACTATTGAGCGGTAAGGTGGCGTTGTGTTCGCGAGAGCTGAATTGTACGTAACGACTAAAGGCAACAGAAATGCAGTGGTGATAGAAAATAGGGCATTGTGTAATTACAATAGGTAAGATGTTGTGAGAGTAATATAGAAAGGGGTCATGTTTCCTGGTCTGCCTTTCAGCAATGCGGTCTTGTGTATAAGATCGGAGGTTCAAGCAAGATTAGAAATTAAGCAACGTGGAATAGGTAGGCTTGTTTTAGGAGCTCACGGGAATACACCAAATCAGAAAGTACAAGGTGATATGGGATGGACAACATTTGAGGGCAGAGAAGCTCGCAGTAAGATAAAATTTGAGAAGGAATTGAGAGAAATGGGGGAGGAGCGTTGGACTAAGAAGGTATTCAGCTACTTGTACATGAGGAACTGTCGATACATATTGCAGTAAGCGAACCAGAAAGTTTACGGGTAGGAAGAAGGAAAATAGAAAAGAATGGCAGGGAGGTTAACCAGCCTATAAGCAGCCGGTTTGCTATCCTGCGCATGGGAGGGAAACGGTAAATACTCAGAAAAGATGAAGGGGCCAAACCAAAAAGAACTATCGCTTAAAAAGAAGGTGAAGGAAACAGAGACTGACATGTGGATAATTGGCATGTTTAGAAAGTCCGCGCTAGAGATTGATTGCACTTTTAAGCAGGAAATAGCCAAGGAAAGGATCTATCGTAATACTCGGGGTAGTTCTCTACTGTTTGAGGCCAGGATGGAATATTGTGAACCAAGACTTATCGGGCCAAATACAAAGGAGTAGACACGGTATGCAATGCGCATGGGGGGGAGGAGGAAACTGCCAAACGCCTCAAAACGCTCTGTAAAAGGCTTCACCCTATATAGTTCAGGATGATGGTGCAGAGTTTTTCAAAGCACTATGGTTTAAGGGAAAGCGAGGGCAAAATAGTCCTAAACTTCAGTATTTAAAGGGAAAAAAGATAAATCTAGTTGTTGGTTCATCAAGTATTATGGCTAGGTGGCGTTTGCCACCACCCGATCTAAAGGGTACAGCCACATCCATCCATCCATCCATCCGTCCATCCGTCCGCCCTTCCGTCCATTCGTCCGTCCGTTCGTCCATCCGTCCGTCCGTCCATCCATCCATCCATCCATCCATCCATCCATCCATCCATCCATCCATCCGTCCGTCCGTCCGTCCGTCCGTCCGTCCATCCATCCATTGATCACCACTATCATCAACATCATGGTTAGAAAAACGTTAGCGCCGGCGGCGACGCCTGGCGTAAAGCCTTGATGGCGGCGAGCGAGAAATAAGCTGCTTTCTTGTGGCAGTAGCGCAGACGATTGCCTCCAGTGGCGGGTCTGGCGTGGACGGCACCGTGGGCCGTCAGCGGTAGGCCAACGCGGGGAGTCAGGCGTTAGCGACTCCACCTTCTTTGTCATGTTGTTGATTGTTGTTTAAAATTGTGGAAGGATGCCTTAGCGTGTTGATCACGATTGATGTGATCGTATTTCGGCTGACGATTCCGTCGTTCTGAAAGCAGTTAAATAAATGTGTGTTGTTTCGGTTTTTTCAGACCACGTCTGCTGTCTCTGTTCAATCCAAGAGCCTGGTGGTTCTCGTCACTGCAGACCCCAAGGTTTATCATTATTTGTTGCGAGATAGACCTACCCTGAAGGCATAATTTTTTTCCGTGTATGTGTATTAAATATGCGCCGATAGGTCAGTGTCGTGTATGAAGTAACGTCTTGAGGAAAGTGCTGTCATGTATCCAGCAGCTGTAACTGGTTGTGTCGCTGTAGCGAAGGCCAGCTAGAAAGATGTGACGGGAGCGTTTCGGGTTTAACCCCTGACATGTCCATATAAGGTGGTATGCGTCTGCTCGCATCACTGGAATGGTACGATACGGACACGTATCACCAGCTGTAAAGTGCGACCAGTTCCATGATGATATAACGGCCGGTGTAAGGGCCATGCCTGCCCGAAGCCTCCTAAGCACAACTTCCTCTGCCCTAGTAAGATGAGGGGGAAGAGAGCAGACAAAAAGTGGGATAAGATCACGCGCATCCTGCCGGAGAACATTCGTATGAGCACGGAGTGAGTTTAGGGGCTGAGGTGGAAGGGTTACAGCTAGAAGGTCTATATATGGAGGAGAGTGTGACTGCGGATGCGTGCGTTTCTATATTTGATAGCAAAGCCGAGTGACAAGTCACTTGCTTAACGTCGCAAACTAACGATAACTTTTCGCGCGATGAAAGTCACGTGCTGCTCAGTTTCACAACTAAAGTAGAAACGTGAACTGAGGTTCATCGTAGTGATGGTCAGCGTGCCCGTGCGACAAGGGTATCTGTTATAAAGCTCGGCTGCTGACCCTCTGGTCGCGGTTTTGATCGTGGCCGCTGCGGTCGCATTTCAGCAGAAGCGAAACAGTAGAAGCCAGCGTAATGTTCAATGTCCCTGCGCATTAAAGAACGGCAGATGGTCACATTTCTCGCAGCCCTATAATTTGGCGTCACTCACAGTCATGTCTTGGTGTTGGGACGCAAACTTCTAGATGCTAGTACCGAGGGTCTCCTTAGTTTATAGTGTTTATGGAGAGGCAGTGCCTGTGTGTTGTTTTTGCTGCTCCTCATCTGTTGCATAATTGTTTTCATCGTGACAGACTGGCTTAAAACTTTATTGAGGTCCTGAGGAACGCTACCTCAAGGTGGAGCAGCCGGCCGCTTCCACGTCGAAACGGGTATGCTAAGCCTGATCACCGCGTCGTGGGTCCTCTGCACAGCCCTGAGTTGATGTAAAGCTATTAGCTCCCAAAGGCAGAACTCGATTCCTCGTGTAGCTGTCAAAAGTTTACACACGAATGGATCTGCACAAACCAAACGTCAGTACTGCCAAATCGACGCGGCAATGAACATGCGAATGGACATTCAATTATTACAACGTAATTTTCTACGTAACAGCGCTGTTCACACGTCGTCAATGTCCACACACGCAAAATGTCCACACATTAGAATAAAACTCATTAGGCTGATCTTCGCAAAGGTCACTGAATTCCATCGAAGTGAAATGCTGCAGGTCCGTGTATTTATACTTACGTGCGCGTTGAAGAACACCAGGTGCATGGTCGAAATTTCCGAAGCCTCCCACTAAGATATCCATCATAATCATATGATCTAAGAACACCGAACTTTAACCACTGTTAGTATATGAATATTATCACATTTAAATTAGATTGGGGCGTCTTAGTTGCAACAAACCATTCCCGCTTCGAGATAAAATGAACGTGCGAAGATTACAGTATCTCTGACATTACTTCTTTTTATTTTTAAACAATCTTTATTGGTTAAAAGCACCCAGTAAAAAGGCAGTCACTCATGAGTAGTTAATGTACTTCATAGGGTGAATATTCCGACACGTATTCAAGCCATGCCGTGCGTTTTATTTGAAGGGCAGTCCTTAGAGCTTTAGAAATATTCACTGACGTTCCCGGCTGGTAGGTAATGTTGTAGGCTCGTGTGCTCAGATTTGGGTGCACGTTAAAGAACCCCAGGGGGTCAAAATTTCCGGAGTCCTCCACTATGGCGTCTCTCATAATCATATGGTGGTTTTGGGACGTTAAACCCCACAAATCAATCAATCAATCAACGATGATGGTATTTTTGCGATGAACACGTTTTGCTATCGGCCACAAAAATGATAACCACTGTGACTGCTTATCGCTGTCATGAACCGGTGCGAGGGAAGCGAATCGTTCGTACGCTATACGTTAGGGAGCACTAGAATCATCGTGCGCACTGACGCGCGAGCGGATTGGTCACGTGGTATTTTTGGTATTTCGTGGACAATTCCAATTAGCAGAAAAACGCTAACACATAACAGATATAATGTTAAAGTTTGAAACTGTCTAATCGGATGGTTTGCAAACCGATCTACAACTTTCTCATTGATATTTTGTATCTATCCTCGTTTCTTGAAAGGTTAGCTATTTAAGCATATCTAATTGAACAATATTTGAGAACACAAAAAAATAGTCTTTCTCACTCCAGAAAACTGTGAGTAACATGCATTTGGTCGCGTCGTAGTTACGTGTTCCGGCATATTTTAAAACTCTGGCTCAAGTTACGTGGGACACCCTGTATAAAGGCATGAGTACCCATCAGGGCTGGATCTCTCGGCATCTCCAAGCAGTAAAAACTGAAGCTTGGCAATCTAATATATAACTTATATCAGGCGCACGTTCTATTGCCCAATACGAAGAAGCTCGACAATTTAATCGGGGATTTATTGCAGCGCAGAAGCCAATAGCAAGGTGAGGGTGGTGCTTGAACTGTTGTTCAGTGATTCATTTTTTAGATGGTTCTAAGAAACAGCCACATATGCCCATGTCTAATTTCAGCACGTTTGCACTTGTTAACTTGAGCTGTGTGAACTTAGCAATGCAATTGGCCTTTTATGGTAGTGTCATGTTATTTCAGGCTTGGTCATGTAATCTGAAAGATTGGCCGTAATAGAGAGTTCATTTATTCCGGATATGGTATAAAGCACTCCCTATCACTCTTCTTTGCTTCTCGCACGTAAAAATACAGAAACGCGCGTGATATTTTTAACATCCTTACGAAGGAATAAATATTCGAACTAGATACTGGCTGTGTTCAGAGAAAGGAGTTAACATGTGTATGTTTCTATAAGATACTGCCGCACGCAACTGCCGCATTCACTCTAAAATACACCACTGTTGCAGCGTTCAAGCTCTATCTTTTGCGATATAACCTGTCATATCTTTCGCGGAGATTGTCCAGGCTACTTGAGGCTTGAGCAGTTGCAGTGAATTGCACATACGGGTGGCAGACACATCGCGGCAAAGACGGAACAGCGACTCGCCATCAGCAGACGTGGTATCGGTGCAAGCCAGCAGTGCAAAACGGACAACGTTACCTTAGCCGACCAGCAACTCCCGTTCGACGGTGCACATTACTTTCACTACTCGTCATGACATCCGCTGACTTGGACAAGCTGTGCTCTTACCTCTCCGGCATGCGAGCTGATCAATTGTATTCCTTGCAAGATGAGCCTTCACTCAACAGTGTCATTCCCGCGATCAGAGGACAGCCCTTGCCGAGGGCTGTTGCCAGCATCCGCCGTTATGTTGCCGCAATCAGTGACATAATTAGTCGAAGGCGCTTCATATGCGAAATTTACTCTTGCCTGACGAAGGAAGGACTTCTTGGCCCCTGGGTTCTTTACCAACTCGACGATACCCAACGTATACCCGAGGCCGCTGACGTGCTCCGCCATTTAAAGGAGACGAAATTGAACTACTTTTTTACGCACTCGGTGAGTGTAACCACGGAACGTACTCACATCTGCGCAGTGGTGAATGAAGTTGGGCAGCAAACCAACAGCCTAGGCGGGTGCCTTCAAATCTACTGCTTCTGCATATGGCCGTCTTTGGGATGCATTGCAGCCCTAAGACCAACAGATGGATTTTCCGCTGGACAGATTGAAGTTCTTGAAAAGATGCTTGGCAATGACACTGAAGATATGGAATGTGGTATGTACGAAGACCTGGATTTGACTCATGAGGCCGCCACCCATATGACTTCCGAAGAAAATGGTCATGACGTCAAGAAAAATGATGAGGCTTCTAAAAAATATGGCAAGGCTTCCTAGGAATATTGTGGGGTTTCCCCGGAAGATTGTGACGCAGCCAGAATAGACGTAGCGGCCTCCAAAAACAATGTTGGGGGCTTCCGCGGAAGACGCTTAGAAATGCTGACGCCACTTCGTTCAGCCAGTTAGAGCCCCGTAAAACCCAGGCCTATTGCATAGTAAGCAAGACAAGAACCGAGTTGCAAAGCTCGGTGCACTGTTAGACGGAACACGCGAATACGTAGCCTGTACTCTGCGACAGCTGCCTACAGCACCATCAACCGACAGTTCAAGAAACGACGTTCACTTTCGGCGTCATCTATTGCCACACACGACAACGAGTCATGACCGGTAGGCAAGCGCTGCTAGATTACCCTCTATCTCTCTCTGCCCGCGCGAATGCCGATGCCTGAAGTGTCTGCTGCCAACAACTTGGTGCATGAGCACGACGCAAGCTGCAAGCATCACCCAACATCGCTAGTTGCACAAGCGCTGAAGAATATTTACAGATCTCGAAACTGCATCCTGACAAATGTGTTAGCACTGCTTCAGTTTATCTCACCTGTAAAAAAAAAAGTCTGTTCCTAGCACAGAGGTGATTTGCTTAGGTTAGCTTGTTTTTTTTTAATATGCGCACGCGTTGTACGAACTTGGGAAGAAAGTCTTTTTTTTAAATAAACATCAGTTGTTACTGGCGCGTTTCTGCTTTCTGGCGGTTTCTGCTTGATTGATAGATATGTGGGGTTTAACGTCCCAAAACCACTATATGATTATGAGAGACGCCGTAATGGAGGGCTCCGGAAACTTCGACCACCTGGGGTTCTTTAACTTGCACCCAAATCTGAGCACATGGGCCTACAACATTTCCGCCTCCATCGGAAAGGCAGCCGCCGCAGCCGAGATTTGAACCCGCGACCGGCGGGTCAGCAGCCGAGTACCTTAGCCACTAGACCACCACTGCGGGGCTGGCTGTTCCTGCTGCTGTGTTTTTTCTGATTTCAACGTTTTTTTGGCTTTTCTAGATTACTAATAAATCTATTTCTTGTTTGTCATCCATGAAACAGGAACGTTCAAGCTGAATTTGATTTCATCTTGCAACACAGGCAGTCATTTTTAATAAAAGTAGTCTGACTACTATTGATTACCTGAACTAGGTAATCTTGAATTCATCAGGCTCATTACAAAATGTTCAACTGCTGGCACACATCTTGTTCTACACTTCTCCTGATTTCTCGATTTATAGAGCATTGCCTGTTAACAATGTTGAAATTCTAGACAATTCCAAAAGTTTTTGTTTTTAATCTGACATGAAGTATTGGCCTATATTATCACGTAAACCATTACGAAAATTCTCGTTAGTGGAGAAGAAAAATGTTGGGGGGGGGGGGGATGTTGCAACGCTTAGTGCCAATATTTGGCAAATATTTCCCTTCACTGCCCACCCAAAACGTCACCATGTTTTGTCTGCATAATCTTCTAACGAGCATTGATATTTTTCTTGCAGCATCTTTCAACTGTTGCCTGCGTATAAAGGAAACAATAAGCACCAGTAAACGTTCCTTTGCCTATCTACTCCACTTTTTCATTGAGCCATATCCTACACTATATGTAAGAAATAAGTTTCATGTTCCTTGTGCGACACTCTCGGCGCAAACAAAGACTTAACTAAAGAAGACTAGCGAGCGCTGATCAACTGCAAGCATTGATCTGTACAGCACACACTCGAAAATTTCCGCAAATAATTTCTGACCAACTCGCCGAATTTTCTATTCTTTTTCATCTTAAGTTCATAAGTTGCGTGATACACAATTGCCAAATTCCCGATTTGGACAGAGCTGTAGCATATCGCCCTGCTAAGCAAGGCTTTCGTATAACCGCCAATAGGTGGCGGAGAACATTTCAATAATAACGAAGTGAACTAACACTATTAAAAATAGCAAATAATTCAGGCAAAGAAGCAGGGATGTAGGCAGAATTTTTTTTGGGGGGGGATAGGGAGGAAGGGGGCAAAGACCCGCTGTGCCATTCCTTAGCAACGCCACTGCGAGGACCTATAGAACGTTGGTTGCATGGCCTTCAGCTCATAAAGCCCAAGGTCCCGTTCCGGCGTGTGACAATTTGTCTTGGCATTGAGCTTACTTTCTTCGCATCTATACGTTAATTTTCACAATACACGAAAACCAATAGAAATGATGTTAGCTATACTTCCTTGTATTGATTAAATGCCTCTCCTTAATACGTGCGTCAAACAAAAAAGAAAGCCCCGCAAAATTTTCTTCCTTAATTCCTAACCAATCATTGTGTTGTAGCACTGCTGTAGCGCGCAATCATGGGAGCGCCGGACAGTTCATCGATATTACCTGGACTGCAAGAAAAAAAATTAAAGACGGCGCCTGGCAGCAGCTCGCGACGCCATAGACCGTGTTCCCTGCTGGCATCGATTACGGCTGTGGCATGTCTTTTCTTCGCTCCAGTGGCACGAGCCTACACAAGTGGTGACAAGCCCCGGGCATTGGCGTAACTGGCGCGATGTTATAGGCTGAGAACGATCCTCGATTGCTTTAACTTTTAATTTTTAATTGCTTTAACTTTTGAAGGATATGAGATGGCCCTGAAACTTGAGCTCGGGTGCACCAAAAATGCACTTCTGGGCGTCCGCAACGAGGCCATGCTGCTGTAGGTGTTGGGACAAAGCACGGAGATGCTGCTTGTGCAAGGGGGTTTATTTGCGATGCCAGGTGACAGGCAGACAGCCGGTACAGAAACAAATGCTCGGGCAGTCCAGTGTCTCCAGCTCGTGCTCCCGCTCGCGCTTCGCACTCAGCGATGGTCCCACTAGTCATTGCCTTGCGAATTCCCCACTACAATGCCTGGCGACGAAGACGAGCCATCCTGGCGACTCAAGGTGACGAGAGAACAGGAGGGTCGTAACAGGGCTTGAGGCGACTGACGTGGACCGTCTCACGACCAAGGCGGCGCTTGTCCGTGGACGGCTTGAGTGGTTCAATCACATAGGTGACAGAAGAAGGGTGCTGTATGACGTGGTAAGGGCCCGTATACTTCGGTGCAAACTTGGGAGTCAGTCCAGGAGAGTGGAAAGGCAGTCGGAGCCACACGAGAGAACCGACGGGGAAGGTATTCTGAACAAGATCATGGTCGTGGCGATCTTTTTGGAGGGCTTGGTTATCGGCTGTGAAGGACCGTGCAAGTTGACGACACTATTCGGCATATTCGGCCATTTCAGAAACTGGGCTGAACTCTGAGGCATCAGGATTGTATGGCAGAATTGTGTCGAGTGTGTTGCATGGGTCACGACCATATAAAGGAAAAATGGAGAAAAGCCTGTTGTTGATTGAATCACCGTATTGTAGGCGTACGTCACGAAAGGAAGAACAACGTCCCAGTTGGAGTGGTCGGAATCAATATACATAACGAGCATGTCTCCGAGGGTTCTGTTGAAACGTTCCGTTAGGCCGTTGGTCTGAGGGTGGTAGGCTATTGATGTGCGGTGTACCGTACGGCATGAATGTAGGAGCTGCTGCAGAACTTCGGACAAAAATACGCGTCCTCTGTCACTCAGGAGCTCCCGTGGTGCAACATGACGAAGAACAAACCAGTGCAAGATGAAGGTTGCAACGTCACGAGCACCAGCCGAAGGTAGCGCTGCCGTTTCGGCGTACCTTGTCAGATGGTCGGCAGCCACAATCACCCATCGATTGCCACCAACAGAGCACGGTAGCGGGCCGTATAGGTCAATCCCAACACGGTCGAATGGGCGTGCAGGACATGGCAAAGGCTGCAGTTGACCGGGTGAATGAGGGAATGTCTTACGCTGCTGACACTGGGAACATGAGCGAATGTGTTTGCGTACAAACGTGTACATACCCCGCCAGTATAGTAACGTTGGCGGATCCGATCATACGTCTTTAGCGCACCGGCGTGTGCGTGTTGCGGTTCAGCATGAAAATATTTGCAGATATCAGACCGCATATGGCTGGGTATGACTAGCAGCCATTTACGACCCGTCACTTGATAGTTGCGACGGTATAACAGGCCATCCCGTATGGCGAAATGCGTTGCTTGGCGGCGAAGAGCACGCGGGTAACCGGAAGTTGATGCGTGAGAAAGCATATTCAGTAGCGAGGCGATCCAAGGGTCCTTCCGCTGTTCGGATGGCATGTCTGTGACGTTGACGGCAGAGAGGGGAAGGTCCAGGGCTGATATATCCGTATCATCAGATTTCACGGGTGATCGTGAAAGCGCATCTGCGTCAGAGTGCTTTCGCCCCGATCGGTAGACGACGCGTATGTCGAATTCCTGGAGGCGTAGTGCCCAACGTCAGAGGTGGCCAGGAGGATCTTTCAGCGAAGCCAACCAACAGAGTGCGTGATGGTCAGTTACCACATCAAAAGTTTGGCCGTACAAATAGGGGCGAAACTTGTTTGACGCCCACACAATCGCGAGGCACTCTTTTTCCGTAACAGAATAGTTACTGAAAAAGACTTCTGCCTTAGTGAGGGCGCGGCTGGCATAGGCGACCACATACTCCGTAAAACCTGGCTTGCGTTTCGCGAGTACTGCACCAAGGCCGACGCCACTTGCATCGGTGTGTACTTCGGTTGGCGCAGTAGGGTCGTAATGGCGCAGTACGGGTGGTGAGGTAAGGAGTTGGTGCAGTGTTGCGAAGGATTCGTCACAGGCTGCTGTCCAATTCGAAAGATCTGCAGGGCCAGCAAGGAGTTTGGTGAGTGGAGCGATGATGGAGGCAAAGTTCCGGACAAAGCGACGAAAATAGGAGCACAGGCCCACAAAGCTCCGTAGTTCTTTAACAGTAGTCGGCTTAGGAAATTCGGCAACAGCACGAAGCTTGTCAGGGTCGCGAAGAATGCCGGCTTTCGAGACGACATGACCAAGTATGGTGAGTTGTTTAGCCCCGAAGTGACACTTCTTCAGGTTAAGCTGAAGCCTGGCGTTTGTAAGGCACTGTAGAATCTTACGCAGACGAGTGAGATGCGAAGTGAAATCGGGTGAAAAAACCACAACGTCATCAAGATAGCATAAGCAAATGTTCCATTTGAGACCACGTAAAATGCTGTCCATCATTCGCTCGAATGTGGCAGGCGCATTGCAGAGTCCGAATGGCATCACGGTAAATTCATAGAGGCCATCCGGGGTGACAAACGCCGTTTTTGGACGATCAGACTCAGCCATTGGGACCTGCCAATAACCCGAGCGAAGGTCAAGCGAGGAAAAGAATTCTGCACCTTGGAGACAATCGAGAGCGTCGTCTATGCGGGGAAGAGGGTAAACATCTTTCCTCGTAATGTTGTTTAGGCGCCTGTAGTCTACGCAGAACCGGACTCAACCATCCTTTTTTTTGACGAGTACAACTGGGGAAGACCAAGGATTACAAGAAGGCTTGATGACTCCGCGCTGTAGCATGTCGTCTACTTGTTCTGCAATTACCCGACGCTCCACTGGTGACACACGATAAGGGCGCTGGCGCAAAGGAGTACTCTTTCCTGTGTCAATTGTGTGCACAACGGTGTTCGTTCTTCCTAGCACTGCTTGGGGAAAGTCAAACGAACGCTTGAATTCATGCAGCAGGGTAACAAGCTGCTCTCGTTGAGCCGGGGCGAGATGGTTGTCAATAGAACGGTGAAATGCATCGGTAGACACGCTGTTTAAGGCAAAGTGAGGAACCAACGCGTTCAGCTCCATATTCGGCTTGGTGTCGAAGAAATCGGCAGGCACAATAGTACCTTCATCGATGAGCTGAATGTGGCCGAGCGTCTCGTTGCGGCGCAAACTGAGGGGGCACGAGTTGGGATTGGAAATAAGTATCCCGGTAGTGTCTTGACAAAGCTCAAGAATGGCGAATGGCAGTGATGTGTGGTGGCGGCTACCGAAGATGTCAGATGGCGTGAATAGGACGGTAGCGTCAGAAAGTGAAGCACAGCAGGCAGGAACAAACTGGGCGCTGAAAGGAGGAAGGTCTATGTCCGTAGCGACGACAAGGTTAGCCACACTAGATACGGCCGCATCAACAGAAGGCGCATCACCAAACGGAAACAGCTCCACTTCGGCCCGAGCGCAGTCCACGACGGCGTGATGTCGTGATAAAAAAATCACATCCTAGGATGACATCGTGGGAACATGAAGCCAACACGTGAAATTCAATGGTGTACAACACGTCTTGAATCACAACTTTTGCTGTACATGACGCGACGGGCTCAATTTGTTGGGCGCTCGCAGTACTAAGAGAAACCACGGGAGAAAGCATCGTCACTTTACGAAGAGAGCGGCAGAGTCTCTGACTAATCACAGATATCGCGGCACCGGTATCGATGAGTGCGAGTGTTCGTACACCTTCGACGATTACATCGATAAGATTGGCGGGAGACAGGCGAGGACTTAAACGATTAGACGATGACGCAGCTCGTGCCTCCGGAGCTGCGGCAGTTAGTTTTCCGTCTCCATGGAGGTGGGTCGTCGACGCATAGGCGACACGGAACGACGACTTGGTGAAGGTGAAGGCGAGCGGGAAGTAGAACGTCTAGAAGCGAATGTTCGGGCGCCGGAAGCAGTTTGCGCATCGCGTTCGTGAACTTCAGGTGGTACGTGAGGCGCGTGGTATAAAGGTCGAAACGAATAGTCAGGATATCTTGGTGCGTTAACTGTGAAGCACCGGCGACATAGACGTGCAAGTGACCTGGAATTCCGCAAAAGTAACATATAGGCCGGTTGCCAGCAGTGCGCCAAGGATTTCCGGCGTGTTGCTATGTAACTGGAAACGGCGCGGTGGACGGTCGCACAGGTTGTGGCGTATACGTTGGCAGACGAGATGGAGGAGGCATTGCCGTGACGGCCGCTTAAGTCAGTGGCGCGGCAACAGGCGTTGGTTGAGAGGCAGGCGTAGGTAATGGCAACGCCTCGGAGACCTGCTCCTGAATAGCCTGTCTTATTGTCGGCGTTAGGCGGTTCGTTGGTGCTTCGGTCGTCGGCAAATACGAGAGACATGAAAGCTGTCGTGCGACCTCTTCGCGTACATATTCTTTTATCTGCTCCAGCAGAGAGCTGTCACCACCGACGGCCAGGGCAGCGAGAGAGTCGTCTGCAGTCGTCGACCTCCGAACTGCTGCACGTTGTTTCCGAATCTCTTCCAAGCTCTGGCACAAGGCCACAAGTTCGAATACGGTACTTGGGCTCTTTGCCAGCAACATTTGATAGGCATCATCGTCTATGCCTTTCAAGATATTGCCGCAGAGACTGCCTTCTACCAGGAGAACCAGCGCGACGCTATGCAAGCGTCTACAACTACCAGGAGAACCAGCGAGACGCTATGCAAGCGTCTACAACGTAGCGCACCTGCGCGCGCTGTAGCAACGCGAGTCATTGCTCCTCGTGCTTGGGCTCGCGACGGTGGCCTGATCGACGGGTTGTGAAAAAAGGTGTTCGAGAGAGACGCTAGTGTGGAACGCTTTAGCGGACTCAGTTATTTACCTATTTTTCTGGGCACAAGTTCGCCCTTTAATAAAGCTATTGTTTGTGTCACCCTCTTGCAATACGTGACATTCTGGTGGAGGTGCGGGGGTATGATTGGAAGTCCCTCAGGCGCAAGAGAGCGGAGCCCCGACCCTCAACGACTGGAACCTGGCGAATTGACTCCTGTACACCAGCGTTCGAGCCGTCGTCTTCGAGGAGACCCGCCTGAATTCGGACCGCTCACCACTGCTCCAGCAACGCAAGCAGCTTTTACAAACGACCCCACAACGATGGCCACCGCAGGTTCTACATCCGAGCTCATCGTGTCACCACCGTGCCTGCCTGAGCCCTTCCACGGTGACTCGCACGAAGATGTAGAAGACTGGCTGGAACATTTCGAGCGAGTCGCAAGGACCAATGCCTGGGATGAGACAAGGAAACTTGGACGCGTGTACTTTGCGTTGCAGGATTCAGCGAAGGTGTGGTTCGAAAATCACGAAGCGGTGATAACAACATGGGAAGATTTTCGACAACACTTGCTCGCTGCGTATGCCAGCACCGACCGCCGAGAGAAGGCAGAGAACGCTCTCCAGTCCAGGAGTCAACGCACGAATGAGAGTGTCAGCATGTATGTCGAAGACATGTGCCGGCTCTTCAAACGCGCTGATCCGAACATGACGGAAGAGAAGAAACTGCGCCACCTAATGCGTGGAGTCAAGCAGGACTTGTTTGCTGGGTTAGTTCGCAATCCACCACGCACGGTTGCCGAGTTCCGCACCGAAGCAACAACCATAGAGAAGGCGCTACAGCAGCGTGCCCGTCATTACAACCGAGACGCCAGTAGCGCACCAGTGGACGTCCTATCGGCAGGCCAAAGTAACAACAGTGAAACGCTAAGAGAACTGGTGCGATCCATTGTAAGGGAAGAGATTCAGAAGTTGATGCAGCCACAAGTGATGCCAACAGTCTCGACCCTCGCCGCCGTCATTCGTGACGAAGTCCGGCACGCCATCCTTCAGCCGGAACCTGAGCCGCAACCTGTTCGACTGGAACAACCACTGCAGACACGTCGCATGCCAACGTACGCGGACGCTCTACGCCAGCCTGCCGTGCACAATGCTTCTTTCGTAGCCCCCAGTACACGCCCGTCGGCTTCGCATGGCTCGCCCTTTCTCGGAGAGCTGAGACCACGAAAAAGCGACGTGTGGCGCACACCCGACTGGACGCCGCTTTGCTTTCATTGCGGAGAGGCTGGACATCTTTACAGAACGTGCCCATACCGGAGGGCCGGCCTGCGGGGGTTTTCTGTGAACGCACCATGCCCGCGTAATGGTGAAAGACCCATGGAGATAGAAGATTACCTGTCAAGGCAGCAACTCCCATCTGCTAGTTTTCAGCACCAGCCAAGGTCACCGGCGCCGAAACGTTACCGATCACCGAGCCCCCGGCGTCCAAGTTCCCCATTCTCAGGTCCACCAAGACGTTCAACGAGCCCGCGGCAGGAAAACTAAGTCCAGCGACCTGTGGAGGCAAGGCCGCTGTTGTTCGACAAGGCGAAGATCCTCCGTCAAGACCCGAGGGTAGCAGCGACAGGCAGAAAAGAACGGCTAAGATAAGTAAGGAATCAATTTCTTCGGACTTGCGCGTTACGGTGGACGAGCGGGAATTGAGCGTTTTAGTCGATACCGGTGCGGATTATTCAGTCGTCAGCTACGCGTTCGCGAGGGATCTCAAGAAAGTTTTGACGCCGTGGAGTGGTCCACAAATAAGAACGGCTGGGGACCACAGGATAACACCAGTGGGAAGATGTACCGCGAGAATAGGAATTCAGGGTGCTACTTACGTGGCTGAGTTTATTGTGCTTCCGGAATGCTCAAGGGACGTAATTCTCGGGATGGATTTCTTGCTAGCGAACGGTGCCATAATCAACCTACAAAATTCTAGCGTTTCCTTCTCGACGAAGCTGGCCATAGACGAGAAGGAGGTAGAGAGCACTGCATTGCGGGTTATCGACGAAGACATAACCGTGCCACCACGATGCAGCGTGCTGGTTGGCGTCAGAAATGACACATTTGCCGATTCCGAAGGCATAGCGGATAGCAACGTCGAGCTGCTACTAAAGAAAGGTATTTGTGTAGCCCGGGGCATCATTCAATTACGTGATGGGTGCGCCAGTGTGTTGCTCACAAACTTCGGAAATGCAATACAGCATGTTGCAAAAGACACTGCCATTGCCTTTCTGCACAGCTTTACTGCAGCGACAGATTTGTGTGGCCTCACGTCAGCACCACCTGCTTCGGGAAGTACGGATGATGTCGGAGCTGCGGTTTCAATAAATAGAAGTCTATCATCAGGCGAAAGGCAAATCATACAGGACCTCATAAGAGACTTCTCAGAGTGTTTCTCCACCTCGTCAAAAGTACGTCGCACGCAGATCGTTAAACACCGAATAATAACTGACGAGCAAACAAGACCTGTTCATCAAAACCCGTACAGAGTTTCACCCAAAGAACGAGAGGTCATAAAGGGTCAAGTGCAAGAGATGCTGGAGGATGATGTCATCCAACCATCCAACAGTCCGTGGGCATCGCCAGTAGTGCTTGTGAGGAAAAAGGACAACACGTTGAGATTCTGCGTTGACTACCGGAAACTGAACAGCGTGACCAAGCGCGACGTATACCCCTTGCCACGTATCGATGATACATTAGATCGCCTACGGCATGCCAGATATTTCTCGTCATTAGATTTAAAAAGCGGGTATTGGCAAATTGAAGTGGATGAAAGAGACCGCGAAAAGACGGCTTTCGTAACTCCGGACGGCTTGTACGAATTTAAAGCACTCCCATTCGGCCTTTGTTGTGCGCCGGCGACATTCCAGCGCATGATGGACAGTGTTCTATCGGGTCTCAAATGGCAGTCATGTTTAGTATACTTGGACGATGTTGTGGTATTTTCTGCAACCTTTGAACAGCATATAGAACGACTACGTTCAGTGCTTCACGCCATCCAGTCGGCCGGCTTGACTATTAAACCGGAAAAGTGTCAGTTTGGATATGAAAAGCTTCGTTTTCTCGGTCATGTGATCAGCGCTGAAGGTGTTGGCCCGGATCCGGACAAAACTGCGGCCGTTGCGCGATTCCCCAAGCCGAGAGACAAGAAGGAGGTGCGTCGATTTCTGGGCTTGTGCGCTTACTACAGACGATTTATAGAAAATTTCTCGAAAATTGCTGAACCTCTGACCAGACTCACAAAAGAGGAAGAATCATTCGTTTGGCATAAGGAACAAGAGAGAGCTTTCGAGGAACTAAAGAACCGTTTACAAGCCCCACCGATCCTCGCACATTTTGATGAAACTGCGGACACGGAAGTCCATACAGACGCAAGTAATCTTGGTCTCGGCGCGGTATTAGCTCAATGGCAAAATGGAGAAGAGAAAGTCATAGCCTATGCCAGTCGCACCCTGTCAAAAGCTGAAAAGAACTATTCTGCAACGGAAAAAGAGTGCTTGGCAGTTATATGGGCGATTAGCAAGTTCAGGCCATATCTCTACGGCAGGCCGTTCCGCGCCGTCAGCGACCACCATTCACTTTGCTGGCTGGCGAGCTTAAAAGACCCGTCGGGACGACTTGCGAGATGGAGCCTCAGGCTCCAAGAATACGATATTACAGTTGTATATAGGTCGGGAAGAAAACACAGCGATGCTGATTGCTTATCACGCTCGCCACTGGACTCTACCTCTTCGGAAGAGGACGACTTTCCGTTCCTTTGTGTTGTGAAGGCTTCAGATATCGCCGAGCAGCAACGATCCGACACAGAACTGCTCCCATTGATAAAATTCCTCGAAGGGCACGACTCCCAAGTTCCACGTGTATTTAGGAGAACATTATCGTCGTTCTGCCTCCGTGATAATGTACTCTACAAAAGGAACTTCAGAAGCAACAAAGAAAAGTTCTTACTCGTTGTGCCGCAAGTCATGAGACGTGAAATATTACACGCTTGCCATGATGAACCGTGCTCGGGTCACTTAGGTGTCAGCCGGACATTCGCCAGAATTCATCTGAAATATTACTGGCCCAAGCTGTTAGCATCGGTACAGCATTATGTGAAGACATGCCGCGAATGTCAAAGGCGCAAAACACCACCTCTGAAAACTGCCGGCCTGCTCCAGCCCATAGACCCACCTGAGACTCCTTTTCAGCAAATTGGAATGGATCTTCTCGGGCCGTTTCCAATGTCATCCTCAGGAAAGAGGTGGATTATTGTCGCAACCGACTATTTAACGCGGTACGCAGAAACTGGCTGCCTGGAACGAGGAACGGCTGCGGAAGTTGCCAAGTTCTTCGTTCACAACATAGTTCTGCGACATGGCGCCCCGATGGTAGTTATCACCGATCGCGGAACAGCATTCACATCGGAGTTGATGCAGTGCCTGATGAATATGACTAATACCACTCATAGAAAAAGTACTGCGTATCATCCCCAAACGAACGGGTTGACGGAACGCCTAAACCGCACCATAGCGGATATGTTGTCGATGTACGTGGACATAGAGCATAAGACGTGGGACGAAATCCTACCTTATGCAACGTTCGCCTACAATACGGCAGTACAGGAGACCACCCGCATTCCTCCATTTGAGCTGGTCTATGGCCGTATGGTGACTACAACACTCGACGCTATGCTCCCTGTCGATAACGACAATTATGAGCCATCTGACGTTGAAGAATTCCTACAAAGAGCTGAAGAAGCGCGCCAACTAGCGCGACATCGAATACGTCAACAACAATGTAGGGACGCGAGCTACTACAACCTGCGCCGCAGAGAAGTCAAATATCAGCCAGGCGATCAAGTGTGGGTGTGGACACCAATACGCCACCGTGGGCTGTCAGAGAAACTTCTTCGACGCTACTTTGGTCCATATAAGGTCATCCGCCAACTCAGTGACATAACTTATGAAGTTATTCCTGAAGGACAAGAGCGCTCAAGACGTCAAAACCATGCAGAGGTCGTACATGTAGCCCGCATGAAGCCCTACTCCGAGAGATGCTGAAGCATTCCCCCTTGCGTACTTCCCCCAACCGCGCATCGGGACGATGCGTATTTCGGAGGGGGAGTAATGCCGCAGAGACTGCCTTCTACCAGGAGAACCAGCGCGACGCTATGCAAGCGTCTACAACTACCAGGAGAACCAGCGAGACGCTATGCAAGCGTCTACAACGTAGCGCACCTGCGCGCGCTGTAGCAACGCGAGTCATTGCTCCTCGTGCTTGGGCTCGCGACGGTGGCCTGATCGACGGGTTGTGAAAAAAGGTGTTCGAGAGAGACGCTAGTGTGGAACGCTTTAGCGGACTCAGTTATTTACCTATTTTTCTGGGCACAAGTTCGCCCTTTAATAAAGCTATTGTTTGTGTCACCCTCTTGCAATACGTGACAATATGCCTGATCTTGTTATGTTCGGTCATCTCAGGGTTGAAGCGCCGGCATAAATTGATTACATCTTCAATATAGCTAGTGAAGTTTTCGCCCTGCCTTTATGCGCGTCCGCGTAGGCGCTGCTCAGCACGCAGCTTGCGCACTGCGGGGCGATCGAACACAGCTGCGAGGGTGGTATTGAAACCGGCCCAAGTGGTAAATTCCGTACGGTGGTTTGTGAACCACAGGCTGGCGACGTCTTTGAGATAAAATGGGACATACTCCAATTTCGAGGGGTCGTCCCACTTGTTGGCGGCGCTCACCTTCTCAAACAGCTGCAACCAGTCCTCCACATCTTGGCCCTCGGTGCCGCTGAAGAAGGGCGGATCTCGTTGGCGCAGGGTGGTAGGCACGATGACCAGTTGAGATTGGGCCGTGCTTTGCTGGGTGGTGCCTTGCTCGGTCGTCTGATCAGGCATTGCTGATGTAGTGGGCAGCTTTCGGCTTCGAAGTTCCAGGTTTTCGTACCCAGCACACTTCCACCACTTTGCAAGGGGGTTTATTAGCGACGCCAGGTAATAGGCAGACAGCCGGTACAGAAACAAATGCTCGGGCAGTCCAGTGTCTCCAGCTCGTGCTCCCGCTCGCGCTTCGCACTCAGCGATGGTCCCACTAGTCATTGCCTTGCGAATTCCCCACTGTATACACTTGTAATATTAAGGAGCCCGGCTGGCGTTGAGCGCATCATCAACGTACGCAAACACAGTAGGGAGGCCTCGTGTGACCTCAGAAATGAACCGCTGGAAGGTTTGCGCTGAATTTTGGAGTCCAGAATACATCCCCAGTGTCATAATTTCAAATGCCAGTACGGACTCAATGAAAACGATCGGATAGTGCGGGTCGGCTGAGCAGCGCGAATACAATTATGATGGCATATCGTGTTAAGATTTGTTTTGTTAATAATACACGACATGGTATGTTAGGCACTCGGAGTCGGCGAATACAGGCCAGTAATCTGTCAATAATCAGCCATTTCATGTGAACGCAATTTTGTCCTCTGTGGTTCAATCAACTAACATAGTAAACCAGTCCTCCATATCGTCCCGAGAACATTCCCCTTCTCATGTCATCGAAAATGCTACTGCACTCACAAGAAGCAGTAGCTTGTTCTGGGAGATTGTGATGATGGCAGAAAATGTGTAGTTCATTTAGGGGGCTCATGCACTGTTGATGTTGATGTCTTCCTGCTGCAGTGCGGATCACGTAATTTCAAACGGCCTCTGAGAGCTGAAATACACAGAATTTGCTTACTCCGTTCATACGGTTGTGTCAGTGCGGCTAGCCTCAGTAGTTATTGTTATGTGCACTAAAACCTCCATATTAAAAGAAAGACTATTTCGACTAATCTAACGCAGTTTCTGGCATGAGAACACTTGCTGCGACAAGCACGTGTGTATTGGCCAAGCATGTAATACTTATCGGTAGGTTGGGACGTCAAATGTGGCAATGTATTCGAAAAACGCGCGTTTCATACCCCCCGCAGTGGTCGCAGTCAGGTCGACAAGCGAAATGTACGCCAGGTGGTTGAAATGTCCGGAGCCCTTCTGCATGGCATGCCTGTAAAATATATTGTTATTGGCCATGCCATACCAAGCATATTAAAAATCTGATCCCATGGTTTCGGAAACGACTACCGGATGCACAGTTCACATTATATGTCGAGTATATAACACAAGCTCGTGTGCTTAGATTTAGGTGCATGACAGGGAACATCCGAAGATCGTCAAGACGGCGTCACATATTGTTGTTTGCGGGCACAAAGCTTGCGAAAACTGCTCTTCTGGTTAGTTGGTTTATGATTAGGACAGATATACAAGCGAAAATGACGAAACACTTCAGAAAAAACACGCACAGAAAAAGAACTGAACTCACTGCTGCTATATTGCTTCCAACTCAAAACCCCCTCTAAGGCACGCATCGAAGCAACAGAAATATGAACTATTACAAAAATATAGTCGCTTGATTGATAAGCCGGGTTTATTGTCCCAACACGATGCAAAGAGTGATGAAAAACCACGTGACAAGTGCTTGCCACCATTTCATTTCTTTGGTATATGGGGGCCTACTTTGTGGTTTTAATAATTTTTGGTGGTGCTGCTACCTTTGGTTGATTGTCTTTTACGGCAAACACTTGCCAAGAGGTTTTTCATTGCTCTACTCATCATGTTATATTTCTGTTGCTTCGATGCGGGCCTTCGGAAAGGTTTCCGTGGGAAGTTAGAAATGAATTACGAATTGAGCGCTGTATGTGTGTGTCTGTTTCTTACTCAGTATGTCGTCTTTTTGCGTGGGTCTTTAAAAAAAGGTGTTTAACGATTTATAGTACGTGGTACTCTGGCAGTGAAGAAGGCGTCAAAGATCTCATAAAGGAAGGTTATAGCGTACGGAGGCTGTGAATGGAGAGTGATCGACCCTAAGAGAGACTTGCAACATTATTATAAGATTGTGATATTATACGACGACGACTAAGTCAACTTAGATACCATCGACCACCTCAGTGGCTGCAGTGAGAGGTGAAATTAATTGCGCATGCTCAGACGAGAGGCCATGCGATGAATCGATTGCAGACATTCTAAGAGACACCTCAGCTGCAGCATTCTTTAACCTATATTGAGTATTATAATCTGCAGAAATCTTTTGCACGGGCTATCTACAATGCGTGAACGCGTTAAGAAAAAACACTGTCAATAAAAACCGCACATTGGTGATATAGACACAGCGTGATACGGACGGCACAGCGGCTCAGTCCAGCTGGCGTGGCGGGGCAAGTGAGCTGGCGGACAAGCATAGCAGACTCTTCTCTTCAAAGGTAAATTGTTTGCTGGAAGTTGTTTCCACTAGGACGTGATGACATTTAAAGACTTGAACAGGCTGAGCATCCATCTCGCCAGCATGCAAGCTGACCAACTGTATTCCCTGTTGGACGAAAGTTCTCTGAAAATTCCGCTGATAGAGGAAATGTCCAGGCCAGAGGCTGTCTCATGCATCCTCGCACATATTGCCGCTATGCCTGACCTGGAAGATCGGCTCCACTGCATATGTGAGATTTACATGTGCCTCATGAAAAGAGGCGTGATGGGTCCCTGGGACCTCTATCAACTCTGTGGGGCTCAAGGTTTAGCTGAAGCCAGTTTCATGATGCGCTATTTAGAGAATCGTGGTTTAAATCATGGATTCACTCATTTCAAGGATACAACCACCGAGTGAACTCGTATGAGCGCATTGGTACTGGAAAGCAGCAGGCTGGCAACGGGCTTCCAAGCCTATTGCTTCTGCTTCTGGCTGTCGCTGGGGTGTGTAGCAATCTACAGACCACCAGAAGGATATTCCGTCGGACAAAGGAAACTTATCAGCACGATTTTCGAGGACGACCCATCAGCCTTGAAATGGGGGGTTTACGAAGAACAGGGCAAGGCACATCAGAACATCACCTATTTATATCTAGCGCAAGGTGGTGGTCATCACTAAGGTGGCCTTGTTCAGCCGACACAACCACTTTTGGTGCCGGTCAATCTAGACGTGTTGCATCGTAAGTAAAAATCAAGCGCTCGTTGTAACGCGCATTCTGCTCTAGTCCCACGGTAATGTCGCGCTTATTAGGCCCCCATGTAGGTTTTGTGTAGGTGCTAGTATAGCTGTCAATGTGGCACTAAATTCTGCGGTTATGTTCGTCTACTGTAAGTGTTAGTGCAGCTCTCTATTCAGCCCTTTCTGCAGTTCAACTTACGCGAAAGCGGGGGAATGGCGTCGCAGTGGCAACGCAACAATTTTCAGGGCAATTGTGCGTTTGCTGACGTAGTGATGCCCTCCTTTACGTGACGGCTGTATCAGCTGTATATTTAGTAAACGTTCTCCATCACCTTGGGTTAAATATTGCAGTTTTTTGGATGGTCTCTGAAGGTAATAGTATTTTCAAACCTTCCTAATTTAGATCACACTAGTTATTAGCAATAGTAATATTTTTTTCTGACAAGCGTTTGCCACTGCTAACTATGCGACATTATAGAAGCAGCCTGACCTACAGGGTCATACGTGCCTAAAAACAGTGTGTGACACATCGAAATTCAGATGTTGAGTCGTTCTCTATCAGGCGCCGTCCAGCGTAGAAGCGATTTGATGGCGCTGCGTATGCTTGATTAGCGACGCAATTTCGAAACACGCGTCGCTCAATGAATTAGTTGTAGTTTAGGAATTAGTGAATCAAAATGAATAAGCGATGCCTATCTGACCCATCTCAGTGGCGTTCTTTTACGATTGTCCACGGACGTCATAGCAGAAGGAGGAGTTGCTGGCCGACGTGCTGTTTGTTTAGCGACGTTATTAGCGCTAATGCACGATTGCAAAATATAAAGAAACTCGAGAAGTTGGTACGTGCACTAATTCCCCTTTCATTGGACACAAGTAAACTGTGATGCCTACATTTTACTCCCCATGGCCAGATGTATGCTGTATGTTGATACGCCCACCACAAGCAATGGTGGGCGTATCAAGGCAAAGGGTATAACAAGATCTGTTTCACGTTGTATACTAAAACAGTCGCGTTGCTGGCAAAACCATATTTCTTTCGTCTTTGATGTAAAATGCCTCAGTGTGTTCACGTGCCGTTCTGTTTTCTTCTGCCAAGGATCGTCACATCAGAATCCCGACTCCGAAGGGCAGGCTCTGCATTGCGCCGAAGGATGCGCAGTGAAACCATTCTTTCATTTGCTTTTGTGTTTGCTCACGTGGTCGTCAACGCATTGGCCCACGTGTACTACGTAGGGGAATAATGTTTTTGAGTGCTGTGCATTTGAGTGTGAATGGCTTTTTAGTTTTACTCGACGCGTACGTCTGCAATTTGTTTTGTTTTTATTGAAATTGAAAATAAATGGAGGAGTTTTTGTCACCGTTACTTGGCGACGGCTACTCCTTTCCACCTAATTGGTACAAACAAAAAAATGAAAAAACAAACAAACAAAAGCATATCTACAATTTGTCATCTTGATTAACCTTTTATTTTGTAGTCAATGCTGTGCAACTGCCATTGATATAAATATCAAGTACTTCGGCACCTGAATTGATGTATGGATATGATATACCCGTTAAATACATGAAAACCTTCAGATCACAGAGATGCCAAAGATATGCGATAATATTGTCAATAATAAGTTCACCAGAGTTTCACCGTATTTGTGCAACTTTGCGAAGCCATCCAGTGGTACGTCTCTCAAAGATATATCAATATTTGGGGACGGAAGATGTCCCACAGATATGGCATTCATTTCCGTACATTTCCAGCTTCAAAGATTGAATTTCGAGGGCGGAACTGATTACGTTCGCATCATTGAAAGTAAAGGCTAATCGTCAAATTCACTTTAAAGATGGCTACTCGTGAAATTCCTGGAATACGGGCCAATACCACCGTAGCCGAGTTTGTCGATGAATAATAAACTTCGGGATTGTTTTGCGAAAACAACTACATTTTGATTAGTGCACATTTAGTTCACTTCAAGCCAGCAACATAGATACCAAAAGCTTAGCAAAGGTATGAAGAAATGTGTTATAGTATTTTTAAGCAAGTAATTACTGTTGATTTCTTATCATTATTTCCTCCGTTGGATAATTTTTCCAGCACCAAGAGGAAGTCGCCTAACAAAACGCTCGCTGGAATCATCAGAACTACAACGATGTGATTTCATACAACGCTGCCAGCACCTTAACTGCGCTGCTGAATCGAGCTTGCCCGCCAATTGTGAAACAACTTTCCAATAATATCCCTGGGTTTCTAGTAAACTTTCCCTTACAAACTTTGTCACGTGAGCACGTCGACTGGTTTGGACATTGTTGCCCTACGAGGTGCCATCGATTATATCAAGCAACAACCGGCTAATCTATGGGCAGTATTCTGTGACTCCAAGGCGGCTCTACAATGTCTTTAGTCGGCACTTCGTCGCGGGTCGTACGGACAACTAGTATGGGAGATCATAGAAATGCTGCACTATGCGACCAAACAAGGACACAACGTTGTGTTCCAGTGGATACCAAGTCATTGCGGTATCTTCGGAAACGATCTCGCCAATGAAGCAGCCAAAAACGCACACGTACAAACAAACCCTGTGTCCGTGCCTTTATCTAAGATTGACTCGGCTATATAGCTAAGTGCGCTGGCTCAGAACATGACACTCCAGAAGTGGCAGTCATCACAGTTCACACATCATCGACTATATTGTTTCGACCCATGTCTACGACTGCGGCTACCTTCTGCTTTTTCTGGGAAGGAGGGTACAGTATTGTGCCGTATGCGTATGGGCGTAGCCTTCACCAATGCCCTCTCATTTAAGATAGGGATGGCCGTCAGTGCGGAGTGCAACGACTGCGCCGTCGATGGGACTATTGAACACACCTTATGTTACTGCCTTTATGTTACACAAACGAGAGGGTTCACTTGCGCAGTGCTTTAAGTCAACTGGACAGAAGTGATTTCGCTGTCGAGAAAGTATTGGGACCATGGCACTGCCCATCCAATTTCCTAAAGGCAACGAAAGCTCTGTTGCGTTTCCTCAAAGACACTGGATAGTTTCATCGTTTGTGATGGTGAAACTGTTCCGCGTCGACCCAGTCAGTGACCTTTTTTCTCCTCCTCTATAACTTTCCTTCCCCTCTCCCCTTCCTCAGCGCAGGGTAGCCTACCGGGGATAAGCCCTAGTTAACCTCGCTGCCTTTCTCCTTATGTTCTCTCTCTTCAAGAAAACATTATTTTGAGTTTCATAAGTGAAAAGAAGTTTTGGCAGAATTTGACGTTGATAAACGCCTGCAAGCTGTTCATTTCTTCAATATGTGCTGTGTAAATGTGTGACGCGATGGAAACTTTCAGAACTTAAGGAAACTTCATAGAATCGGCTCATTCTGGAGATTATAAGAAGACCGGCATACTGAATCACTGATCAAAATAACCTGAGATCAATTGAGGTGTGTTAACAGAAAAGTAGAATGTAACAACTTTTGCTGACAATGTTGTGTAATATAGGTTTACGTAACTCGAAGTATTCTCGTCACTTAGAGCTTTCTTGCATATTACCTATCACAAAAACATAGTTGCTTGATTAAGTTACGGTGCAGACTTTTCGCACCTAGGGTTGCTTAGATAAAATTCAACTTGTATTATCTACTCAAACATGAATATGCAGTATCTGCTTTTTAGTTTTCATGCAACAGGTATTAAATAGTGCACTCTTCTTATTGTGATAAGAGTAAAGCAGTGGCTTGGACTTTACTGCATATTTTTTCTTGCTCTTATTCTACGAATTTATCAAGGAGGCCACATCTTCTCTCAATATCTAATCCCTCATTTGATGAGTACTTCAATGCATCACTAATCGAATTAAGGCTTGCTGTCTTACCGGCATTATATGGTAGAGCAAATTGAATTTGATTACATAACCTATGTAGTGTCGAAAATGCACAGCCAAACACGCACGTACCTCGTTCAGTGACCACGCGAAACATCCTGTGAAGCAAGTGTGCTGAGCAGCATGAAATGTAGGATGATAGTGCTTCACATTGCTTATTGCTTGTACTCTAACACGTGACATGTGCTGCTATAGCTGCTCGAAACGGGTGAACCAATAGACGAAATGAACTTGTACATCTTATTCGTCACGGATACGGGCAAGACGCCATGCAGGCGCCAACTTTTTCGGTCGTCGCTACACTGAGCACGCACGCACGCGCACACACATCGATGGATAAATTATTGTTATTATTTGATTTGCATACACAGATACACGAGGACACAGAGGAAAGAGGGAGAGAGCAAGCTGGCAACTGCCACCTGGAGGGGCACTACGCCTGCTCACTCTTTTGGGAGGAGGGAAGAAACAGAGGAAACAAAGATTAGAGGGGAGAAAGAGGAAAGAAGATGAGGAAGGAAAAAAATGACGAATACTTCAACGAGTATGAGTGAAAAAACATAAATAAAAATAATTAAAAAGAAAAAAAGACCGTCTACAAACGGGTGGCCAGGTCCGTTTGGTTCATAAATGCAAGGAGAGCCCGGTAGGCCTGGTCACGTCGGGAAGCACTACCACTCGGAAAGAGGTAGTCGCGTAGAGTCGCGCACTTAAGTCTCAGAAATTTATATTCATTATTCAGCAAAGACCGCTGCGTAGCAAATGTGGAACAGTGCACTGCGAGATGCTCAAGTGTTTCGCAGGAGCCACAAGCTGCGCACAACGGGCTGTCCACACGCCCTTGACGATGTAATCGTTCGCGCACCAGCACAGAGCCCACTCTTAGTTTGTACAACAGCACTCGAGAACTACGAGGCAAGCCACGGCCACGAACACGGGGAGGAAACGATCCATTCGCCACACGCTGGTCTGGGTGCTGCTTTACGAGGTGTCGGCGTATAGGCAGACGAGCGTTGTTCATCGTACATAAAATTCCCGCACAGTCACAGCCATCATGATTGCATCACAAAACAAGGCGATGCGCTTCTTCATTGCTCGCAATACCCACGTGCGAAGGTACCCACTGTGCAGGTAGGCATACCCCACGTGACGAAATATTGTTAATGGATTTCATGATGCTGCTCAGAATAGGTGGGCTCGGTGGCTGTGCACCAACGCAGACCGCTAATCCTTTCACTCTTGTCATGCAGGTGTTTCAGTGCGCATTCCTGCGCATACTGCTTTCCGTTTTCCTGCCAGCTTCCTTGACCACACCGTTGCAGTATCAACATCGTTCCAGCGAAAGTGGCACGCTTACCTGTCACGCCCTCTTGGTCTTCGACACAAGCTTATCAACCGCAACGTACTTGGAACCACTGGATTTCACCTCACGCAACAGATCTGGATCCCTTCCGGCGCCACCGGTCAGCTACATGGTCCTCGACAAAACCTGGTCGACGCTATCAGCATCGGCATCGATGCCTGTGTCGACTACAAAAGAGCGGCCTTTGCCGGCGGCGCTGTGTGGGCTCGGCGGCTGTGCACCAACGCAGACCGCTAATCCTTTCACTCTTGTCATGCAGGTGTTTCAGTGCGCATTCCTGCGCATACTGCTTTCCGTTTTCCTGCCAGCTTCCTTGACCACACCGTTGCAGTATCAACATCGTTCCAGCGAAAGTGGCACGCTTACCTGTCACGCCCTCTTGGTCTTCGACACAAGCTTATCAACCGCAACGTACTTGGAACCACTGGATTTCACCTCACGCAACAGATCTGGATCCCTTCCGGCGCCACCGGTCAGCTACATGGTCCTCGACAAAACCTGGTCGACGCTATCAGCATCGGCATCGATGCCTGTGTCGACTACAAAAGAGCGGCCTTTGCCGGCGGCGCTGTGTGGGCTCGGCGGCTGTGCACCAACGCAGACCGCTAATCCTTTCACTCTTGTCATGCAGGTTAGTAAAACTTACAGTCTTCTCGCTAAGAAGTCTAGTAATTACCTGCTGTTTCAGCTGCCGAGCCCACACTGCTGCGTTCTTGTTGCACTTGAGTGTTCTCGTGTTATTCGTGCCTTGTTGATGATGTCGGGCGATATTGAAAGCAATCCGGGTCCTGCTTCTAATGCTGTACTAACTGAACTGCAGAAATTGTCTGCCGGTCAGACGGAATTAATCAGTCAGGTACAGGACCTTAAGTCCCATTTGCTATCAACAGATAAATCTATAGCAGATCTCAGTAGACGCATGACTGATCTGGAAGGGCACTGTCAAAATATTATTTCCTTACGTACTGATGTGGAAGCGCTCAGAAGAGACACCGCTCGCGCGAGTGACCTTCTGCGCAAGCTTGAAGCGCGCGTGGATGAAGCCGAGAATCATTCTCGGCGCAATAACCTCATATTTTATGGCCTTCCTGAATCAACTGGATCGGAAGCACTTGTCCAAGTTGAACAACTTGTCATCAAGCACTGCCGTGATCGTCTAGGTATTTCCATCGATCCGAAGGAAATTGAGCGCGCGCATCGTCTGGGTCGCCGCAAGGGTACTAACCACCATCGCCCCATAATAGTTAAATTCGCATTCCATAAAACAAAAGGAGAGATTCTTTCTAATGGACGGAAATTTAAAGGAACCACTTTTAGTGTTGGTGAAGATTTTTCACGTCGTGTGCAAAATGTCCGTCGGCAATTGATTGCCTTTGCTAAAACCAAGTCGCTGCCTTTTTCCATCACGTACAAGACACTGCTAATGGGTCACAAGCGCTACGTCTACGATGAGCAATCGCAAACTGTAAGGGAAGCGTCGTAGCAATTTCCTCGGCGCAAATCTGCCGGGCACACCCCCACACCTCAATCTGGCCTGTCACTTTCGGTAGTCTTTGCTAACGCGCGCAGTTTTTTTCCGAAACGCATAACTTTTTCTGAGCTTGTTTTGTCATCAAGCAGTAACGTATTGGTGATAACCGAGACTTGGCTGACAAATGATATAACCGATGCAGAAGTGCTAGATCACCTACCTGGATTTCAACTTTATCGTAAGGACCGTACAGGCGCACGTGGAGGCGGGGTTCTGATGGCTGTGCACCAACAGTTATCGTGCTCGGTGGCCAGGACCAACTCTCCTGAACTTGAAATTCTTTGGGTCGTTTGCCGTGCTCGCCCTCATACTGTCCTTGTAGGCGTTTGTTATAGGCCCCCGAACAGTGACCCAGATTTCGCATATAAGCTCAACAACAACCCTGAGTGACCTTGGGAAACAGTATCCGCAAGCAGAGATACTGCTTTTCGGCGATTTTAATTTCCCTCAAATAGATTGGAGTAGTAGCGTCCCGTCAGCTGTGGGCAGTGAGCCCGCAAGGGACTTCATAGATTTCTGCCTGAATTGCAATCTAACCCAACTTGTATCCCAACCAACGCGCGTTACAGAGAGCAATTCCAGCATCTTAGATCTAATACTAACTAGTCATCAAGAGAGCTTATCATCAATTACATATCTGCGTGCCGTCAGTGACCACAAGGTAATCCATGCGGCCTTTGCGTTTCGACCTGTAAAACGCGATCTTGTCACCAAAACAATCCGTCTTTACGACAAGGGCAATTATAGTGCCATCAATAATGAATTGATATCTTTTCTTCCTGATTTCGAGAGAATAAGCCATACACGCTCTGTGGATGAGAATTGGATTATATTTAGAGATAAGTTAGCCACTCTTGTCGAGAAATTTATCCCAAAAATAACGTTTACCGCAAACCGAAACAAGCCATGGTTTTCAAGTACACTTCACAAACTAAGAAACAAGAAAAAACGCCTCTTCCGATCAGCCAAACAGTCTAAACTTCTGTCCTTATGGGAAAAATATTACGCCGCGGAAGATGATTATCTTAGAACCATTCGTAACGCCAAGCACGTGTTCTTTCATGAAGAGCTGCCCAAAATGCTTGCAACCAGCCCTCGCAAATTCTGGGAGGTGATAAACCCTCAGGAGATGCGCACCACTAGTCTTTCAAATGCGCATGGCGATATAGTCGACAACAATGAATGCGCGAACCTTTTTAACGAGGCCTTTTTCTCTGTTTTTACGAATGAGAGTTCAGTTCCCGATTTTTCTTCACCTGCGCGCAGCACCGAGTCTATGCCCCCGATTGCATTTTCTACGGACGGCATCATTTCGATTATAGAAAAGATTAAGCTTTCTTCTTCTGCAGGTGTGGATGACATTAATTCAAAACTTCTCATAAATGTTAAACATGTGTGTGCCGCATACCTTACATTGTTATTTTCGCAGTCATTATCATCAAGCATTCTGCCAGCAGACTGGAAAGTAGGCAAGGTCATTCCAGTCTACAAATCAGGTAACAGAGATTCTCCACTAAATTACCGTCCCATATCCTTAACAAGTATCCCCTGCAAAATCATGGAACATGTCATCTACTCCCATATCATCAACTTCTTGGACTCAATGCACTTTTTTCATCCTTCTCAACACGGGTTCCGAAGGGGTTATTCTTGTGAAACGCAGCTGGCCATTTTCATTCACGACTTACATTCTAACCTTGACTGCAACATTCAGACCGATGCTCTTTTCCTGGATTTCGCCAAAGCATTTGACACTGTCCCTCACAAACGCCTAATTCTTAAATTATCTCTGTTAAATCTAGATCCTAATGTACTTGCATGGATAACATCTTTCCTGACTAATCGTTCCCAATTTGTGTTTGTTAATAATCACTCATCTAACCGACTACCTGTAACCTCAGGTGTCCCGCAAGGGTCTGTCTTAGGGCCTCTACTCTTTTTAATTTACATTAACGACCTACCATTGCATGTATCATGTAACTTTCGTATGTTTGCCGATGACTGCGTAATCTACCGATCAGTAACCAACATTCATGACCAAACACTAATTCAGCATGATCTTAACAACATACAAACATGGTGTGATCGTTGGTTAATGAACTTAAATCCTAATAAATGTAAGCTTGTTTCTTTTTCTCGCCACCGTAACCCTTTTGAGTTTACCTATTCCATCACTAATGTTCCCATACAATCAGTTCAATCATTCAAATACCTCGGCATCACCTTGGCTCATGACCTGTCTTGGCGTCATCACACTACTAACATCATCTCGTCTGCTAATAAATCACTCGGGTTTCTCAGACGACACTTACGCCATACTCCGCCTCACGTCAAGACGCTTGCATACAAATCATTTATCAGGTCCAAACTCGAGTATGCATCTTCCATCTGGAGCCCTCATCAATCATACATCATAAGTGAACTCGAATCACTTCAAAATCGGGCTACCAGGTTCATTCATTCTGCATATTCGTACGATATCAGCATCTCATCTCTAAAGGCGGAATCAGGTCTAGAAACCCTTGCTTCACGCCGACGGTGTGCCACCCTCTCTCTTTTTCATATGTTTTATTTCAGTTCACTGAATCATCCACCGTACATCACGCCCCCTCCGCACATATCCCATCGCACTGGTCATCCGTTACAAGTCGCATTACCACGTACCCGGACCACTGTATTCCAAGCCTCCTTTTTCGTAAGAGCAGCAAAAGACTGGAATGGCCTTCCTCACGCCATCTGTGCCATCACTAACCCATCTATGTTTGCAGAAGCCATTAAAAACACCGTTGTATAGTTATCTTTTTGTTATGCACCACCCCTTATGTAATACCCCTACAGGGGGTCTTTAAGGAAATAAAAGTGAAGTGAAGTGAAGTGAAATAGTGCTGTCAGTTTCCTTGCTGAATGGACGGATCCACACAAGCACGTACACACGCACTTACAATAAGCCTACACCGAGACCTCATCCAAATAAGGTTGTTCAGACCTCGCTAGCTCTACAATACAGTTTCGAGGTTTGGGAACCTTCTTACTTACGCAAGCAAATTAATACAATGCTTACAATAGCTCTAGGTAAACTATATCTTTTCATTAGAGCCGATTTCACTTCAACGTAATCAGAAAAGAAGCTAAATGTTAGAAATATTTATGATATTTAGTGAGGTATTTTTTCTGCAGTGTTGAAATGTTCATCGTGTGCATTATTTTTCGCGTTGTTTATTTTTTCAAGCTTTAAGACGGCGTTGCGTTATGAACGAGAAGAAATTACGATGATCAGTACCACGACTTAGATTAGGCTATGCAAGAATGTCCGCAGCTAAAATTTGGCATCGTATCATCCGTGCACCAATCACTACACTCGGAAGAACGTCGCTAAGAATCTATGCTTACGCACTCGGATAACTATAGACAGCATCTAGAGTTTGACGCCCGGAAGAAGCACATTGCTTAAAGCATCTAAAAACAGCGCTTCTTTGAGTCGCACGCTGAAGAATAAATGTTTGATGTGGCCTGGAATATGCGGCGAAAAGTTGTATTAGGTGGGCACAGTTAGTAGCGAAGCATTGCAGCGAATTCAATATCACTACTTTACTGAACGTTTCATGAAGTTGACATTGAAGCTCTTCATATATTTAAACAAGTTTTTCGACTAAGAAGACTTTTTAACTTCATCGTGTGTGCCATATTTACATTTGTAGTATTTTTTCAATCTTTGGAGTTGTCACATTTTACTGTGGTGACAATAACGCCATGATTTATTTTTTTATTCCTATCAAGCAAACCATTCCACGAAACTTAAGTATTGATTTTAAGACGATGATGGACGGACATTTATACACGTGTGAGTTTATCCAGATTCGTCGTTTTATCGCAAACTCGCAACTTCAATATACCTGATTCCCTGAAACTCGTTATCAATTTGCCTTTCTCCTAGGTTTTCAAAGCTCCTGCACATACGTCAGCTTGAATAAACTACTACAACGATGGAAATATGACTTAACCAAACTCGCCTCAATAGACCTCCACCAACAACGATGTCTCATCGCCAAGGCCAAGAAAGCAGTGACGGCCATTGGCTTCCTGGAATGAGGAGGCCTCCCACCCGGGGTAGAAGTGGAACCTGCACAGATATATTCTTTCGAAGCGTCTATTCCTCGTCTTCCATTTCCCACTTCTTAAATGTATTTTATTCAACCATGCTACGAACTTGTAACGAAGAACTGACATGCGCCTAGGGTAGCCAATCATCCGTTTCCTGATGCACGGCAACCCCACCACGGTGGTCTAGTGCTCCAGGTACTCCACTGCTGATCCGCAGACTACCAGATCGAATCCCGGCTGCATTTTCAATGGAGGCGAAAATGCTGTACGACCGTGTACTCTGATCTGAGTGCATGCAGGTAGTCGAAATTTCAGGAACCTTCTCCTACGGCGTCTCTCATAATCATATGGTGGTTTTGAAATGTTAAACGGCACATATCAAGCAATAAATCAGCTGCACGGCAACTCATGCCTCTGCGAAGTAGGCCTACTGCTTCATCGTTGCTGAATACGACAGGAGAAGTTAGACGTCTAGCTGTATAACCTTGAATGGTGTCACGACTGCAATGGTAAATACTCGCACACCTAGAAACAATAGGAAGAATTGGTTCGTTGAGCATTTGAAAGGAACGTACGATAACGGACCACATTACGTACCGTCTCATGGTTATAACGCGAGATGCAACGTTAAAGGGGCTATCCAACACTTTTCGGGACCTCATTTTGTACACTTTTTACATCAATAAATTGAGATAGCAATTATATGAACACTCTTGGCTGGATATTCTCGCTGGCGTTGGCGTCGCCATCACTCACCGTATATGTATACGTATCTATATAAGAAAATGCAATAAAAATCCACAAAAAAAGACTCCTACGCGTGGTGCTGGTGCTGTTTAAATTGCAAGGTACCGTTAAGGGTCGACGGACCGACGAATGGACCGACAGACAGACAGACAGACAGACAGACAGACAGACAGACAGACAGACAGACAGACAGACAGACAGACAGACAGACAGACAGACAGACAGACGGACGGACGAACGGACAGACAGAGGAACGGACAGACAGACAGACAGACAGACAGACAGACAGACTAAAAATTTTGTGTTGAAGGTCCCAAGAAAGACTATCGTCTTTAAAAAATTTAATAGTAATCCATATTTTGATGAAATACTGCAATTACATTTAACGTTACATTATTTCAATCACAGGCCTGCGTCCTACGTCGTCATTTCCATTTGCAATAGTTCTGGCGAGCACCATAGAGTTTCCTGAACTAATGGGGACTATGGCACCGCAATCTTTCAGCGACCATGGGAATAATTCAGGTGGTTAAGTACAACAGCTTAACATTCGGTGAATTTTCTTTCGTGATATAACAGCTCCGAGCCACACGAAAACACACTGAACCACAAGTACGAAGTAGATGGATTTAGCTAGCCTTCGTACTTGCGGGTGGTGAATCGCCCTTTTAACTTCGATTATCGCAGTGTTTTGGTTTTGTTTCGAAGGAAAGAACGAACGCTTTGAACGTGGTGACCCGATTTGAAATGGTAAGCCTAAAAAATTCAGGTGGTCAAGTACAACCACTGAACATTCGCTGATTTTTCTTTCGTCATAGAACAGCTCCAAGCCACACGAACACACACTGAACCAGAAGTACGAAGATTAGACAAATCCGTGTACTATCAATCATTCCCATGCTCGCTGAAGCGTCATGCGTTGCAGCTTCCATAGACACTAGCGCCAAAGTTCCCCCGGGGAAATATATAGAAAACTTTATGGCAAGCGCTCCTGCGGGTTACGCAGTCAGCACCAATGTTTTCAAGCGTTAGAGGGCCTCTTTAATACTTCGAATGAAGTGTACACGCAGCAACAGTTATCGTGGATAGCTCATCTTTAGCAAGAGCCATGTATACAACAAAGACGGTGCCCGTGCCCCACTTTTTTTTGGCCTTCAGAGCAACAGAAGAGTGGCTCGCTCTGGGCATTTTTTTCTCCCCTCTCTGCTATTCTCTCTTTTAGGAGATACACTCAGACACGCACCTATAATTAGAAGAATTCCCGTGAATTCAGGGAAGCTCGTGTGAAAAGGCCCCTAAGGGGTATTTTTTTCAAATCAAACACTCTTTTCATGCACGCCACATGAATGTGGTGGACTCGTTTGTACTTTGATTGATATGTGGGGTTTAACATCCCAAAACCACTATATGATTACGAGAGACGCCGTAGTGGAGGGCACCGAAAATTTAGACCACCTGGGGTTCTTTAACGCGCACCCAAATCTGAGCACACGGGCCTACAGCATTTCCGCCTCCATCGGAAATGCAGCCGCCGCAGCCGGGATTCGAACCCGCGACCTGCGGGTCAGCAGCCGAGTACCTTAGCCACTAGACCACCGCGGCGGGGCGACTCGTTTGTACTTTGTTCTGAGCCGCCATTATCCCTCCTCTATTTTTCAAATGGTCATGTAGTTAAAACGGCATCAACTGCGTAAATACGGAGACAATCTTCGTGAATCACTGAAGTTATCTCATGCGCTTATACCATAAAGAACTATCAGAAAGACGCATTGACAACGAGCTGAACGGTAAAGTGTCAGAGGCGTTCGCATTGTTCACGCAGTTCTTTCATTGTTCCTTTAACACCAAAAGGCACATCGTAACACAGTAAAAGAATGCAAATAATACCGACCGTATGCGTATCTATTCCGCACTTTCTCTCACTTCCCGTTTATACAACTCAAGCTGTGGCTTAAAAATATGTCTTTTTTATTTTCCTACCCGCCGCGAATTTCTCGCTTACATGATAGCTGTTTTATGAAGTCGTGTTCGTGTGCAAAGCTATAATATTTGCTGATGTGTGCACCGAATTCCGCGTGGCAAAAAAAAGAAACGTCACTATTTCGATTATTGCAACGTAAGTGCAGCCAGAAGAATGCTTGCTGCAACAAGCACGTGCATATTGGGCAAACTTGCAATACTTATCAGCAGAATGACAATTCAATTGTTGCATTATATTCGAAAAATGCGCGTTCGGTAGGTGCCGCAGAGGACACACTCAGATCTATAGGCGAAATGTACGCCAGGTGGTCGAAATTTTCGGAGCCCTCCACAACAGGATGCCTGCAAATTATACAGGCTATATTGGCAAGCCATACCATGTAGATTAGAAGGAGACACGTAGAGGGTACCTGATGTCATATCTGAAAGTTTCGGGATTGACGCCTAGAGGTGGTAATATCATTTTTATGTGGCGAAGATAACAAAGGCTAGTGTGCTTTGATTTAGCTGTACGCCAGGGAACAGCAGATTATCAGAACTGCTGAAAGACCCCGCTACAGCATCTCTGGTATACGCACAATTGTTCGCCTGCGATAACTTTGCTAAAACTGCTGGTTCGATCAGTTGGTTCATGATTCGTGTATCAGCTCAAAAAGACGAAACAATTAGGAAAGAAAACACAGACATACACAGTGCTCAACTCATAGCTGGCTTATTACTTTGAATGCAAGGCTAAGTGGAGGCCGGAGTTGTAGTGAAGGGTCAAGCCCGTGCAGTCGTGTACGTCGTATGCTTGGTGTGTTCCACTCAGTCAGTGTGAGACTGCAGGCCAGTTAACGAATCTGCCTCGCCACGTCGGCTCTTGAAAGTGGAATAGGAACGCTGTTTGCTTCTTCATGTGTCGTGCGAGCAGCATCATCTGTAGAATCATTTCCGCTTATACCACAATGCCCACGTAACCATTGAAAGACGATGTCATGGCCTATTTGTATTTAAAGGGGGTGAAGTTTCGCAGTTTGGTAGGTCAACTGCTCGTGGCATCCGCGTCGGAGAACTGACAGAAGGCACTGTAACGCTAGTTTTCAGTCAGAAAACATGGCCCATTTACTTGAGAGAGAGAGAGAGCTCTTTATTGAAATGCAGAGAATTTAGCCGGCGTGTAAAATTCGCTGACACACTACTCTGCGTGGTGAAGGAGATTGAGTACTGAAAGTACAAATAAAAAAAGAGAGAGAGAGAGAAAAAAGACAAATTGTGAATATAGATGATAGATTAAAAAGAAATAAAGAAAAATGCCACCTTTTTGACCATTGAATGAGGACGTGCGTTAATAGCTTTTTTGAGGTGTCAAGCTACAGCTGCAGCTTGTCTAGATGACTGATGCTGTCCAAGTACGCAAGCAAAAGTTTCATAGCACGCCTCTGTAAAGTGGGGCAGGCTAAAGGTTCCACTACACAGTCAAGGGAGAAAGTTCTCTCGGTTATAAAATGCATGCAATGTTCATAAAGCGCACGCTCCTCAGCATATGCTTTACACTGAAACAGTATATGTTCCACAGATTTGATGGAGCCACAGGTGTTGCAATACGGACTCGCTGACTGACCAAAGCGGCATCGTAGGCTGTTAACATAGGCACTGTTTAGACGTAGACGATGGTATAGCGTTTCCAGATGGCGAGGAATTTTGAATGAGAGTATTGTTCTCAGATAGGGGTCGATTGAGTGAAGGAAGGCATCATGATGAGTCCGAAAGTTCCAGCGTCTCTTATTTTCTTCAAAAGCAAGGGTTTAGGCCATCTGGGTTGCATCTAATTTAGTGAAATAAGTTCGTCTGTAATTGTGGTGTCGAAGACCCTTGCGTGCTGCTTCATCTGCTTTTTCGTTGGTGGAAATTCCACAATGATCTGGTGTCCACTGAACTGTGATGGAGTTCCTTTTGGCCACAGCCAGGTGATGTAGATATGCTATGTCGAACAAAATGGGGTGACAATTCATTTTATTTAGGAGGTTTAACAATATCTGTAGGGCTCCTTTGGAGTCGGGGAAAATTACCCATCGGTCCGGCGTTTCGCGCAAGATATAGAAGACAGCTTTTTTGATGCCATGAAGTTCTGCTGCGGTCGAGGATGTCTTCCGTTGCAGTCGACAGGATAGCATTTGTCTTGTAGAAGAAATATAAAGTCCATAGGCGGAAGTCTCCTGAGTGGTTGAGGCGTCAGTGTAAATGGGCGAGTGCTGAGCATAGTTCTCGGCTACGACGAGGAGAGTAGTCTGCATCAGCGCAGCCTGTGACATTCGTCTCTTTGTCCCATTGATGCCAGGTACAGCTTTTTTTATATTTAGAGGCGAAAGTGTCCAGAGAGGAAACGTTGCAGGCATTAATTTTTGTGGCTGATTAACAAGAGAGAGTTGAACCATTCGCACAGCTTGGACGAACGAAGAATTGCTGTGCGTTAGGTGAACTCAGTACAGGAAATGCTTTTTACCTTGTAATACATGGCGAAGATGTGTACGCATGGTTTCTTGGTTAGAGATGACATCCAGTGGGAGACATCCTGCTTCCGCTACAGTTCCCAATGCTGATGAGCTCTTCGAGAGCCACAGACATATTCGTAGGCAGCTGTTGCGTGCGGCTTCTAAAATTTTTCCTATTTGCTGGGAATAATCGGTGAACCACCGCTAGACAATAGCGTAATTTTCCTTCAATGTATGCGTTCTGAAGCAGTACCATTGAGCTGCAGCTAGATCCCCAACGTGTTCCAGCTATGAACTTGAAGAGTTGAGTGGCTGCTATTTGAACTGGTTTCAGTGTGCTATTATGTTTTTTTTTCCGTATTGTTGATTTTTGGGTACCGTTCTGTATTATTATTTTATTTTTCGCTGCAGAACTTTGTGATATGGAGTAGCCGAGGCAATAGGCACCTCAACCTCTCCACAGCAAAACAGTTAAAACAGAACAGAATGGAACAGAACTATTCTGGTTCGAAGTTTCTTCACCTGAGGAGACCAGGAAAGATTTCTGTCGATGATGATTCCCAGGCATCTTTGAGACCGCACATAGGGCAGCGGCCGTCCACCGAGGAGTAGCGGACACTTGCTCATTTTCTTTTTCGTGAAAACAATGTCTGTGCTCTTTTCTGGTGAAAGGTGCATGCCTCGGGACGCTGGATATGTGGAGATGTTCTGTAAAGCTTTTTGAAGTCACTGTTTGGTTATGTAACATGACCTTGAAGCGCTCCAGATGCAGATGTCATCAGCGTAAATTGTGATGTGTACTCCTCGAGGGAGTGATTTCGTTATGTGTACGAGGGTAAGGTTGAAAAGGAGCGGGCTGAGCACGGCACCCTGGGGTACACCCTTCTCTACTGTATAGAGCTGTGTGGGACCATTTGGAGTGCTCATATATATTTTCCGCTCTTCTAGATTGTTCTCAATCTATATGTATAGATTCCATCCTTGGCCAAGATCTTTTATGGTAGCGAGAATGACATGGTAAAAGACTGAATCGAAAGCTGCCTTGATGTCAAGGAATACGGCTGTCGGGATTCATCCGGCAGAGAGGTCCTTTTCAAGGGAAGAGACAAGGGCAATGACATTGTCGATAGCCGACTTGCCTTGGTGGAACCCATTCATTTCTTGCGGAAACTCGTTGCGGCTTTTTAGGAACCAGATAAATTGTTTGTGAATCATTCGCTCCATGAGTTTGTGAACTACACCTCATGGAGCGAATCATTCGCTCCATGAGGTGTAGCTTGTTGGCTGCTTACCAGGTTTCAAAATGGGCACTATTTTTGCCAGCTTCCACTCAGAGGAGAGCACTCCAGACATCCACGAGGAATTATAATATTCTAGGAGTCGTAGGCGGGACGCATGGAGTAGCTTTGCATTGGCTTCGTAGGTTACTTTGTCATGGGCAGGTGATGTGCGCCTGTTTGACTCACCAATAGCAGTGTTCAGTTCCTCAATTGTAAAAGGTATGTCTAGCGCTAGAACTGCCACCCGTAAGTTGCCAGGCTGATTACCTGCAGATGCGGTCCAAAGCGTTGAATTTGTTGAGTAGTAGCGCGCAATATCCTTCTGAGAGCTCTTCGAGAGATTTTCGTTCGTGCAGGGAGAAGTGCGGCGAAAGGGTGAAGCTGCTGGAGTGGCATGCGCATGCCTCTAAAAAGCCGCCAAATTTCGGACAATGGTTGGCGAACATCTAGTGTTGAGCAAAAGTCACACCATCATTGCCAGCTACGTTTATCCTAGGTAGCGCCGAATATGACGCTTTGTCCATCGACAGGCTTGGAGGTCTTCTAAACTCTTTGTGCGCAGAACTTTCCGTTCAGCTCGCTTGAGAACTAGCACACAGTCTTTCAAGCTGCCTCATCATTTGATGGAAATCTGTCGTTTTTAGTTGAAACGTGTGTGCATTCTTTTAGGCAACGAGCCATCGTAGTGAGTAATTGATCATCCTTTGTAGCGGCAGTGATTCCCTTTCCTGCTGTGTCTTTGTACGCATTCCAATCTGTGGATCTCATGACGGTTCACTTTGATGTCATATTTACACCAATAGCTGATGTCATGATGCCCATTTACTTGGTCTTTCTTTAGAATCGATGAGCTCCAGTGCACTGCGCAGAGCCTCGAGTTCTGCCGTCGTGGACGTTGTCACATGTGAAGTCTTAAAACACCAAGTTACCGACGTGAAGCTTTGCTTCTCTGTCGCCTTTGACTGGGAGTTGCTTTCACAAAAGCTAAATCACGTTAATGGGAATCACTGACAGTGCGGCGTGCGATTTTTGCGTCACCGATGGAATTATCGAACACCTGTTGTGCCACTGTCCTCGATTTGCCTCAGACAGAAAAGTACTTGCCAGCGCGATGCGGCGACTGGATGATCGGCCTCTTTTTGTGCAAGTGCTATTACAGCAACGTCCACATCGCTGGACAGCCGACAAGGCCGTGAAAGCCCTGCTGTGCTTCCTGAGAAAGACAGGCTTGTGTGAACGCCTCTGACATGTGTTGGAGTGGAGTTCTACACGCTGCAGTGAAGTTACTGTCAGTCTCTTCTTTTTTCCCTCTCATTCCCCTTTCTCATCCCCTTTCCCAATCCCCCAGTGTAGGGTAGCCAACCGGATGTCTTTCTGGTTAACCTCCCTCCCTTTTCCCTTTTGTTGCTTCCTACTCCATGAATGCAAGGCCTGTTTGAAGGCACGCATCGAAGCAACAAAAATGCAGCAGTAGGAACAGAACGACGAAAAACCGTGTGACAAATGCTTGTCACTATTTCACTTCTTTCTCGTATCGGTGGCGTACATAGCAATTTAAGATTTTTTTATCTGCGCTGTTACCTTTGGTTGATAGTCCTTTACGGTGAACACTTGTCAAGTGGTACTCTATCGTTATTTTCATCGTCACATTTATCTGTTGCTTCGATGCATGCCTTCAAAAAGGCCTTTCGTTCAAAGTAATAAATTTTTTGTAAGGTGAGCTCTGTGCGTGTGTGTTCCTTCCAAAGTATTTAGTTTTTTTTTTCCGCTGGTAAATCCATCGTAAGCAAGACTTGGGACAATAATATTTGTTCTCAGCAATTTTAGGCTAGGTTTATGTTGACTTAGACAAAAGCTAACCACCTCAGTAGCTGTAATATAGGGGTGTAATCAATGCGCTTGCTCAGACGAGACATGACGTTATAGAATCGACAGCACACATTCAAATATGCACCTTGCATGCAGCGTTCTATATCTAATACAGGGGAGTATAATCTGCTGAGATATTTTGCACAGATTATCCGCAAAACGTCAACGCAATAAAAGAGACACTGTTAGTGATACCTGCATACGCGCGGCAGGGACAGCCTGATACGGACGGCACAGTGACACAGTTCAGCCGACGCAGTGGTGCAAGTCAGTGGCGGACACGCATAGCAGAACCTCCTCTTCAAAGGCTAATCCTTTGGTGGAAATAATTTCCACTGTTCGAGATGACATCCGGAGACTCGAACAGGCTGAGCCTCCACCTGTCGCTGATGCATGCCGATCAACTGTATTCCCTGGAGGACGAAACTGCTCTACCAATTCCGCACATCAGGGGAATGCCTCAGACAGAGGCCGTCACCAGTATCGTCAGACATATTGCCGCTATTCCAGTGTTGCAAGTTCGCCTCGAATGCATATGTAGGACATACTTGTGCCTTATGGAGAAAGGCGTCCTTGGTCCCTGGGTTGTATATCAACTCAGGGGGGCTCAAGTTCAAGCTGATGCGAATTTCGTGATCAGCTATTTAGAGAATCGTGATTTGAAGCGCGGATTCGTTCATTCTATGGACAGAAGCTCAGGGTGCATTCACATGTGCGCATTGGTGCTGGAAAGTTGCACCGCGAGTGCTGGTTTTCATGTCTATTGCTTCTGCTTGAGACCGCTGTGGGGGTGTGTGGCAGTCTATGGACATCCGAAAGAATATTTTTTCGGATCAAGCCAATTTATCAACAAGATGCTTAGGAACAATCCCCAAGTCACCAGATGTGGCGTTTACGCGGAATTGGAGACGGTGCATCGAGTTGTCACCTGCCTGTTTATACATACCTGATGTCGCTTCGTTCTGCCAAAACAGCCACTTTGGGTACCAGCGAGTGAAGACGTGTTTAATTGTGAGTAAACATCTCGCTTAATATAATGCGAACATTGCTGTAATCCCGCGGCGAAAAGGTGGCTAATATAGCCCTCTTGTATGTTTCGTACAGCTGTTGTAGGCTGTTTCAGTAGCTCTAAATACGGCACTAAGGTCTGCGCTAATGTCGGTCTTCAGTAGGTGTTCCTGCAGTTGTATTTCTTGCACTTTATGTAGTTGTAGTAGCTCAAAATCTTGAGAAGGGCGTAGCATGAAATAACCCAGTCAATCACGCTGCAATCCCGCTCTTGCTGAAGCTGTCCGCTATCTCTTTTGCGACGGGTGTATCAGCCGAATATTTAGGAAACGTTTGTCACAATCTTTGAATATATGCTACTGCAATGCTTTGCGATTTCCGTAGTTATTATTTTAAACCATGCTAATTTTATTTGACCTTCATTTTTAGCACCATTAGCCTTGTTTCAGACCTCCGTTGACCCCTGCTGACCACGCGACATGAGAGCGGATGAGTATAAAGCCCACAGCTTCTAGAAGAATTTGTGCTTAAAAGAAATGTGTGGTACATACAAAATGTGACGTCTAGTCGTTTGTGGATGGATAGCGGCATGCGCTGAAGCGATTTCATGGTGCTGAGTTTGCTTCATTAGCACTGTAGTTTTGAAGCATTGTGGGGCTTCATAAATGCGTGATACTTTAAGAGGTACTGAATCAAAATGCATTATCGATGCATACCTGACGAGTCTCGGTGGTGAACTGATTTTTGCAATTGGCCACTGACGCCACGGTAGCAGATGAACGTACACGCTGCTGGCCGAGTTCTTACTGGTAGAGCGATGGCCGAGTTCTTACTGGTAGAGCGACATTTTATAGCGCTAATGAACGATAACGTAAGAGAAAGAAATACCTGAAGACAAATTTATTAGAGCCAGTGAAACTGTGGGGCCTGCATAATACTCCCGATGTGCAGACGCGTCATCAACTTTGAACAGGCTGCATGTGATGTATAAAAGCAACGGTTTAAGCAAGGTGTGTACCGCAATATATACTAAATGGACGTTTGGCAAACGCAGACAAATCGATCTCTTTCAATCGGAATGCCTCTGGTGTTCGCGTGTCATTTAATTTACTTCTGCGAAGGACCCTCGCGTCACAGAATATTAAGTCCCAAGAGCAGGTTCTTCAATGCGCCGAAAGATGCACAGCTAAATCATTCTTCAAATTGTTCGCGTGTGCACTCTTGCGGTCATTGACGCATCTGCTCGTTTGTCCTACATATGGTATCGCAGTTTTAAAATGTTGTGACTGTGTGTATAGCTCATTTCTTTAACAAGTCACTATATCTCAGTAATACTGTCATCATTTCTGAAAACAAAGATGGCATTTTGCAAAGGCTTGTGCGTAGCACCTTGCTGCCTTACTATTCCTTCGGAAGGAAATAAAGGTGTTGACAGCTGCCTTATGGTCTTGCAAGAATTTAAATGTAAGAAGACATTTCAAATGAGATGAATGGTATGTGTCGTTTTATAGATTCAGAGAATGACCTTGCATTACAAGTTTTTAAAGTCAGCGGTGAAGAACTCGCCTCGTAATTACCTCTAGAAATACGCTATATTTGTAGATTCTAGCGTAAAATGTTTTTGAGGACCAGGTTTGCTTATTTACTGTGCCGATATAGCAAAAAGAACTTCTACTTTACGAGCCTGTCTACTTTATTCTAGTGAAGAGGCTGACAGCCATGTGGTGTCTGGGAGGTTCACTTGGGAAGCATTTCGAGCGCAAAGTTTCGGGGTAGCTTCGCATATCAATTTACTCGCCTTTCCAAAGCCGGCTACGCTTATCAGGTCGTTGCGCCTCCAGCGGGATCTCTGCAGCACAAGCTAAACGCAGGGGCGTTTGGAAAAGAAGCTACAGTTCATTAAAAGAGCGCCCAACAGCCGATAGTTCTGTCTTAGCTGCATAGTATGAAGAATAATTCTAAAAAATAAGCGGTTTACAGTTGCAATGCACCTTTTGCATGTCCCGCACCCATCAAGCTGGCCCAAATGTGACAACAATTTATCGGCGTCTTCAAGACTGGCTACAGTGTTAAGCAAAGCGAATCGGCGTTAGAGTGGTGGTGTGTATGCACTACCCCGAATATGTGTTAAATACTACGTCTAAGACCAACGGATAGATGCCTAAACGATCGTATTAGGAAATACGTTAACAATTTAAAAATTTCACATTCATCGAAGAAGCTGCTCTTGTTAGCCGGCATTCTACGATGCGAGGATCCTTCACAGAGATGAAGATCAAATTGCACGGGAATTTCAAAAGGCCTTTAATATTAAAGAGAAAATTCTGATTGTGTGATTGAAACGTGCGTGTCACTTTACAGTTCAAAACACCCATTATTTCAATATTTCATTCGATATGTACCTCTGGTCTGTCCTATTTTGACGATGCTTCTGCGCCTAGGAAGTAGCATACATGTGTCACACTTTTCTTCATTAAAATAATGTTTGAGTTAGCACCTGTCCCGTCGACATGCCTTTGTTTCTTTTCAGCAAAGGTGCAAAGTACACCATAAATATTAAGCACATTGGAATAGTATTTTCACCCGAATGGCAGCAATGGAGTTGTTATCTCTACTTTCTTCATTTCTTTCTTTTTCCAGCATCAAGAGGAAGTCTCGAGAGGAAGAACAAGGAACTCACTGGAATGGTCAGAACTACGACGATGCTCTTCCAAGACAACGTTGTCCCCAGCATTATGCGGGGCCGAATCGAACTTGTACTTATGGTAGCCTTATTACCCACTATCCCAATCATGTGTCCACGTTTCCTCTAAGCTATTAAAGAAATCATCTGGATTCGGTACGTGAAATTGAAGGTTTGGCAGATCATTTGCAAACTGATCTTCGTTTCTTCATAGTGTTCTGTATAATTGCATGACGCGGCAGAACTTTCACAACCTGTGAAACCGTCTGCATTGACTCATTCTGGCAACTATAACAAGTGAGTACAGCTTGTTAACCAGGTATATTGCAAAGCGGCACTTCATCAACTGTTGTACACTATTGAGCACAATAGGTGGTGCTTATATTACGAAGTCTCTTGCTACGGCACGCATAGAAAATATATTGAGCCCTTAGTTGGTTTGCTTCACGGTCTTTATTTTCTACACTGCTGGCTTGTCTAATGCATAAATCTATAGGCTTAATTGTAGGCAGCACGCATAGTTGAATAACGTCTTGTCATATAACTTACTCTCAATGAAGTTGAACCTTTGGTCTTCAAAGCATGAATTCTTAGTCGACACGGTTGGCAAATTCTTTATTTTCACTGGTTTCAAGATAATCACAAGACCACTGTTGCCGGCACATGCCTTCTTACTTTATTAAATTGTAAATTCAATGTATCGCCTTATGTTTTTCACCATGTTTTTCATAATCATTCATTTATATGGTTCATTAAGAAATGTGAAAATATTGTGATTTTAAAGGCTGCGAGTACGAAATAGTGTATTCATTAAACAGTGTGACTAGAGGTGGTGAATGCTGTCTGTAATGGCATAATCTTTTTTTACCTTTCTTACAAAAATTAATACTCAACGCTATTTGCAGTGCTTGCGGCTTCGTCTTGTATGCAATACCCATCTTTGCATATCTGAAATGAAATATGTTACGTATATATAATCACACAAGGCATAGTGCAATCTCTTATTTACCACGCAATTGAAGGATTCAAGTTTTACGACTGGAATTCGGTAATATTGTTCGGAAATTTTCGTTGCTTGTCCTTGCAGCTTGCTAATAGCGGCTGTTGTTATATGAAGCGCATGTCCCTTACTGAAACTAATGACTCGTAGAAAGATGTAAAACCACCCATTCTTCTAACCTCACAGCTCGAACGAAGACCGTCGAAGTCACCGCTGCCCTCCGTACGATGCAGCACGTGGCAGTGGCAGTGGCCAGTTTTTGTGTCCCAGTGTCGTATCATAAAACGAGGTTAGAAAAAACCGCTTCATTGACATGTTCTGTGTGAGCATACCTGTCTTCAACTTTTTTGAAACTTAACTAAGTCGCAATGGCAAATATACTTAGAAATAACTGCCACTTGTCACGCACGACTGTACGACGAGAGGTAAAGTCGACGAGAATACGAGCGCGCGCGCGACGAGCAGTTCTGTGTGGCTGTCGTCTGCTAGGCTGCTTCGCTAACCTAGGTAACAGCCGTCACTTTTGTTTCTTTGTTCGTTGCCAGTGAACACTGGTACATGCCCACTCTGGAAGACTGTTCAAGAAAGCTTGCAGTAGCCTATATGTGAACACTATGTGATTATTGTCAGCTTATACTAAAATGGACAAAAAAATAATAACAAATCATCTTTTAAAAGCAAAATAATAAATAAAAATTAATCAATCAAAGAAAATTAAACCTGATACTTTATCTAAAGACTGAAACTTCTGAGTGGGCCAGACAGTCACCCCAACCGAGTTTACACCAACCGATCAAAATAGAATGTGTGTCTTACATTGATTCTCATTACCACTTATAACACAAGTATTCGTCAATAATATAATAACGGAGACGTTAAATTGACATGCGTTTAGACTCTTGAAGGCGCTGAAACGCAGAAAATTATTTGTAGTTATACTTAAACCTGCTGTGGAAAACGTAATACCTAGAAGTCCTTTCCTAACTAATGATTGTCCTAAATAATGAAATAAGGCTCTATGCTTTCTTCCTTGGGCCCATTCTTCGCAGAATGGGCACAAGGGAGATATTGCCAGACCAGCTATTTGTAAAATAAAGTTTATTGGGAGTACATGACACCGAAATTCAGTTAAAGTAACTTCTAGCCTTCTACATTGACTCCACTGAGGTTTCTAGGGATATCTGAGGTGCTTATAGTCTGTCCATTTAGAAATACTCTCTGTAATACCTGTAAAAATTGCTAATGTTCTGTATCTGATTGATACTATGTATTCAATTTCTGGGAGTACCGAAATAATTAGACCATGAAGTGAAGCTCGGGCTAACGAATCAGCCAGTTCATTTACCTGTATGCCACAGTGGCCTAAGACACATACTTTCTTCAAACGTTTCAGTTTAGGTGGAACTAATGTGCACAGTGTCAATATGGTTCTTGATTTTTCTGAAGATGTGAGAGCTGTATTCACTGAAAGAGAATCTGTAATGTTGACGGCACTGATTTCGTTTGAAGGCAGTTTTCGAAGCGCCGAAACCTTAGCCAAGAGCTCAGCTTCGAAAACCGGATTGAAACCTAACAGCCTCGCTAAGAATGGCTAGCCGAGGTAATCAGGGCCATTTCCTTCTTGCTCTTGTTTATTCTCTACTATAGCTGATACCCACTTTGAGCTCCGTTATTGCCATCCTCTTTCTTTTTTCGAAACGCTGCCATCAAGTTACAAAGGAAAAGCCAAGTGCCCGCGTTTGAGATAGGTTGCATATCAGACAGAACCACTGAATAATCTACGTGCGTATGAGAATTGCTTCCTGTAGTACACAGCGCAGCTTCTTGGGCGAAAATATCAGACGGAGTAAAGATATCAGCTCCTGAAACACAGAAGCATGAAAAGAAGAATAACCACATAATGTTGATCGAAATGCAGGTAGGATTGGGTCCTTTTCGCGTAAGAGCCTGGCAGGGGAAAAGTGTACGGAAATGTTCCCTGCGTACATGCGTGTTCTCGGGCTGTGTTTCATCATGCGGTGCTTATCGACCAGGTATTGGAGGCTTGCGCTTTCGAGTTAAAAAAATGGCTACTTGCCCACTGTAGTACATTGCACTGTTTCCTTCCTTGTGAACACTCATGGCGAGAGCTTTGCCTAATTGTGTTTTGTTCCCGTTTACTTCAATAAAAATAAAGCCTCGGATAAGTGTGGCTTTAGAATGCCAGAGGTCACGTAAGCAGAAAAAAATTCACTGAAAAAGAAAGCCACAGGTGGTCGCAGTCTACATCCACAGCTGTGTTCTCTGTTATGCGCCCTGAGAAATTGATAGCGAAACTGTTTGTGCCGGAGGTACAGGGCACACATCTTCACACATCTGTTTGTGCCGGAGGTACAGGGCACACAACTCCCCTCCTTCCCTTCCTGACTATTTCCTTTGAATGGTTGGTAACCCTACACCATGTGTCGCCTAGCAACGCATGTGAGGAAGGAAAGGTGGAGCGGAGATGAAGTTAAGTGGAGATAAGGAGAAGAAGAAAGCCACATTTCCGCCAAGGATGAAGAAATCGATGTAATAGTAACAAATTAGAATGTCACACGAATATCGAAAAGGAGCTCGACACTTGCAGCTTCCCGCTGAAGCAAAAAAAAGGACGTGCAGGTGTATACAGGACAAGCGTAAACTACCAACTGGCTAGCCTGTGGTAGAAGAGGCCATCGTCCCTACCACCAACGACTAACAAGCAGCATACGTAGATGCTTCTATAGATGACTGCGTTATGCACGCCAGTCTCGTATGTGCCATGATACCTGAAAAAATACATACATGTTCCTATGTTACAGAGGCACCATTCACATAAGTGTTGGTTGAGCTTGTCACTATACGGCACGGCTTAACGTTACCCAAAGTGGATTGCTTGTCACCCTATATACGGACTCCAAGTAGGTAGTTCGAGAACGGTGAAAAGTGACCAGCTCTCTCATATAGCTTCTTATGTAACCCAACGTATTCATTCGTGCGCCTGTCCTGTCAGCGTACTGTGGACTCGTGCGTGTCCGCTGGCCCAGCGAAACACCGACACCGTTTGCCACCCAACGGAAGTTCAACACTTGCGGCCTCTACATCGTTTGTTCCCAAAATACAGCTTGATCCTGTACAATAAAAAAAAACAACCTCTGGTATTCCATGCGTGCAATCATTCCACCACGTTAATCAGACCTACCCAGTGGCTGAAAGCAACGAGAGGAGGTTGCACTCATGAACACGTACTGGCAACCTGTCCGGGCCTTCACAGGGTTTGCACCCGCAACCAGCGCAGCCTTGACTACCACTCTAGTTGGCCACCTCTCTTATTGCACTGGACACAACGTCTTCTGCATAGAATGTTCCTGGCCTTTACACAGAAAACTGAACTCCTCCTCATTAGGTTATTCCTGAGGGCACATTTGCAACAATAAAAAATAAAAAAATGTTGATCTCTCCATCTAAGCAATCAGTGCAATACGAAAGTGAAATGGTTCTTTACAGACGTAGTTTGATGTTTGCCCTACATTGATATAATGAAGCTTATACAATGTTTGTTGGTGTTTGGCAGCTAAAGCACTGTTCAACGTAAATTCATCCTCATTGACACTAAGTGACGCATTTAGATCCCGACGACTAACGTCCGTGATTAGTGTATATAGATTTTGTTTGCGAGGAAGGCTTGCGTATAAGGCATAATATTCTTGCGGGTATGTTTGTTAAATGTGTACAGTTAGGCCAGTGTTGTGTATGAATTGAAGTAGTGTCTTGTGGAATGATTAAATATGACTTTGTGGTCATGGATGCCTGTGGCGTAGCTGTAGTGAATAGTGAGAGCTGAATCAAAGAAAGCAGTGTGAGAACCAGAGCAGCGTGACTGATTGTGCGCCAAACTACTTCGGCTCAGGTCGAGTATTTGAACACGGCTGCCCGATTAGAGAGAATCATTGAACGCCACTTCCTAATTAGAAAGAAGCACAATGCACGTTGTGTCTTCACTGTTGGCCGGCTACAGTTTTCCTTGGGGGGAGTGTTACCAGGAATGCGGATTTACTTCATGGAGTAGGCACACTGCTGACAAAATTACACTTTTCCTCTTGCAAACACACTGAGTAGGACAGGTGCTTTGAATGACGCGTTGAAGGAACTAATCGCTAATGTTAATGATGCATTAATACCCGTAACAATGTGAGAGGGTAGTGGTAAATAGGAATGACGTGTTGTTAAAGCCGGCAAACTCTGAGACTGTGGCGCTGTGGATATCGTGCCCGACCAATGTCGTCACCGACAGCGAAGCCGTAAGTATGACTACCATTGACGGAACTTTTTCGTTTTCTTCTGATCGTGCGAATTTTTTCGACGTCATAACTGTGATGGAAGTGCGTTACTAAAGTATCAGTGAACCTCATCATAAAACACTAGTGTTAAAAGAAAGCAATAAAGCAAAACATAAAAGAAAGAGAGCATAGCATAGCCAGGGCAGGACAGCAGGGGGCGGGAAACTAAGCGAGGGTGACGACGAAAGGGGGAGAGAGTGCGGAGTATAAAACGGTCAATATGCTATGGTACAGCAAAGAGAAGAGACAGGAAGTGAGGCGGAGTAGGAAAGAAAGAGGAATGAGGATAAATAGCATATACAGAGTAGAAGGTATAGGTATGAAAGGAAGGGTAAATGGGGAGGATAGTGAGGTGGAGTGATGTGAAGTAGAAGAGTAGAAAAATAAGAAATGGAGAGGGTAAAGAATGTCATAGCTGTGTCTACTACGGTATAGAATGTAGCTAAGAAATGGAAGTTATGGTGAAGAGCAGAAAAAAACTCCGTGTGGACCATCAGTTCCACTCTTTCAGTTCTACACACCAGTAGTGTGTTGCTGAGGATATTGTATTTGCACGTGAATTAACCAGATAACATAACTTACTTGTTATTACCTGTGAGGTATCAAATTTATTGCAGATTGTCCCATTTTCTTCATTTACCCAGGTCTCTCTTGTCGCAGTGTTTGTTGCAGACTTCACAAACAGACAGGAAAACTTGCAGTTGTTATACCACTGCACAAGAAAGAAAAATTGGTTGCATCATCTCGTCGGCTGATGCAACCTACACCATATGTATGCCGAATTCGTTCAACTGCAATTTGATAGTTTTGTCTGGTGTTGCGAAATATGGGCATAGGTAGTAGTTGAGCTAAATTGACAAAAGGTTTCTTATAAGCATATGTTATCAGATGACCCATGTTATAGAACGAATCTTAAAGTTTTATAGTTGACTTCACCAAATTGACAGTGACAACCATTTATGCGGCAGTGTTCGTGGCTCCAGCTCACTGAACGTCAAAGGACTTTCTACCAAAGCTCACTCAATGGCCTTTTATAAATGAACAATTCGTAATGTCAAGGAAAAGCACTATTTCGTGCAGAGAATTTCTTGCACCAGGCACATATATAGAGAACCGTGGAAAATATTAGAATATGTAAATATGACACCATCGCAGGGATGCCTGAAAAGTCACCGTATAAGTCTCTAAAACATGAGTACCACAAAAGTACTTTATTGACTAAACACGCGTGAAGAAGTATAATGGTAGGAATTACTATAAGCTGAAATATACGATAAAATATAAGCTTGTTTCGTTAAACTGCAAGTTAAATTTAATGCCTCAATGGAACAACTATTCAAGGACAAGGAGTTGCGTCTTCCAATGATATTGCTACATGCATATTAACATTGTGTGGGACGATGCATGTGTGTGCCTGACGACGAAGACGAAGTGCGGTCTCCGCTCGGTCGCTGGACAACCGGTCATACCACTGCTACTGGTTTGATATGTATTATTCTCATCCCAATTCACTGGTGCCACCGTCATCCCATCGTGACACATCAACATCACTTACAAACTTTATCACGTGAGCACTTCGACTGGTTCGGAAATTGTTGCCTTGCAAAGTGCCATCGATTATATGAAGCAGCGACCGGCCAGTCGATGGGCAGTATTCTGCGACTTCAAAGCGGCTCTACAATGTTTTTCGTCGGCACTTCGTCGCGCGTCGTACGAACAACTGGTGTGGGGAATCAGGTAAATGTTTCACTACGAGACTGAACAAGTACACAACGTTGCGTTCCAGAGGATACCAAGTCATTGCGGTATCTCCGGCAACGACCTCGTTAATGAAGCAGCCAGAAATGCACACGTGCAAACAGACCCTGTTTCCGTACCTTTATCTAGAATCGAAGCGGCTACATACCTAAGTAGGCTGGCGCAGAACATGACACTGCAGAAGTGGCAGGCATCACAGTTCGCACATCACGACCGTATTTTCTCGACCCATCTCTGCGGCTACCCTCTGATCTTTCCAGGGAAGAAGGTACAGTGTTGTGCCGTCTGCGTCTGAGCGTAGCCTTCATCAATGCCTAATCATTTAAGACAGAGATGGCCGACAGCGCGGAGTGCAATGAATGCGCTGTCGATGAGACTATTGAACACCTCCTATGTTACTGCCTGGCATTCATAAACGAGAGGCTTCACCTGCGCAGTGCTCTAAATCAACTGGACAAAGGTGATTTCATGGTGGAGAAAGCATTGAGACCATGGCAATGCTTATCCCAATTCCAAAAGGCAATGAAAATGCTGTTGCGTTTTCTTAAAGACACCTGCCTCTTTCAACGTTTGTGATGTGAAAGTGTTATGCGTCGGCCAAGTCAGTGACTTTGTTCTCTTCCTCTATAACTTTCCTTCTTCTTCTCCCCTTCCCAAATTCAGGGTAGCCTACTGAAGCTCAGCCCTGGTTAACCTCCCCGCCTTTCTTCCTACTTTCTCTCTCTCTCTCTCACCCTCGTCGACCCGGCGTTTCTTCCGTAACAATATTAAAGCAGCTACAACCTCTCATCACAGAGTCTTATTAAAAGACCTTTCACGTGAACTAGTTAGGTATGAACCTGTCAAGAATAAATGCGCCGAATAACCGTGAATTATCTAAAACTATAGCCGCCAAATGAGCGCACACTACACCCTGACTTGGTCTGCTGTGTTCCGACAAATTTGGAGCTTTGAAAAGAGAGTTTGCAGGCAGTTGGTAATCGCCTTGCAGTTGTTACTAAACAGACACTGCAATCATAATTTTAGGATCTCTTCGGTGGCTGGTATTGATACTCAAACTAGCTCTCTGAACTAAAATATTCCATGTCTTTTCATTGGAGACCACCCATGCTTTGAGAATTGCTTGTACATTATGCAGTAAAATATTACGGCTCAAGGTAAGCTCCGAGCAAAGTTGCTTGTATTTGTACCATGGCAACACTACTGCACGATTTCAGGTATTAAACCTGTGAAAGTTAAGGGACGCCCTCCTTTAAATACAAGTACCTCTGCAACATACGCTATTAAGTGGTGCCACGTCGTAATAAAGTAATAACAAGTAATTTAGCATCACACGTGGTGTGTTGTGCTGTGCTTTGTGGATGACAGTGCTCTTTTGCTAAGAATGAATGTCAAAATGCTCATTGGATGCATGAAAAGCAATTGAAGATGTTTTCATTCAATATCTTCTCCTACGAATGTCCTTCTTGAATACCTCCCCCTGAATCTGTACACTCTTTTCTAGAAGAGAAAGCTTCAACTATTGAAGCAACAGTCTTTCTGACTCGGCCTCATTCGTATCTTGAAACATCGTTGCTTGATGTCGCGTTTTTGTTATGTGAAATGTGATGTAGCTTGTCATTCTTCCTGAACTTCTTTCTAATACTAGCTTGGGTGTTTTATGCCAAACCGAGATGAGGTATACCGTAGTTGGGTACAGGGGAATATTCTTGACTGCGTGAAAATCTTTAATTTCAATCTGAATCTAAGCACACGTTTGTTCTTGGTGTATCAAGACCAAAAAAAAATGCAACCGCTGTATCTTAGAATTGAATGCGCACCCTTGAGCTCAGCGGCATGAGATCTTACGCACTAAGTTAACACCGTATGTGCAAGTCTTTTAGGTAAAAGTACTTCAGTGAAGTTGATCCTGGTCGTGCAAAATAGTAGAGTCAACATAAACGCCGCTATCACTGAATCGAGGTGTTTTTACCGCTTGCTGTAGACCTGAAACCTAGTGTGGAAGGATATCTTTCAGAGCTAGTAAGTTGGTGTTAATAACCTATCGACACAAAAGCATCCGCATTCACGCACTGCTATGAACACACTAGAAGTCATACAAAGTTTATTGGCTTGCGTTGTTGCTGCCAATTCCTCCTATACTTTCAGTATCCCTTTAACACAATATTTTTTCAGGCCAGCCCATGCATTTTTGATGAAATATTTTCAGTATTCCCCAACTAAAAAAACGCCCGTGTACTTAAAACGCAATTTGGACAAGCAAGTAGTTTGTCATCTGTGTCGGCATTGCTTTTCGAGGCCTACTGTGAGTTTAGTTCGTTTTCATCTATGGCAGAAACAGAATGTTCGGTCTAGAACACACTTGTTCTTCATCGTCATGAGGGTCTTCGTTATCATTACTGCGATCACGGACACGCAAAACAACGGACAAACACATCAGTCACGATCATCGTCATGGCGCATAGTAGGTACCCTTCATCGTCATCAGTGTGGTCGTCACCATAAGCACGGACAACGCACAACGGACAAGCACACCAGAGTCAGCATCATTCATAGCATATAGGGGGTACCCTGCGTTGTCATCAGCGTGACTGTCACTGTGAGCACGAACAATGCACAAAAACAGACAAGCACATCAGAGTCACCTTCATCATCTGGGCGTATAGTGGGTAGACTGCGTCGTCATCAGCGTGATGGTCACTGTGAAGACGGACAACACACAACAACAGGCAAGTGTACACCAAGGCTTCTTTCCTAATAAATAAATTGGAGGCCTTCACCTCGCATTTCGAAGTAGAATGATTTAGCGTTTGTGCTGCCTTCACATCGCCTTCTAATTCCCTCGCCACACTTCGCTTCCCAAAGAACGACACTTCTTCCTTTCAGAGGAAAGGAAATGCTATGCCCGCTATATCCACCAGTGTAAACAGTCCAAGAGTGCCCTTTCCTACACATGTTGCGAATAACCCAAGATAGCCCCATTCGCGATTTCATCCCACAGTGAAGCAATCACTACGTGTCTGAAAGGTAGTATGTGCACCTATGTAGCTGTATGCTGTTTTGATGCTGTTGCTGATGATGACAATAATAAATTATGGCTGAGCGTTCAATAACCGCTAAAAAGCTTTAAACCACCGAACATTTTGGTAATTAACAAAGTGGGGAGCCTACAGTGCACACGCTCCTTCAACCCGAAAATGTGTCTGTTAACGTGGCTTTGCATGGTATAGAGTTTAAGGCTGCTTTTTTCGAGGCAGTTACAGCCTTTAGCGTGATTTGTGCTGAAAAACTAGACTGCCGCATATAATGCTTAGGTTCGATTCAAGCCCTCCGCTTCACTTTGATTTTTGTACACACTGGTAATTTTCGCGCATGGACGAAGACATTGACAGCGCATTGTGAGCTACATGGCTTCTTTTACACTATCGCGTTGAAAACATTTATACATACAGGTATTTAGAACGGGTCATCACAGACAGAATACATTACAGGCATTTATAACGGGTTATTGCACTATAGTCCTAAAAGCATCCAAAGCACATATATCTCTACAAATTTCTATGCCAGGCTTTTCAAGAGTTCTGACCGAAATTCTCAAAATTCATGGGATAAGTCAGATTTGCTCGACGTCTTCAGATTTATTTCTTCTAGTGTGACAGGCAGGCTTAGACGCCTAAGGATATCATTTGCGACATTAATTACGAAAGTTCAACAAACGTTTTACAACTAGAGCTAGGCAATTATGTCAAATAACCACAGCTATGAGATATAGAAAAAGGGGCCTCAAATAATTTTTGTGGTGCAATGAACTTCAAAAAAATTCAATAGTTAAACCAAACCGTTGAGCGCAACAACTAGAAGACGTGAAAGACGTCACTGGTCAAGACAGTTACTACAGAGATGAAGCTCCGTCGTGGCCGTTAACGTAGGTGTGCCATGAGGACTATAATCGCTATAATTTGAAAAGCTGCAGAAAGAAATTGGTTGATGGTTGATATCATAGAGCTTACTCATTCCGGCAATTTCAGAAAAAAAGGGCAGTAGCGCTTTTTCGCGCTAAAGTTTCGCTTCCACCGCTGATTTTTGTTGAAATTGCAGTATTTCGTAATGATTACTAGAACCGATTTTTTTGGAACTCTCAAAGCAGCAATAGTTTTTCCGCGTGAAGGACACAAATTCTCATATAGCACAGAAATGTATATATATACTAAATAAAAATTTATGTATACGTTTTCTTAATTACTCTCTGAAACGATATTGTATCAATATTAAGTACGGTATGTTGCCACTTTTGAGAGCTATACTTTTTTCATAAAAAAGCGAACTTCACTTTCTATTATATTAGGAATATACAGATATTTAGAATTTTTCAGCAGAAAAACGCAGCCTCTATCTGCTCTTTTAGAAAGTTGTGCTGATTTTCACAACTACCAATACACCTCGCTGAAACCAAAACTGATATTTTGTGGAAAAAAACAACAACATTTTATTCAGTAAACCAAAGTATACTTGTGCCCAAATTCGTGAAATTGATTTAAATTTGTCGGAGCTAAATTATGCCATTGCTTACTATGCTGAAGCTGAATTTCGCTAAAGCTGAGCAATAGTAATCGCGGCCATTCTTTATTCAAATTGCACGAATTCGCCCGTGTCGAGAGCGTTTAAAGTGACGCCATGTTTATATTCCACCGACGTGTGGTCCTACCATTCTAAAAGACACTTTTTTCTTGACTTGAATGCCCTAGAATGATGTCCTACCAAAAATAACTACGTATGGCTAAGTTCCAAGTTAAACAAAGGCTGAAACGAACAGTGTAACAAGTTGTCACCTAAAACCCATGTAAAATACCATGTAATAGTTGTTGTAACCTAAAATACCATGTAACCTAAAATACCATGTAATAGTTGTTGTGCCTGCGGAGACCGGCCACCTTGCGGATTTGCGCAGACCTTGTTTGTACTGTCTATGTGCTTCGCGTTGTCGACGAATTCGCCATCGCACTACCTATTGCTAGCTTCCTTGTTAGCTCAAATCATAGAGCGACCAATCCCTTAAAGGCGTTGGTTCCGGGTTCGATCCTCGGACCAGGATGAATTCTTCGGACAACTAAGAAGCTTTTCTTTCTGATAAAGCCTTCTTTCTGAGAACAAAAAAAATCGCAGCATATCCACAGATTCAAAGATGATAAGTGGGGCCAAGTGTCTGTCTACCAATTAGTCCATATGTCCATCCGTCCGTCCATGCATTCGATAGCATTTGAAAATGCAGACGGCGCATGGGTAACAACGACGAAACGCGAGCTAAGGAAGCCGAGCGCAAGCGCCTTCAACGGACCCGCCGCTATGATTCGTTCATGCCCACCAATTATCCGCCACGTACGGCGAGTATCCAGAAGACTGCGAGAGGCATTTGTTCTCCACGCACTCAAACAAAGCGTGCGCAGCGGACAATATGAGAGTAGTGGCACTTCGGATAGTAGCAGAAGAGTAACTCCATCTAGAAAATTAGATGAGAAATTGTCATTAATTTCTTTTTCCCTTTTTTCTTGTTTTATATTCTCTGGGTTACGCGTGACCAGTGACAAGGTTAGACAAGAGGAGCTTCGCTCCTAAAAGCTTTTGTCTGAGAAAAGCACGCAGCAACAAAGAAATTCATATGGATTTCCTTGTAGCCTCGTGCCACAATCGGGGTGGTTGTCTAAATTCTCTTTCGTATCGATAATACTGACGAAAAATGCGAACATTCTTATCAATCTGCAGCCTTAACATTCAGCGACATACCTGGCAAGTGAATATTATTTTACATCAAGTGGTCGGATATTATGTCCATTCACATGACGAGCTCAGTTTGGGTAATTTACATAATAATGTTGAGATTAGTTGCCCTTTTTTGCCTGAAAATGTGGCAGCATACCTAAAGACGCTTGCGGCTATGAAAGAAGTAATTTTGAAGGCTTCGAGGAAACACTTCATTTCTGTGAGTATTGCGAATTTAGGACGCATTTCTTCAAACACCCGGCACACTGGTAGTACAATGACCGCATGCTTTAGAATTATACCAACTTTCCGTGCTTTTTCAAATCAGTTTTCTCACCTCCCTTACGTAGTACGCCTCTTCCTCTCGCTTCATTTCTTCACACCTTTCTTTTCTTCTTTTTTCCACTACTGGATCTACTACTCGCCCAGACGACGGTTTATCAAACAAACACCCAGCTTGAGCACTCCTGTGTCAAGATATGAATTTTTAAATGCCAGAGGTGGGATTTAGCTCAAATGCAGAATAATGCAGATTATTGAAACATTATTTTTTCATGAATACAAAGGAATGAGAGCTGCTGCATCAAAAACAAATAATTTGTATTACAAAGTTGACAGAGTGTAAAATACCAATATTAGGGTACCTAATCTTAAAGTGCGAAGTGGCTTCAACAAAACAACTGAAGATCTCATAAAAAACAATATTTATTGCTTTCGAAGATAATAAGTCAATTTTAAGTATGCTTTCTTTATATATATAGATTTTCATAAACGATGCTTCTTGAGTGTTTGTCTTCATTTTTACAGTGCGAATTCAAATGTTTGCCTCAATTGAACCTCTCTCTGTACCGCACGTTGCTGCCATTGTGTCGGGGTGGCGGTGCTTGTCAAGCTGCTGATATTGCAGTTTTTATCCTGCTATTCTCATCATAATTGATACTTTTTCCTTTTTTCCTATTCAACCTTTGTTAAAATTGTAGAGACTAATATACATTGATTATGAGGAAATGAATCAAATCTCAAAACTCAAACCTCTAACTTCGGTCAATGACACAACTTCCTAAAAAGAAGGAAGGAATCAACAATTTCCAGTAGCAGCGTGTTTCTGCTCTAGAATACATGGCTGCCTTAAATATACACCGGGGTTATATTGTAGATTGAAGCCGTATTTCTATGTCTTTTATTAAACTGACCAATCTCATGTAACGTTTTCTACTGCCTGCAGGGTTCTTCAAAGCCAGCTTATAGCCAACAACCTAAGGCCAGGACCTCTAATAACGTTCAAATTCCATAGTCTTTCTTTTTTGAAGCGCACTAGGGCATCTGAAGGATCAACAAGAAAGAGAGTAATAAAAACAGCATCAATGGGGCTAGGCAGGGAAAATATATTCAGTCGTGAAAATAATAAAAAAATTTAAATACCCCGAAAATAACAGTACTGTCAGATCGAATGACGTAGTCTTACGTGCTGTGACTTCTCTCGCCAGTTAGACAACGCAATGTAGCCATTTGCAAAGCTTTAAGCTCCAGCGTCGCGGAACTTGCCGCCCCAAGGCCACCTCTCTCTCCGGCGCACCAATCAGTACCAGAGTAACAAAAGACATAGCAGGCCAACGTTTGGCAAAATGGTACACCGAAACAGTGGGCCATGGTGTCAAACATACACCCCGTGAATACGACTCGAGAGTGTACAACACGCCCCAAAATGATGCCATTCACTAGGACTCAAAGGTCAGAATAGGAGCTGCCTCATGAGGGTGGACATCATGGTATGGGGAGCTTCTTTATCCTCGCATTCCAGAGGTTAAAACAAAAGAAAAAAAGCAGCCAGTGCCCTTAGCGTGTAATGCAGTTTCCAAACATTTTTGTGAAAACTGTTCATGTTTGCGTAATCATATAAAGTCGTGCACTCAAGAAAAATGAAAAGCAAGCTCTTGTGGTATTGAACGGACTATATGTAGCACTAGTTCCTAAATTATGTTGGATGGGCATTTAAACACGTCACTTCCACCAAACTGGCTCTAGGTGACTGCTAGCATCACTAAAGCTACATGGGTGACGAGCCACGTTTTTCATACCTATGTTGCGAACCTGTATTCGAGGCAGTTTATAGATATCTCTTGAGTAACCTTAGTCGGCCACTAAGAAAGCTGTCGCAAATTTTCCCTGACATGTACTGGACATTGATACACATATAATGCGAAGGAGCGCTTGGAGGCAAGGCACAAAAGAAAAGACACGGCACGAGTCGCGCTACACTCGCGACTAGTTAACCTCGAAGAAAACGTAATTGATATGCACACATGATAGCGCACCACACATGACAATGACGTTAAAGTCGCAGCAGTTTCCTGTGATCTTCCAAAACGAGATACTTCGCAATCGCTATGAACTACCGATGCTTGGCTCATGCAATCACCTTTATTGACATGAAAGGTCTGGATCACTTCCTTGTTCAGCTAATCCTTGTGATTGTAAAGTGTCTCAGTCTCACGGAACAGCGGCGTCCAACCACGTTCCAAGAAATGCAGCCTAACATGCGAATGGTGCGTTTGCTCTCCGCTTGCGCCCCAATCACTGGCTGCACTCACGCGCTTTCACTCGTACAAAAAGTCGTGGCCTCTGCGAATAACAAGACGGAGACTAAAGGGGAAGTTGATCGCACTTGATGATAAAATGGCCGAGCAACCATACACGGACAGAAGCAGGAGGTGTGTCGTGTACCTTATTTCCTCTGTTTGTGTGTTAGCAACTTAGACTACGTAAGGAGGAACGCCACGGCGCTGACACATACGGCGACAGTGATGGTGAACGGTGAAAACTCGCTGAGATGTCCACACAGTTGTTATCCCAATTGAAAAAAAGCCTTACTTCAAAAAATTATTGATGTCGCGCAAGCTGCAAAATGAAAAGGTTGATCCAATGCCGTGAATAGAAGGGTTCATTATGTGTCTCTCAGTGTTTGGGCACGACCTTGTCGTTGCTTCACCATCGTGTTGTGCTCCAAGCCTGCAAGTAGAGGTACTTATGTTAGTAGATAGGTACATTGTCGAAGATTTATTCAACTTAAAGATTTGAGATTGACTCGGAAGTGCTCATCTAAAAAGTTGGCCACGTATACCCGTGCTTCACGGCAAATTCTACCGAAAGGTGATTGTCTTCTGTGTCGAGGTGCAGCGTGAGATATGAACGTCATGTGGCAGTGCCATCGGGAATCATGAGCTTGTGTAGAACCCAGGATCACTGCCAGGTGGCAGCACCATATCGTAGGCAGAGCGCTTTTTTGTGCATGGCCTCACGCTTTCACCAAAGCGTAATACCCGCTGCGTCGTGCAGAGCATCGCATTTCCAGTGCAGCGCAATGAACAATATGGCCTTGAAAATTATGTGTAGATATGTTTTCTAGCAGAGGAACACACCACCTGATTATTACGTATTGATGTTGCGCCTCAGCTATGAAAAGTATTTGCTTTTTGATCAACAATGCTTCTTAGTACGAGCCAACAGATCAAGATGAGGGGCTTTGACCAAGGGTGTAGAATTTATCTAGATGGTAGATGTATCGTGTGGCAGACAGACAAGCAGAAAGACAGACAGACCAAAATTTTGGTATTGTAGTATCCGAAAAAAAGGCTATCATCTTCGTAAATAAACATGTGTGGTCCGGGAAAATGAAGTTGGACTATCAGCCTGTAAGAGAGAAGGAGGGTCATGAAAATTCTGCGTTAGTCATCATTACATTCCAGCGAGGTAACGGTGTGCTTAGATAAAAGGGTAAAGACTTGATTTTGAAGCGCGCACTAGGCTACCACTGTGTGCACGTACCATAACGTTCGACCAGGACAGTAGAGGAGTGGGACGCAGCTGTATGAATGAAGACTAAAGCTAAAGTTCCAGGTGCCAGCCAACAGCCACTAAAGAGCATGTGCGCCTTGAAGCACTCCTAAAATGTGTGTTTTTGATAGTATTGCAATGCGCACTTATTTCATAACCACCACCTTGCTGCACGTGGAACAACCGCTGCGCGCAAGACGTGCAGGAGTGTACGGCAAGCTATCCGATTGTTTCGGAGTTTCAATAAGTATGCGCGCTCGACGCGAGACATGGAGGTCATCCTGGAACTAACGTGGTCATAAGGCATAACAGTCGAGACTTCCAGGCTGCATCTAAAAACGCAACCAATGATCAGATTATTCGCGGTCAACGTCTGTGGTCACCGCTATCAGTTCACATCAGGTGTTGCTTGCATAACGAATCGCATTTAATGAGCGTAGGCTTGCCTGAATAATGGGAAGTATATGTCAGTATCACTGGAGTCATCTTTACGATGACGTAACAGTATTGCACGATGAACATGTATAGTCAACTGCACTTATTTATCCATATTTATAAGCTAGTGATATAGCTTAACGACCGACAGAGCTGATGCTTATGAGTTTCATGCAGTACCTCACATTCAAAGCAATAACATACGTGCTCCATCAACAATCGAGGAGAATATAACTACATTTAAATCTAGTTTATAGCTTAAATTGCTACTAAATTCTGAAATTCTCAATAGTGGTCAGGACACCTTGGTATGAAACATTTTTTGTACATACATGTGCACACTGTATACTTACGCGTGTGCTAATTCATGCACCATTGTTAAAACAGTTTTATCTTCATCGCCGCTGTCCGATACAAGGGCTGCTGTCATACTGCCGCAGACACCTTGTCCCTGTTTTATCCCTGTTTTCGAAATAAAGAAAAAGTACTTGCGCTAACCCTGCAATAAATATCTTTCCAGTGCGGTGGTCGATAGTTATGCATGCATCATATGTTGACTGCTAGCGCGTTGAAATATTTCAAACGTTGCTATGTTAACGTGTGATTATTTGACTCACCAGCATAATTTACAATTTCAAGTTGTTTAGCATGGTTATTCTCTCACTAAAACCACTAGGTACATCAACTAGGTGGTTTAATAGAATGTAGCTTAGCGTAAAGGGGCTTCACTTTAAAACTGTTACAATTGCAGCCCAGAGGATGTGAATGTAATAAGGTGGTCGATGGAGGCAAAACCTTGCACCTAGAAACACACTCTAATGGGACGTCATGATCACGCAACATGGCACATCTTCATGGTATGTCTTTTTTGCATTGCACGTGTAAAATGTGACGCGGCAAAACGGTGCTAGGTGTAATCAGGCAAGTAAAGCCCACGCCTTAGGAAAAAAGATTATGCTAGTCCTGTGATCGAGCTGAATACCACTAGGACTGCTCGCTCGCCGACTCGCTTTTTTGTAACGGCACAACATATGTTCATACAACGTCACAATACTGCAGTGCATGAACCATAGCCACATACTTTCGTAGATGTCTTTATTTGGAAGTAGATTAGAAGGAATGCACACATTTTGATATATGCGTATTAAAGTGTGTGAGAAAATGGACAAATATTTTACCAACTATTTATCTCACTACGATTCATTTTGTTTAATAAAAGTTGAAAGAGTGGTGCATTTTACCACAACCTTGAAAATAACTGTTTCGAAACGTTCTGCTTCCAAAACTGTGATTTTAAATCCCAAATCTAATGTCACTGTCTTTGATCCGTTTATATGCAATAGGTGGGTTAGAGTAATTAGTTTAAATGTTGTTCAGCAAAATGCAGGTATTTAGCGGTTCTCTTTGATCTGCAGCGTAATACATGAGTATTTGTAACCTGGGTTGGTGAGTAAACTGGGGCAACATAAAAAACGACGTTCTTAAAGCAAAGCTGAGGGAATGAAATGAAGCGCCCCATACAAAAAATAACATTCGGTGTAGGACTGATTTAGAGGCAAATTGATTCTATTACAACTGCGCGCCTTCTGCATTAGGAATGCTGATAAACGCACGAAAAAGCATACCTTCGACAGCCTGCTTTGGATTTCTATCTGCGGTCATACTGAGCCTGCAAGTGCAGAAAGTGGTAAGTAAAACACTAAGAAAACAGTGTAACTACTTTCTAAAAGCGCTTCGAAAACATGGTAAAGTGATAGTGATAGTTTGCTACTCACGTGTAGAGTAGCAAACTGGCCTCAGTCTACTTAACACTTCTACTTTTCTTATATTATTGCTCTCTCTCATCACCGGCAGCACGCACCGGCACCTGCTTCACAGTGGTGTCAACGATGCCCTTTTCGAGCTGCGCAAGTGTTTTGTAGATCAAGAGATGCCAGTGTGATAAAAGGTAATCTCTTGATGCAAAGTGCGTGAAAGATTCAAGCTCCAATCTGCCTCAGCCACTACCACACCGCTGCCGACCGACAGCATGCAGAGGTCGCACTCATTTAGCGTCATGTGTGTTCCACTTTACCGGCCCTATTTCATGAAAGAAACCAGCCATGTCAAATTCTAGTAATATTAGTAATATAGCTCTATAGTCGTAAAATGTATGCACGTGCAATAAAATTGATATGTGGTGGGAAATGGTGGAGTTACGAACTTCTTACTGGCTTTTTTTTAGTGCCGTGAGTACGCCGTGAGTGAGTCCGGGTGAGAAATATTAGGGTTAGTTATAGTCCGAGTGTGTCCGGTTGGGGAAAATATTTGTTAGTCTGGTGCGAGTGAGCTATAAGCACAACATACATTTTTCGAAGTGTTTTATGCTTGGGACAACCAAGACCTAAATGCCTTATTTCGCTCAGCGATATGGCGTTAATGAAATATACGCTGTGATATGAGAAAGAATAAACTGTCGGTGTCGAAAGAGACACGACCCAAATAGTCGGAGGTTTGATTCCCCACCGAGAATCAAACTTCCAAGTCCTTGGGCCATGACGACTTTTCGCGACGAGATAGAGCTATAGGCGGCAGCACTGTTTTCGCGGAAGTGTGGATAGGCGATCGGCGGCACGTATACCAATACACGCACGGCGTTTCGCTGCGTGTGGTTTGAGCCGATTGTCGGCGAATGAAATGCATTAACTGCAGTTTACTGGTAACATTTACGCTCCTCTCTACCGAATTGACGCAAGAAGCCCATGCAATGTTACTATTACTACCGAGTCAAGCTCGTTCTGGCTGGCTGACTGCTTGCTTTCGCATTAAATGACGCTTGTGCTGTGTTGCTTGTATGCATTTCACCTATGTTCCGCCTACTATGCAATTCTCTTGCACGACTGAACTACTTATTACCTACTTGCTCCTCTGACTGCTATAAAAGAAAGAGAAAGAAAGATCATAGAAGGCCCTCATATTGGTTCAACGCGTTCTGTGCCCCTTTTCGCCCTGAATGCGCATGCGCATTTTTCGCATCAATCTGTTCTCAATTAATTGTGGGACAGTCGATAAGCCTAGCGAGGAAAGCTTCATGGCTGACAGCGTTTTGCGTTACATCGATGTTGATCACGCACGCACATGTTCGTGCACCAGTAAAACTATCAAAAGCTCTTAAGGGTTCTGCAGAAAGCTTTCATTAAAAGGTTACGTTCAAATGACAATGATGAAACAAAGGTCTGCATATTTTACGGTAAGAAGATGCTCTCTTTTTTCATTTTTTTCTCAATCGAGAAAAGACCGCTGCCTTCCGGCAGTCATTAACAAGGCCAGACAAACGCGCAAGACAGTGTAAAAAATTATCACATTTTCCGTCAAATTGTACAACAGTAACGTAAGGAGCATCGTCTGAATTAATTCTGAACGTCTTGGTTGTTTAAGCATTTTGACAGGTGTTTCTTTGAAAATTTCGCTGCGTAAACTTTACCGCGAGTGGAAGAATGGCACTCAATAAACTCGTTTTTAACAAGAGTTTTAGGTCATGTTTTACTTCATGAAATTACCTCTCTGTAGTACTACCATGGCCAGCTAGACATAACTAAACCTCATCGCATAGTCGAAGAACTATATACAGTGCCATAGTTATGCAACTAACAAGGTACAAGTGTGTCGCTTAGAGGCTTGGTTTTGTTGTCAACCAAGTCGCTCAAACGTTTCATTCGCTCACTATTTAAAAGTCGTCATTTTGGAGACGATACCAAGTGCACTTTACGATATGCTTGAAGCAAAAAGCGGCATCCACACTGAAATGATTCTGCTAAATGGAGGATACGACGACAGTACGCAGCAAACTGGAAAGTGATACATCGCTGATGTTATTGCAGTGCTTTACTAGCCGAGCAAGACCAAATGCTTTCATACGTCGTTTCAGGTATACGTACAAGCAAGTAAGCTCACGCAAACATAACCGAAATAACTACTCTTTGCGAACGTGCGCGGCAAGCTACTCCCCCGAGCAAACATAGAAAGGCTAGCAAACAACGCAAGGAGCAATCTAAACCATGGCCTCCGAGATTGCGGGCATGCGGCGTGGTTCTCTCCGGCCATCCCAATCACCGTGTTTCCCAGCAAAACCAGCGAATCTCGCCTCACGTGCCCGGATACCGCTAGAGGGCGCATTTATTGTGGGTTCATTAGGTATTACGGCTTGGTGGCGCTAGCCACCGCCCGATCTAAAGGGTACAGCCATATCCATCCATCCATCCATCCATCCATCCATCCATCCATCCATCCATCCATCCATCCATCCATCCATCCATCCATCCATCCATCCATCCATCCATCCATCCATCCATCCATCCATCCATCCATCCATCCATCCAGATACGATTCCAACGTGGCACCAATATCTAAGATAGGTAGAGTCCGGGGACTAAATACACGTAGCCACGAGCGCCGAGCCAATTCAGACACAGGGTATATTAACATGCAAGGTGGTAGGAACAGGCTTAAGTGGGAAGAGATAGAAGAACAGCTAAGGGAGGAGAAGCCGACGGTATACGGTTTTGTAGAAACACTTCTCAGGGACATGGAACAACCTACTAACAATGCGGACTACGCGTGGGAATATTGTAATAGAACAGAAGTCAGCAGAAAGGGGGGTGGTATTGGGGCATTCATTCATAAAAGTACAGACTGGCAAAGGGTCAAGCAGGAGTGCAAGGAAAATTTATGGCTAAAAGGGAAAGTGGCAGGTCATATTACACTCCTTGGTTTTGTGTACTAGTGAACGGGAGCAAAGGCCAGAGAGGAAAACCAGGGAATGGTAGAGTGTATATCAAAGGACATTCAGGAGTTAGGAAGAGAGTGCGAGATAAATATACTAGGAGACATGACTGCGCACATAGAAGATATTGATGGGTATACCGACCCGACAGGCAAAATGATCATGGACATGTGTGAAAGGCTTGATTTGATCATTTGCAACAGTACCGAGAAGTGTGAAGGGCAAATAACATGGGAGGTAGGAAGGCTGCAGTCGACAATAGATTATGCACTGATGTCACATAGGATGTATGATAAGCTCAGAGCAATGCACATAGATGAAGGTGGCTACAGAAGTCTGGGTAGGGATCACAAGCGTATCGAGCTAATTTTTGGAAGAGCAGTGAAAGTGGGAAGGAGACAAGATGAGCAAGTACAGGAAAATTTTTATCCAGAAAGGCAAATTGAAATAGCCACTAAACAAATTGAGAAAGTAATCACGGAGGATAATAAGACAGTGTGCACATACACGAATCTGATTAGACTCTTTGAGCTAGAACTTGCTAAGACGCTTGACAAGTCACCCCGGAAAAGAAGACGCAAACCCAAAAGTTGGTGGGATGAGCAAGTTAAGAGAGCCATAGCGAAACGTCAGGAAGCCTCTAGGGAACACAGACATGCTAAGCAGCGGGGTGAACCGACAGATGATGTTGAAAGAAAATGGGAAACCTTTTTAAGCTGTAGAAGGGATGCATCCCTTCTGATCAATGAAAAGATTAGAAGAAAGGAAGCTCAGTGGCTGGCAGAAGTACATAAAAAAGATAGAAAGGCAGCTGCGAAATTTTGGAACTATCTAAACTCCCTAAGAAATGAGACGAGCCTAGAGCAGAGTTTTATAACTACAGCCCAAGGTGCTAGGCTAGAAGGGGACGAAGCTATTGAATATATAAGAACAAGGGTGACATAAAAATTTCAACAAAGAAGTGCTTTACGCACCACCATAGACAAGGACAATTCAGGTGGTGCAATGACTCCATTTTCACAACGATAGTGGGAAAGGGCTGAGAAAAGGGTTCCTAGTAGTACATCAACAGGCCCAGATGGCATTTCAATTAGGCTGATAAAGACATTAGGTCCTTAGTCTAAGCAGACTTTGAGAGAGGCAGTGAGCAAAATATTAATCGATGGTGAAGTTCCCGACGGATGGAAACTTAGCAGGAAGAGCATGATCTATAAAGGAAAGGGGGACAAAGCTGACATAAGCAACTACCGTCCTATAACAGTGACATCAGTGGTCAACAGGCTGGCGATGCAGATTATAAAGGAAAGACTGCGGGCATGGATAGAGGATGAGGGGGTGCTGGGGGAACTGCAGAATGGGTTTTGGAAACACAGGAGGTTGGAAGACAATCTGTTCTCACAGACGCAGTACATCGAAATTGCAGAAAAGGAACACAGGCCCCTGTGGCTAGCATTTTCGGATATCAAGGGAGCGTACGATAGCGTGGTTCAAGAGGAATTGTGGGGAATACTGGACACACTAGGCGTGGAACATGTAGTCACTAATCTATTAAAGGGTACCTATAAAGGTAACAAGGTACTTATAAAGTGGGAAAACAGGTATCCAAGCCTGCAGAGTTAAAACGGGGGCTTAGGCAGTGGTGCCCCCTGTCACCCTTATTTTCATGATGTACCTACAAGGATTAGAGGCCAAATTAGAGGGAAGTGGACTGGGCTTCAACCTCTCTTTAGTCAGTCAGATGATATAGTGCTAATGGCCAACAACAAGGAAGATTTGCAGAGATTGATGGACATCTGCGGTAATGAGGGAGATAGGTTAGATTTTAGATTCAGTAAGGAAAAATCAGCAGTCACGATTTTCAATGACAACGAAGGTAGTGAGCTTAGAATACAGGAGGTCACGCTAGAGATAACAGATAAATACAAATATCTGGGTGTATGGATAAGCAATGGGACCGAGTACCCGAGGGAACACGAAATATACGTTACGACTAAAAGTAACAGGCATGCAGCCGCGATGAAAAATAGGGCACTGTGGAATTACAATAGGTAGGATGTTGTGAGAGGAATATTGAAAGGGGTCATGGTTCTTGGTCTGACGTTCGGCAATGCGGTCTTGTGCATGAGATCAGAAGTTCAAGCAAGATTAGAAATTAAGCAACGTGGAATAGGTAGGCTTGCTTTAGAAGCTCACGGGAGTACACCAAATCAGGGAGTACAAGGTGATATGGGATGGACATCATTTGAGGGCAGGGAAGCTAGCAGCAAGATAAAATTTGAGAAGCGATTGAGAGAAATGGGGGAGTAGCGTTGGGCTAGGAAGGTTTTCAGTTACTTGTACATGAAGAATGTCGATACAAAATAGAGGAAGCGAACCAGGAAGTTGACTGGTAAATACTTAGAAAACAGCAGGTGGCCAAACCAAAAAGAACTATCAGTTAAGAAGAAAGTGAAGGCAACGGAGACTGACATGTGGAGAATGGGCATGATTAAGAAGTCCGCACTAGAGATCTACCGAACTTTTAAGCAGGAAATTTCCGAGGAAAGGATCTATGATAATACGCGGGGTAGTTCTCTACTGTTTGAGGCCAGGATGGGAGTATTGCGAACCAAGACGTATCGGGCCAAATACGAAGGGGTAGACACAGTATGCAGTGCGTGTGGAGAGGAAGAAGAAACTGCCGAACACTTGATAATGTTCTGTAAAGGGCTTCACCCTATAGTTCAGGATGATGACGCAGAGTTTCTCAAAGCACTGGGGTTTAGGGACCGGGAGGGCAAAATAGACTTTAAGCGGGTAGACTTAACTAGAAGGAGGTTATCTGATTGGTGGATAAAGTCAAGGCACAAGTGAAAATTAAACTCTTCACTGGAAAGTACGAATCCTCAAACTCACTTTTTAAGAAAAAAAATTAATATAGTTTTTGGTTCAATAAGTATTACGGCTTGGTGGCGCTAGACACCGCCCGATCTAAAGGGTACACCCATATCCATCCATCCATCCATAGTTGAGCGGTGGAGACCACCACCAAAAGCAGAGCGCGAGATTTGAGCTTGCGTATGTTTTTTTTTTCTCATGTGTGAGCAAGAACCATTGACAAATATTCTGGCTGCACTGAAGGCAGGTATTTTTTTCTGTGACTGCTTTTATTTTGGTCCAATGGCGAATAAAAGCATGGCAACTGCTGAATTTTTTTCTATATAGATAATTGCAAGGAGGTGTTATTTCGTCTGAGACAAAAGGATTCCCCCTTTCTGGAGAGGCGTATATGGGTGAAAATTGGGCTAATTATAGTCATTGAATTACATTGCATTCCTATCATTAGAGATCGTATTACTATTTTATCGCGTACCAAGATTTATCAGGTGGTCAACCGAATTTTACTTACGCTCTAGATAATTAGGTACCGTGATCGTGCCACTTATTATTGTGATAAGTAATTTTGCCGGAATATTGTGAAAAGCTATGATTAGCCAACCTACAATTACTCCCCACGTCCTTCACAGTGAAAGTGCTTGAGTTATCATCGTCCCCTTTTTTCGTCATCTGTCTTTTGATTATGTTTTGGTAGCACAATGGCAATATCACTAACGTGTTCATTTACAGTATTCTCGACTGCATACTAATCAAAGGGTCGCACGTGAGGCCGAACGGCGTCTTTTAGTGAACCAAGTATTCGTTGAGGTAGACTACTGAAGAATAAAAAATGTGAATTGCCACTGCTATGTAACGTGTCATGTTTCATGACAGGTACACAAAACTCTGAACGCGGGTGGCGTTCTTCTCCAACAAGCAAACCATCTCGATGTTCATTCTTACATTCCCCAACGTATCCACTGAACACCGTAAAATTCCAGTGCGAATGGGCGACCATAAGTCACCAAAGCGCACCTGTAACCAGCCCGCGGTCGTCGCAGAGTCGGTGACGTTCAGTCTAGACATAGTCTAGACTTCCTCCCTGTCTCCCGCTTCTGCGGTGACAGTTGGAAAGAAAATATAGAGAAGCCTCACGGGCGAATGTGAATCGTTGTACGCTCGGGGAGCGCGGCTTTTTCGCCAGACTTGACGGCGTCGGCACCATGAGAGGAGAGAACAAGACAGTTATGCCTAGTTCACACTGAAACATCCGCTTTCTACAGTGACCAAAATTCCCCTGCCACCGAAACGCAGCGTCGTTCGCACTGGACGCGTCCCGCGCCGCCGAATATGTCATCTACTACGGGGCGAACGCGGGATGGATGCGCTGTCACCCGGTTGTTGTCGCGGCTCGCAAAGGCTACTACGCTATCCGGTGGTGTATACTTCGACAATTCTCGTACGCAAGAAGCAAGAAAAGACAGTACTGCTTACTTTGCTGCCAAGTGGCTGTCTTGTAATGCACGGAGAGCAGAAAAACCACCGACGCCAGCGGCGTTGGTGGGTTTGTTTTGCTCTGCAAGACCGCAACAAGCTCGGTCACGCCAACAGCAAGCTCGGTCACCTCTTTCACGAAATACGAAGGCGAAGTAGGCACAGAGTAGGTTAAACTCCCGTTGGTTTCAACATTCAGTTGCGTGCACTGCGGCATAACAAGTGAGTAGGGCTTGGCCGCCATTTTTCAAAATTCTTTGACTAGCGCTCCTATTGGTCCGCGGTGACCGATTCGGCGGCAGACGCCGCAAAAATTGGTCTGAGAGTGATCGGCGCAGAGAGGGCCCTTTCGGCGGATCTCGCCGCCGCCGAACTGGATTCGGAGCACTTTCGGCGACCGGAATGCTCAGTTTGAACGAGGCCTTACAGATGCTGAGCACAGAGTTTGGTCGGCTCAGCGGCTCAGCGGCTGTTCCTCTTGAGTGGGTGTTATTTCTTTGTAATGCGCTCATGCTGCGGCTATCGAGTGGTTACCTTGCCTGCATGCGTCACTGACGTTCTGCATAAAGGAGAAAAAATATTGGAGTGGAAGTCATAATAAATGTTTGATACAAATGTATCGATTTGTTTATCAGGTTGCGGAATGGTTACGGTTTCTAAATTGATGCTTTGTCAATGCTGTGGTTTTTTTTTGTTAGAGAAAGTGACGTCAGGTCTTGTTTCTTCCGTTAACTTCAGGAATATGTCATACCAACGCCTCCTAGAAAAACTATGCCTGGAACGTCGCTCTCTTTTCAATTGGCAGCCTCCTGCCAGCACGTAATCTCGGAAGCCATGCCTTCTGCCTTGTGGCGCGACCAGCCGCCGTGTGAGACCACTCGCCTCCGTACCGCTCAGTCACGTGACATTACCATACCGCTCTGTCACGTGACATCATGGCTGCTGGAAGGCAACTGTGAGAGCATTGCTGTGTTCGCAGGGGGCGGCCGTCGGAGACGCTCGCCTTTGTACCGTAGGGGAAGGGTAAAATCAAAATGTAGGGCAGCGTGTTTGCGGTTCACGTTCCTGGAATAATACTGATGCGTGCCGTTCTGCACATTAGATAGGAAAAAAAACTTGGATACAAGAAGGCAGCATGCGCAGTGGCGGCATCAACGGCGCCACCAACGCCTGATTTGCGAGAAGGTGCGTATATAAAACGCTCCACATACAGATAACGCTCCAAACACAGATAGCCCGATCCACAGGTGAAATCGGAATTCCGCATTTTGCGCTCATTGGTTACACACAAATAAATAGGCCACTTTCTTGGTGCTTTTGTGGAACTACCCCCGACTTAAGTTGGACGCTGTTAAGAGAATTATTACCGGCATGCTGTCATAATCACAGCTGTGATGCGTAGCGTGACGTGGGTTTATTGCTTTTAGGAACGAAGCTTTTTATAGAATCACTTGGTCGTTCGTCGATCTATCTAGCGTAGCCAGAATATTCACGGAGTGAATAATATGATAAGTGGGGCGAAGCGTCCGTCCATCTGATGTGTGCTGTAGTGTGATAGTAGTCGACAGACGCATCAACGAGCGAATGTACAGATGGATGGATGAATGAATGGACGCTTCACCCGACTAATCATTCACTGCGACCATATGCTGTAATTTTGTTTATTTATCTCTCGTGCAGCGTACAGCGTTTTGCTTGTCGTTGACAAGCCCCACTCAACTTGTCTCATATATCGGGAAGACCAGTTGTGGAGAGCACTGTTGGACGGCCGGCGTGTTTGCCTAAGAAGCGAAGAATGCTTCTAAGAAGCGATTAAACCACGTCATGGAGCAGCTGTGATCACATTAGGGCGTCTCTGCAAGAACTCTATAAACAGCGTTACAATGAAAAGCAGCGCTAGTTCGATGAGATCAAGAAGAATCCATCCAATCGAGCGTAAAAAGTAATCCATGAACGTAGAACGCTACAGTCGTCTAACCTCGCTTGCGGATAGGGCTGCCATTTTCCTTCCTTTTCACTGGCGCCTCCCCCCCCCCCTTCTATACAGCCCGCGAACTTCGAAGTATAGTTTCGGGCACATGCAGATCTCTTGAAGAGGCATTGCAGTTTTAGTTGCTCTAATATGGGTGGCGCCAATCTACAGCAAAATTAAAACCCCATTCAAAAATAAAATGCCCAGCATTGACTTTGCCTTTCCCCTCCTTGACCCGACATTTACAAACGAACACAAAGCTATACAGAGGCGCAAAACCATTTTTTTTCTCGCCACATAGAAGCTTCGCCAACAACGCGGCAGCCTTTTTGACGGAGAGAAAGAGCGCCGCGGTGCGGAGAGAAGTGCGGGCTCCGCACTCCGAGAAGTGCGGGTGACAGCATGAATAATGGACGACGCAGTTAAAGCACTGCGTCCGATATCAGCCACCAGCACGCAATCTCGGAGGCCACGAATAAAGCGTTTTGATAGGAGAGGAAAATGATGGCCACGCTGGGTGCAACTGTGTTCTTTTCGCTTCGTGCTAGCGTGTGATGACTCGTTTGTCGAGTAATGCAGCTTCCACATGCACCAATCGTGGTTCATTGCCGACCGCTTCGCGCGGGATAGCACCGACGAATGAAACTACTGCAGTAAGCGCTGCAGAAAAAAGCCAAACTTATCGCTGCGTGAACGTTGCGCTGTGCCTTGGTGGAGCGACACACAGACCTGTGGGACGCAGAACGCCAGCGCGGGTTCGTGACTCAAGCTACAAACTTCCGTGCTGCTTTCCGTGTTGCTCTAGTTGATTGATTTGATTGATTTATGGGGTTTAACGTCCCAAAACTACCATATGGTTATGAGAGACGTCGTAGTGGAGGGCTCCGGAAGTTTCAACCACCTGGGGTTCTTTAACGTGCACCCAAATCTGAGCGAACGGGCCTACAACGTTTCCGCCTCCATCGAAAATGCAGCCGGTGTTGCTCAAGTGCAGTGTGGTAGTGAGTATGCACGAGCACACAGCGTAGGTTATCGCAAAACTCTGGCGCACGCACCATGAAGTTTTTCTCTTTGAAGGGACACTAAATTAAAAATTAACGAATTTTCTTCTATTAGTAAATTACTCTGTCACAATCCCGAAATCGCAACGCTTGCATCCAGATGTCTAGGAGTGGAGGAAACACGCGACAAAAAAAAACAAAAAACAAAAAAACAGATGTAGACTTGATGTTGACACTCCAGCCCTAAATGACGTGATGTCATTGATTTCGACTTCATACAATACGTCCTATGTAGCTCCTAAATGCTACAAGCGAAGCACATTTGGCCAAAACTTTAGCTAGTGTGCACAGCGCCATATTTTTCAGTACCGTATTATGGAACGAACTTAAAAAGAATTGTTTTGTGGACATGTGTTTTGTGGGCACACACTTGACCTTTATTATACTTAAACTTAATTTAGTCGTATGACAAGGATACACCAAAAACACTGCCACTCATGCACAATAGCTTAAGATTTGGCCGACTGGACGTGGACCTCGGGAGGCCCATAGACATAAAATACGAAACTTCAGGCAATCTCGTTGAGCCAATGTCGACAAAATAAGACAAGCACACTTCAGAATGACGTCATGCGGACATATTGAAATGTAGCTTTAAGCTAGGTTTTCTCCTCTAAAAAGCTTATGATGGTGAAGTTAACGGCATTAGAGTTCTGAAAGCACAGTTTATCAATCTAAACCCAATCATTGTTTCACTTTAGCGCTCCTTCAAATCCCGATGCTTTGAAGAAGTGCATATCAAATACCAATGGTTTTTGTGTGCTTGTTGATGTCTTCTTAGTGCAGGAATCACGGTGCGCTGTGTCCAGGTATGTGTTAAAAGTTTTGCTACCACAACGACTAAACAATATCGTGTGCGTTAGTCGTCCTGAAGTAGATTTCCAACCAAGTATCAATGTGGCTGCATTCCCGTGAAACGGTTCTATATATATCTCTCAAACGTCCTTATACACATTACAAGCTGTCATAATGACTACACAACAAGCACTACCACTGTGAAGACACTTTCAATTTTTGGTGTTAAACAGATTTCTGTGACGAAGAGACCAGCTATATTTTTCAGAGTGAGCTTGGCTAAGTGGCAGCTTTTGTTGCCGACCTACATTACTATCTACTCACATATCAGCATTGCTATCGTTCCTAAATCAGCTTAAGTTTGTACTCAAATGTATTCTACATTCCACAACTCATAAGTCGCCTCAATGCGCTTGCAATGCGATGACCTCTTGTTGCATAAACACAAAGCCACTGTTGTAATAACTATTATAGCTGGCCTGCTATACTTAAGCTATATATCAAAGAATAGAAAACTTTCTTCTTTATATTCCGGAGTCGTAGCCTACAATGCTTAATTTTTAAATTGCTAGAGAAAAAAATTGTATTGGTACCTTGAGTTGTCGAAATTAAACATATCGCTAAGTCAATCAAGATAGGGAACGTCATGGGATGCTCTAATATAGTTTTGTAAGAATATGAACACAGCTGTGCAGAGGACTGTTTTCAGTACCAGGAGTAGTGAAATGAATGTCTTACCCTGTGAAATACAGCATGAAATCGGCGTGCCAGAGTTGTGTATACATGTATATGTATTTTATGAACAACCGTAGTGTTGTTTCACTTCGAAGTTTTCCGTCTGCCCATTTGTTCATGTAATACGATTCTTGATCCTATAACAATTATTTGATTAGGTGAAAAAACTTTTGTAGCTATTATACTCACTGGTGTAGTTGTCACAAATGCCGTTAAGTTAATATATCCAGGTGGTACAAGTTGTCCAAGCAGATGATTTACCTGAGAACATCACAAACGTATCAGTGAAACGTCAGGAAGCATCACGTCTCGACTTAAAGTTTTGTGCAGGCAATAAATAGAGCTTTTGATCAAAACGTAATTACATCAGTAGTGCATTTTTTTTCTTGGGTCTGGTTAGTCCTAAATCCAACAAAATATTCAAGTTGGAAAGCTTGTTCAAAGTGAACACTGTTTATTATAATACTCACACTATTCAGTGTACTGCATTATGGACGCTAGAGTAATAAGCGACATAAATTCCGTCTCACTCAATTTTTAGGCAGTTTTTTGGTAGTTTCTTCCATTACGAAACACATGGAAAAAACAACAGCTAATGGATTAAAATAAAAGAATATGCGGAAATCTTGCAATGAGTGAAAATATACACTGAAAATTGGCACAGCAAGGTACGGCCTGTTGACGCTCGTTAGGTAACCTATTTTAGTATATTTGTGAATATAGTTGTGTGGCCTGTTTAATTCTCCTTTTCTTTTGTGTTTTCTGTCTGTCTTTTCTGTAACGATTTATATAGTTTTTATTTCTGTTTCTTTTTACTTCTACTTATTTCAACCACTTTTCTTATCTCCGAATTTCTCCCTTGCTTCCGCTTGCTTAGTTTCTTTCTATTGTTTCTCTGTATACCTAATACTTTATTTCTTCGACACTCGTTATTCAATTCTCTCTCTTTCTTCATTTCACATTTTGCATTCATTTTTTTGTTTCACACTTTCTCACTCTTCATTTGCCAGGCTTAACTCTCTCTCGTCCTTTTTTCACTGCTCTTCCCCCTCAGATATGTCCTCCTCATTACCACTTCCCCAATTTCGCCTTCTTGCTGCGCGTACTATCAAAACCATGTTATCTTAAATCAGCGTGTCTAATTAGCCGCGTGGTTAAGACGCTCACTTTTTGATCACGAGGACTATGCAGGTTTGAATGAAGCTGACTCATGAGTGTTGTTTTTGCCAATATTTCATCTCTCTCTCTCTCTTCAAGCGTCCCTGTAGCACGTATCTCCATTGTCATTAACAGTGTGAAGTATAAAACCGCAAGAGCGGATGGTGGTTGCGACGTCTTCGGCCACGGCCATGGGCGCCGCCATCTTCACTGGCGTCCATCGCCGCTAAAGTGCGTGGTGAGAAAAAACACGCTACTTCGTGCCACTTTACCATAGTTGGAGTGGATTGCTTACAGACTGCAAGTCTTCGTAATTGATGGCCACGGTACGTGCACCTTACATTAATACGAGTAAATTTTATTGGTGAGGTGTTATTTTATACGGCGTGCAAATGACAACCTATTACGAGCATGCCTATTCTTGCCAGCAACTCCCTGGATCAGTAAATTGCCAACAATTATCTTAACCACTCCGTGATACACAAATTTCGTACAATAAATATGTTCACAATGTGGGAACCTCCAATTAGAACCAAGCAGGCCTCAAAAAAAAAATGACCAGAGTGGAAGTCACGTCAACAAAGCAAGACCATAGAATCCGCATAGTCACCTGGGGCAAGATTATACATTAAGTTGTAGCCAAGCAAACGCTGCGTTTTTCGCATACAACCTACCACTTTAAAGCGCGCAATTTTAGGGCTCACCAAGTGTGAGGCCCACGGGACGGCTTTTTGCTCTCGCATAGTAGAGTACCTAGTATTCAAAATTGTTGCTCACTTTTTCTAACCACAACTTTACGAAGAAATAGTGCTCGATGTGATCCTCTGTGTCACAAGCTCATATCGGTGTAAAATTAACGTGGAGATCGTGTCATATACTCATCTCGATAGGTTACTCTCATCGGGAACAACGTGAAAGATTACAATTAGGTTGTGATTAACAGGAGTGTCGTCTCGAAAAAAATCAGGGGGAAATTGTAGCTTCCCTTTTGCCAGAAAAGCGCAAGAACCAGTTAGAACGGGTGAATGTTGCGATGACATCTTCGACAGGTCACACCGATGCTCTCTGGAGTGCTCAGGCGATACGGCGCCCCTTGAGCCCCGTGGTGCATAGCGGAGATCTCTGAAGAAGATGGCGAAAAAGAAACTTGGACGGATCCCACGCATTGAAGGAATTATTTTTATGCGAAGCAGTCAGCGAGAGCCGTCTATGCTGCATATCTTATGGTATTACCTAAAATTGTGGATTGACGTGTTTGTGTATATGTAGCAATTATGCACTTATCATAGGTTAACGAGACACATCGACTACACTGGCGCTTATAAGAAGAGTATGCTAGTGCTTAACGTTACAGCACAGGTATTGGTTTCGTGGCAACTAACTACAAGATACGGTGAAATCATTGGTGTACCATACAAATCATTCGTGACAGAATAGCTCCGGGGTCGGGCAATCATCGATTATTGCTTATGCTATCAGAGTTTCAGGAGTACACATATCATGTTCATTATATTGTTTTATATCGAACACAGCAACCAAGACTGAGGTTGTTCTAATACGACGCCTGCATAGGGTCTATTTCTAAAGCAGTTTCGTCATCTGACAAGACTCATTGGTACAATACTTACCTTCCACGCATAACCCCTGGTTTCGATTCCAGCTTCAAGACTGATTTTTAAATGCGAAGCATTTTTTTGCGAACTTCAGCGACTTTGAGCGCATCTATCTATCTATCTATCTATCTATCTATCTATCTATCTATCTATCTATCTATCTATCTATCTATCTATCTATCTATCTATCTATCTATCTATCTATCTATCTATCTATCTATCTATCTATCTATCTATCTATCTATCTATCTATCTATCTGCTTACGTTTGGGTACTCTCGTGGTCATCCCCATAACTTGGCATGAACCAAACTTAGCATGGGAGGGTAAGATGTTTTGACAAATATGACGCTCTGGTCAAGACATAAATAATGTCACAGTCCCGTCATGTACGTCGTCAAACACTTCCCGTCATTTTTGGTGCTTTTGCGGTGGTTGGCCTTGGTGGTTGAGTCTTTCGGTGGATTTCGAGTTACCTGGCTGTAAGATCATTCTTTGTGTTAACAGAACATGGCCCAACTACGTGACGCTATACTTCCAGGGGTGTTCCTCAAGGTGGAGTTCTTAGCCCGACGCCATTTAATCTTGCACTAATTGGCCTTGTTGAATACTTGCCATGTTCCAATAAAATCTCAATATAAGCAGACAACATCAGTGTCTGGACGTCGGCAGTCACACGTTCTCAGATACGTTCCCGGCTTCAAAGAGCAGCAACTATGATTACCAACTTGTTAAAACAAGGCCTCATCATATCACCGAAAAATGCGCGCTGGTGGCCTTCACTCACAAAGCAATGACCCCTTATGTCATCTCAATCTGTGGGTGACTGATTTGTTACGCCAGAGCCTACCGGTTTCTGAGCATCATTATTGATAGGAACCTCTGTTGAAGTCCGCATGTGCCCTATATGAAGAAGCGCCTGACCACTATTTCACAATTGTTCAAGTTGCTCGCAGGAAAGACGTAGGGGATGTCAGTAGACGCAATGATGGAACTCTACAGAACCCTGTTTCTTGGTTTCCTGAGATATAGTTTGCCCTTGCTTAGCAATACCTGCTAGACCAATGTTCGTGTTCTTCTGGCAGTACGATCCCAAGCACTGAGTGTGTGCCTTGGTCTGCCCAGATGTACGTCAACAGAGGCAACAGCTGACATTGCTGGTGACTATCCGATACAAGATCACATTGTTGTAGAAGTCCTGAGAACGCATATCAGAGACTTCGCACATGCTCCCTGTCATCACTTTGCACTGTTGCCTTCAGAGAGGCGCCAAGCATCGTTCGCTAATTATTGTGAAGTACAATGAAAAACTTCCCTCGGGCTTCACTCCTGTATCTAAACCATTGATACACCCTTGGTGTCTTATTTGACCCAAAGTGCATCTTATTGTACCAGGATTCCGGAGAAAATCTGAGCTTTCATCGCCCGTGCTCAAGCAACTGTCTCTTCTTCTTTTGCACGAGAAATATTCAAAGAGTGTACATATATATACCGATGGCTCCACAAACCACCAGTGTTCGTCAGGTGCAGTAGTTGTCCCAGCAAGAGGTGTTACCATCAACTTTAGGACTGACCACTCCACGGCATCTACAGCAGCGGAACTAGCTGCTTTGTGCGCTGCACTTTTTGTGGTCAATCGGGAACCACCGCCACAATGGTCGATTTTCACCGACTCAAATGATGGCCTACAATCTGTGCTCTCAACACTGCGTCGCGGTCCGTACGAACAGCTTGTTTTCAAAATTTGATGCCTTCTCCACACCTCACACAAGAAAGGGCATCATGTGACGTTTCAGTGGCTACCAAGTCACTGCGGCATCATAGGGAACGAACATGCCGATACTGCCGCGCGGGCAGCTCTCAAAAGAACACGAGAAGAAGCCATACCACTTTGGCGGACCGATACAGCCAGTAATCTTCGACAACTTGCGCGTGCAATCACGTTTTCACTGTGGTGCCCACCAAGCAACAAGATGAATCATCAACACCACCTGTCCTCTTTGATGGCTCTCCTTCGCCCACTGGGCTCGACTGAAGAGAAGGCACCCTTCTTCATCGCCTATGGCTAGGAGTGGCATTTACAAAATCTGATTCCTTTGTCATAGGAATGACCTACAACGCTCTCTGCGATGCTTGTCATTGCGAAGAGACGCTACACCACATCCTATGCGACTGTCCCTTGTCCAGTGACTGTCCATCCAGAGACAGTCACTGGCGTCCGTTCTTGCGCGCATCGACAACAGCCAAATGTCTGTGAACACTATTCTTTCAAGTGCCCGAGAAAAGACATTGCAACAGAAGGCTCTGTTGAAATTCCTACGCGACACGGACTTGAACAAGCGACTGTAACAGCAATGTCAAACAACAGAAGGCTCTGTTGAAATTCCTACGCGACACAGACTTGAACAAGCGGCTGTAACAGCTATGTCACACACCACGAAAGACAAGACTGGACTATGACTGAGTGTGCGCACATGTGCTGCAGAATGTGTTGTGTTTATCTCTCTTCCCTCTCTGCTCTCTATCTTTCATCTCCCCCCTCCCCCTCCTATGCGCAGGGTAGCAAACCAGGTGCCTATAGGCTGGTTATCCTCCCTGCTTTTCTTTTTCTCCTATTTTCCTTCCTTCCTTCTTTTTCCCGCCAGGCAGTGGCACTTACCCACGGGTGGGTATGGGCTGCTGGTATGTGGGTATGTGCCACAAGTGATTGGCATGGGCAATTTTAACGCGCGAGCGTGAAAAAAACCTGACATCGGTAGTGTCGATCCGTCGAATGCAAGAAACCGATGTCACGCTCCCAGCTAGAATCAAACCCATGCATTCTGCGTGGCACTGAAGCATTTTACCAGATATCTACGCCAAGTTTGGGAACTACATTTCAAATAGACTCTAATCTTCGTGAGACGTCAATAGTGGTTGCAGTGCTGCTTGTTCCATTTTATAAACATTCCATAAGTACTCCTTTGATACAGCTGTCAAATCGGGTTAACGTAAATTGTTGTTAGGTGCCATGCGCTGAAGTTGATTCATGTAGCAGTGTCCAGGGACAGCATCATCGCGAGCATCAGAACTTCATACCAGCTTCTGGTGTTGCTAATACACATGTTCTAGTTGGCATCCTTGCGCAAGAGCAAACAACTGGTTATATAAACATCAGCAACTGTTCAACATATGTATGTGCGTGCAACATTTGTACATATATTTAGTGTTGCTCAATAACAAAATTGCAACACGGCCACCCCCCCCCCCCCTCCGCATGCATCGCATAACGTCGATTCCCAGGTACCTGGGATCTGCCGAGGTTTTTTATTTTATCTATCGGGAATTTTCACTCATCACCAAGGTTGCCAATACTGACATCGATTTTTTTTGTGACTCACGGACCCTATAACTTCCTCGTGCTAAGATTTCCAATATCTGTTCTCACTAACCCTGGGTTGATACAGAATATGAACGACCTGTGGCGTATACCCATTGCCACGGGCTGTGCGGTGCACCTAAGTGCTGTGCATGACTCATGCCACACATGAAATCACGGTGTTTTTGTCATAACCAATCAGTTGTGTTCGTCATACGCTCATGCCCTCCTACGCCAACTTTGGCATATGCTAGGTGAAAGACACAACCACAAGATCATTGAGACGCTGGAAGATAGATAGATAGATAGACAGATAGATAGATAGATAGATAGATAGATAGATAGATAGATAGATAGATAGATAGATAGATAGATAGATGGATAGATGGATAGATAGATAGATAGATAGATAGATAGATAGATAGATAGATAGATAGATAGATTCTTTTGCTATGAAAGAGGCTTCGCATATAGCCTTCACCGAAGGAAGCACTATATAAACTGGTGGCGCCTTTTGAGGCTAAGCAGCAATCAGACTAAAAACCACAAAACAACAAAAAACACCGTAGGTTTTTGTAAAATCTTTGCACACCCTTTATGTATTTCGTTTACTAAATTTTTTTGGTCTACGTCTTGGTATTATTCCCAAGAATATTTTTCACTCCCTGACACTGAATCTATCTTTCCTCTGACACGCAATATATATATACAAAATTAGAGAAGATTAGTACGAAATAATAATTATATATTCGCATTACGGCAAAAAAAATGAACCGACATAAGAAGTGGTTTCAATGCACTTGCCTTCTTTAAGAGTTCTTGAAGATAATCATCAGCCTTTCTGCTATCTTTGCTCAAGCGTGCGGTCAGTACGCTATCCAAAAATACGTTTAGATCTATTGTGAAATTTGACGCCCAATGGCGCAGAGAAGCTTTCGCTGTCGAAAAATAAGAACAATACAAGCAAGGAAAACAAGGTGAAGGCGTGGGAGGATAGGAAATGGGGTCAAGGCATTTAATTTCCTCCCCAGTTAGAAAATAGCGGAATATACGCACCCTGTGCACAAACCAAATCTATTTGAACGATGCATTTAATAAAGTCATTTGTTGGTGGGATAAGTGGCAAATGTCAGTTAATTCAAAAAAGACCGTTTCTATGAATATATTTTATAAACATAACCTTTTCAATTTCACACATTCAGCGAATAGTATTTTCTTGGAGGAGGCACAACACTAGAACTACCTTGGTCTTCGGATTTCGCATGACCAAATCTGGACAAAACACATAAAAATGTAATAACCACATGCAATTACAATCTTTTTATCTTGAACTCTCAAGCTTTCCACTCCCGTCGTTCACCTTACTGCATTCAAGGGAATTGTTCAACCCATTCTAGAGCATGCATCAATATTTTGCTACCCTTACCCTAAAACCAGTATCACTGAAATGGAAACAAATGCATAAGGGAGCTGTTAGATTTATTTATAGCAGTTTCGGCCGTACTTCAATAACAAGTTTATTAGCAATAGCCAACCTCCCAACTCCAACACAGAAAACACTGTGTTGAGATCGAAATTTTTGTTTTAGTCTGTTAAAGTTTACCTTTATACTTATCACGCATACTTCATTTTTCGACTGGATATGCCACAAGGTGGAGGCACGAGTTCACATTGACTCCATTCACCACCCGTAGTAACATATTAAAATATTTGTTTTTCGCCAGGACAATTACCGAATGAATTAATCTTAATAACGATGTTGTTTCGCAGTCATTCTTGAGTATTTTTACTACGCAGCTTCAACAATAACTGTGTGTGCTCTATTACTTGAAGCAGTGCGGTGAATTTCATTCACTGCAGTGTGTATTCTACGCTAATGGCCATCTTGAATACAGTGCTTATTTAATTTAGTTGAATGCCCTTGTGCCTCTATATTGAAAATTGTGGATTTTTCTTGTCTTCTAAAAGCTTGTACATACTTTGTCTCATTTTTATTCTGCTGCCAGTTTGTAAACCTGACAAATATATACCCACTCTGCTAAAACCCTCTTTGAGGGTTGTGGTATTGATAATTAAATAAATAAATAAATACATAAATAAATAAATAAATAAATAAATAAATAAATAAATAAATAAATAAAACATTACGCATGTAGCCGTGTATCTTATTTCGTTTTTTACTGCATCTAGTTCACTGTCAATATGCATATAGTGATGTACCGTTTAGGATGAATGATTTCTTCTCTCTAAGGCAAAATTACCCGGAGTAACGGAGCCCATTAGGCGCGCGCGATTAACGGATAGGCCGTTGGGGAGTAACCACAGAGGGAAGCGTGCCGCGCGAAACCCCTACTTAGTCTCCAAACACGCTCTAAATGGATGAACCACCTGGGTATTGCAGGCAGCGCGAAAAGCGTTGCCAAGGTGACCAGGCCTCTTTCTCCTCCTCTGCTGGCTCAGTCTTTCCCCGTATTTTGCCGGCGACGGTTCGCATTGCGTTGCGCTCGGTGTGCTCGACCACGGCCGCCTGGATTCAACGATCTAAAAACTACGACGTGGTGCTTGTGTGTACGTTTGGATGAGTGTTGGCTTCTGCTTTTGCGTTTCGCTGCACCTATGAAGTCTAGAGCAAGTCTTGACACGTCACCACGCCGCGCTGTATATCTCTGGCTTCAAGATAGTCACGACGAACACACGACAGCAACAGTTGAGAAGGCCATTATAGAGGACGAGAAGACAACAGGCCTATCGGATATATACTTCAGTCGGACTCAAGGCAGAAAACATCGCTGGAATCTAAGTAGGTTATCATTCTTTATTCTACTCTACTTGTCGCGTGTGCGATACGGATCGCGCTTGCCGGCAACGGGCTCGGTCGTGTTGTATATGGCACGCACGAATTGCATCACGAAGGTCAGCTTCGGCGGTTGCAGTACGCCTGTGCTTTGCGACCGCCTGGAAATTAGCCGCCATTGCCGTCGGCCTCCCGTACGCTCGCTCGTCGAGTGCTCGCCTGTCTTCACCGCCTCGATGAGCTCCGGGCTTGCGATATTGGGCTGAGACCTCGTCACTGTGTTGGGAGTCGTCGAAAACACATTGCGGGTTCTCGTAAAGAGCTTGGTTGTAGTATAAAGAGCGCTGTAAGTGCACCAGCACGGCGGGGCTTTCGCTAGCGTCGGCACTTACTGGAAATCGGTCGCCGTTACATTTGGCTTTCCCGTCAGTCTGCCGCAAGCAGCTCAGCGTAGTCCGTTGGTCGTGGCAGCGGATTCGCGTTTGCGCGCTGCACTCGCTCGAGTTTGTGGTAAAGGGCCGCATTACCATCCATTTCTTCTGCGCTAGCTCCAAACCAGCTCGGCGCTGTTCGTGGTGGCGGCCAAGCGTACGCTCGCTCTCCTGTTCGAAGTTCGCTGGTGGCAGACACTCCGCGTGCAGCGCCATGTTTGGTCTCGCGTTCACTTGCTCGAGCTGAATGACGTCGCTCGCTTAGGACTCGCCGACTTGTTAGCGGCACGGTGGTTCACGGAGTTGTGGTTGTGGCGGCCGCTTCTAAGCTGTTGCGCTACGGGGATCGAAATGAGTGTTTGACGATGTGTGACATCACGGTGGTATTATTAGCACGTTATATCTCACATATGTTTTCATTTCAACTTGCGCGTATTTCTCATATGCATTCGTATTCATCCTCAGTCTCGTGTGACTCACTATTTTACATACTTAATGTGCAGCTGTGAGCACACACCGTGCTGAAGACTGCGTGCGCTGGCTTCTGCGATGCCTGCCATCCATCTCTTTCGTCAGAGAAGCTTCAGAAGGACTGTGCGAGCTGTGAAGGTAAAGTTGTTTGTGTGTCATATTTTAACGCTTGTTTTTATATTAACCTGCACGTACTTGTCATATGCGTACATCATCTTCAGACCCGTGTGTTCAACTATATTTAATATATTATTGTACGTGCAGCCGTGGGAACACAACAGGTAGAAGGCTGCGTGTGCTGGCGTCTGCAATGCCTGTCATCTATCGCTTCCGTTGGAGGAGCTACACAAGGAGTGAACAAGAAGTGACAACGAGACTGCACTTGTACACTTCACTATGAATTCACTTAGCAAAATATAGAAACTTCATGTGTATGTAGAACAATAAAAGATTTCGATTATCTTTCGTTGTTGCCGTGACTGCGAAAGCATATACACATAGGTGGCTAACTGCTTTTTCGTGTCTGCTTTTCTGCGCTATTTGTTGCTCACTGGGCAGAAATACAGGCGAAAAAAGTATTGGGCCTGGCGGAATATTGTTGCACGACATCGGCAACGAAAGAGCATCAGAGACGACGAAGACGATGAAAGCGACCGTGCTCGTATTATTGTTGCTGCTGTTCTTCTATCTTGGCTGCAGCTGCCTGTGACTCTCCCTGTATAATTTGTAAATATATTTATTTCATTCATTCTCTCACCCCCGTAACATTTGGTGGTGGTGTGGGGTACAGCACGATATAACGGAGCTGCGCAGAGGCCGACGCTTGGATTTTTCGACCATGGCAAACCAGAGACCGGCTCCCGCCGAGGCGATTACAACAACTGCTGTCCTTCCACAGCTAAAAGATCCTGGCACGTTCTGTGGCATGGATGATGTCGACATCGAAGGATGGTCCGTTGTACGAACATACAAGTAAGAATTACCGCTGGGATGAAACTCATATGTTAGCCAATATCCTGTTCTACTTGAACAGCAAAAGTGTGGTTCGAGAACCACGAAGATGAAATTGGAAGCTGGGATGCGTGCAAAGAAAAAGATGCGCGCCCTTTTCGGCAAGTCTGTGGGTAGAAAGGCAGCGGCCAAGAAGGAGTTGACATCTCGTGCGCAAACGTCATCAGAGTTCTCCGTGACTTACAAACAGGACGCGCTTGCCCTTTGCCGAAAAGCGGACAACGGTATGGAAGAAACCGAAAAGGTAGCTCACATATTGAAAGGCATTGCAAATGATGCATTCAACCTTCTCATATGCAAGGACTGCAACACGGTCGATGCCATCATCAAAGAGTGCCAGTGTTTTGAGGCCGCAAAAAGTCGACGTATCGCCCATAATTTCACTCGACGACCAAACACAGCAGCAACCTGGTCGTGCGAAGACAGGCCTGCGCTACAGACGCCGTTAACTGCAGAGCACGTGACTAAGATAATCGGACGTGAACTTGAAGCTCTTTCTCTTGCGTACACGTGCTCCAATGCCTGTGACTCTAGCCCTCCGATGGTGCCACTGGTACATGCCATTGTGCGACAAGAGCTTTCCAATGCTGAACTGGCCTCCGAGTGCACTACAGCTCCCTCTCTGCCGGTCAACCGTCGTCGACCCCATGTTTCGTATGCCCAAAGCGAAAACCTTCCGGCGCGCCCTCGCAATCCAGCTGAGTGGAGGACTGCTGACGATCGCCCGATTTGTTTCAACTGCTACCGTATCGGACACGTGACCCACCATTGTAACACTCGGTGGTATTGGCATCAGGCATCCTATGGGTACCCCCATCGGCCAGAGAGGGATCATGGACGCTCTCAAACTTACCGGGAGTCACCTCAGGCCCCCAGTAAAGACGTTCCTTCTATGCCGCCATATCGTCGTCGCTCTCCATCTCCGCATGCTCACCAGTCCCGTTCACCGCTCTCCCGTCACCCATCGTCTCGCTCGCCCCAGTTTCGCCGACCAACGTCGCCGACTGACCACCTGCCGCGGGAAAACTAGATGTTGCAGCTCCCGGAGGTGATGCTGCATCGACCACTTGCCCACCAAATCCTCTGACGATGCTGCCGACTCGACGCAACCTTATTGACGTTGAAGTAGATGACACACCCGTTGTTGCACTGGTGGACACAGGGGCTCACATATCAGTGATGAATTCAGAACTTCGCTGCCGCCTTAGGAAAGTTTTAACGCCACCCACAGTGCCAATCATCCAGGTAGCCGACCGCGGCACGTTTCCCGTGCTTGGAATGTGCTCCGCGCGTATAATTGCAGCTGATCGCTCGACGACAGTGCTATTTGCTGTGCTCGAGAAATGTTCCCATGAACTTATCCTCGGCATGGACTTTTTATCCGCCCACTCTGCCTTTATTGATTGTGAAACCGGCAAGCTTCAACTTGATTTACCGTGTTACCTTGACGACATAACACCAGCTCAACCCTGTCTGTGTTCTGCAGATCACGTTCGCCTAGCACCTCAAGCCGTTACTTACGTGAACCTGAGATCTGTCCCTCCTGTTCCCGATGGTGACTACATGTTGAAACCTATTGCTGACGTTCTGCTGGCCAAAAATGTTGCCGTGCCCCACACAGTTTTGACAGTCACGGGAAACACAGCATCTCTTCCGATCCTAAACTTCAGCTGGTGCGCTCAAGTTATCCCAGATGGTATGACTTTGGCAAAAGTTTTTTCTATAGGTGCTGCCATTTCGGCGTTCGTTGCCGAATCTTCTTCGTCGTCTGCTCTGTTTTCATCCTCGAAGAGCACAGCGGATGCCACCACCGACAAGATGATTGCTCCGGACCTTCTTTCAGCACAGACAGCTAACATTCGGCACCTGCTGAAATCCTACCGTGACATCTTTGATTTTGATGACCGCCTTTTGCGTCAGACATCCTTTGTAACTCATAGGATTAATACTGGAGATGCCAGCCCCATCCGACGACGTCCTTATCACGTGTCTAATGCTGAGCGACAAGTTATCCAGCACAAAGCTGAAGAAGTGCTCACAAAAGACGTCATCGAACCTTCCTGCAGTCCAAGGGCATCGCCGGTTGTGCTAGTCAAGAAGAAGGATGGCAGCTGGCGCTTCTGCGTAGACTACCTTCACTCAAACAAAGTAACACGTAAGGACGTGTATCCACTGCCGCGTATTGACGATGCTCTCGACTGCCTACATGGGTCTGCCTACTTTTTATCTATCGACTTATGATCAGGATACTGGCAGATTTCTGTCGATCATCGAGACCGTGAGAAAAGCGCATTCATCACACCTGATGGACTTTTCCAGTTCAATGTTATGCCATTCGGATTGTGTAATATGCCAGCTACATTTGAAAAAATGATGGACTCTCTCTTGCGTGGATACAAATGGACCACGTGTCTGTGCTATCTCGATGACGTCATCGTATTTTCACCTACATTCGAAAGCCACCTTAGCCGCCTAACGGCACTTCTTGAGGTTTTCCGGAAAGCAGGACTTCAGCTCAACTCTTCCAAATGTCGCTTTGGCCGTCGGGAAATCACTATGCTGGGCCACCTTGTCAGTGCTCGAGGCGTGCAACCTAATCCTGACAAAATTCGAGTTGTCAAAGATTTTCCCATACCACGTTCCGCGAAAGATGTACGGAGTTTTATCGGCCTTTGTTCTCACTTTCGACGTTTCGTGAAGAATTTTGCGGACATTGTCTGACCACTTACGAAGCTACTGAAGAAGGACATGCCTTTTTATTGGGGTACTGACCAAGCAACTGCCTTCAGCACCCTTACAACATTATTTACTTCCCCATCCATCTTGGCCCATTTCGACCCGTCAGCTCATACTGAAGTTCGTACCGATGCCAGCGGACATGGAATTGGTGTTGTTCTCGCCCAGCGGCAATGAGGACAAGATCGCGTCATTGCTTATGCCAGTCGCCTCCTTTCTCTTTCGGAGAGCAAGTTTTCCATTACAGAGCGTGAGTGCCTCGCAATAGTCTGGGCAGTCGGAAAATTTCGACCATACTTGTTTGGCCACACCTTTTCGGTAATTACAGATCACCATGCCTTGTGCTGGCTGTCGTCCCTTAAAGATCCAACAGGACGACTTGGCCGTTGGGCCTTGAAACTACAAGAATACAGCTTCGACGTGGCATACAAATCTGGCCTAATGCACCAGAATGCCGAATGTCTATCCCATCACCCCTTGGACCCACCTGACCTTTCAGCACATGACTCTGACCCTTGTGTCTTCGCCATGTCGGCTTTCACCTACATACGCAAGGAACAGATCAGCGATGCCCACTTGTGGTCTGCCATGCAGAGTCTACGTTTGCCTCACGTAGACCCGTCGCTACACTTGTTCGTTCTACGCGATGGCATTCTTTACCGACGCAACACCAGCGCTGAGGAACCAGAGCTACTACTCGTAGTTCCTGTGACACTCCGTTCCACTGTTCTTGAACAACTTTACGACGCCCCAACCGCGGGACATCTCGGGGTCATGCGCACGTACGATCGCGTGTGGCGTCGATTCCTCTGACCAGGCCTTTACCGTTCTGTGCGCCGATACGTTGCTGCATGTGAGTCCTGCCAGTGCTCCAAACATTCTACCTGGCCAACAGCTGGTCCGCTCCAGCCAATAGACATACCCACCGTTCTCTTCTACCGCGTTGGTCTTGATCTCGTTCAACCATTTTCTACTTCTGTCACTGGAAACAAGTGGATAGCCGTAGCCACTGATTACGCCACAACATACGCTATCACACGAGCGCTACCGACAAGCTGTGCCACTCACGTCGCGGACTTCGCCATGACGTAATTCTTCATCATGACACTCCTCGACAGCTGCTAACTGATCGTGGTCACTCATTTCTTTCAAAAGTAGTAACAGCCTTCGCTCGTGTTCGACGCATCACAAGCTCAGTACGGCCTATCACCCACAAACAAATAGTCTTACCGAGCGCCTAAATTTAACATTGACAACAATGCTCTCCATGTACGTTTCCAAAGATCACCTTGATTAGGATGGTACTTTGCCTTATGTGACATTCGCGTACAATTCGTCACGCCACGACACAGCTGGCTTCTCCCCCTTCTATTTATTGTTCGGCCTCCATCCAGCGTTACCCTTCGAGACTCTACTCCCATCAACTACGCAAACGGTTACAGAGTACGCCCGGGATACCCCTGCTCGGGCTCAAGTGGCCCACCAAATCGCACGGGAACGTCTTCTTGGCTCGCAGCTTTCTCAGAAGGCCCGCTACGATTGCCATCACAGAGTAGTTTTTTACTCTCCAGGTTCATTGGTCCTCCTCTGGACACCATGCTGCCACGTTGGCCTCTCTTCGAAGCTCCTGTCTCGCTACTCGGGGCCTTACGAGGTTTTACTCCGTCTTACCGATGTCACATACGAGATTGCCCCGTTGGACAGTAAGTCATCGTCGTCCGCACCCACTACTGATGTCGTCCACCTGACCCGCCTCAAACCGTACATATCCGCATATGACCCTACTCTCCTTTAGGCACCGATATGGCGCTGCCAGCAGCGGGGGGTTACATGTTACATGACATCGGCCACGAAAGAGCATCATAGACCACGAAGACGATGAAAGCGACCGTGCTCGTGTTGTTGTTGCTGCTGTTCTTCCATCTTGGCTGCAGCTGCCTGTGACTCTCCCTATATAATTTGTAAATATATTTATATAATTCATTCTCTCACCCCCGTAACAATATAAACAAAAAACAATGTTTGAACTAGGGACAAAAAGTTCATCCGATTGGAGTGTTTGAGTGAATCAACCATTCGTCCGGCAAAGTGCAACTGGGAGGACTAATGGTTGCCCAGTATGGTGTAAATGTGGGGATTAGCAGTTGCTCTTTAAGGTGCAAATGTGACAACTAAATGTTAGTCATTTGAGGTGAATTGTGGGACTAACAGTTACTCACTAAGGTGTCAATGTGAGGACTAAATGTTAGTCGTTTGAGCTCGTCTATGGGGACTAACTGTTAGACCCGGTGCCGTTAATCCTAAAAGAAATTAATGGTTGCGACAGCCCCATTAGTCCCCAAAAGGACGAACCACACACCCTTTAACACCCTTTTGCCTTAGGGTGTTCCAAAAAAATTGCGAATAATGACACACACGAAACATCTCAAGCACTTCCCATTGCTCACTGGAATTGAGTAATGCGTTACGGCATGCAGCTCAATTTCCAGGAATATATTCGGCAACATGATGATTATTCTACTGAAGTTTTACGTGCCTAAGCCCATATGTGGCTGTGAGGCACGGCAAGCTATAATTTTGAGACAAGTGGGTACACTTGCGCATTTAATCGTTCACCTTAATATAACTAAGAACACGGGTTTTTTTAGAATTTCGCACCCACAAAAATACGGCGATGCCGGCCAGGATTTGAACCTGTGCGCTTTCTTATCTACGGGACAACTGAAGTGCTTTATAAGGCTACCTTTCTGGCTACTCACTAACAATATCAAGAATGCCTTCCTCCAATATATCGCTTACAACAACAACACGAACAATAATAATAATAATAATTATAATAATAATAATAATAATAATAATAATAATAATAATAATAATAATAATAATAATAATAATAATAATAATAATAATAATAATAATAATAATAATAATAATATAATATATAATAATTGTAATTCATTATTATTAAAAACGCTACATGTTGGGATGTTACGTGAAAGCAGCCACAGTGCTTTAGAGGTTGTCCTGCTTGACAGCATACGCGAACGTCCTGGGATGTATTTTAAGCGCAAATGCCACGTTTCGGTGTAAGCGACGTGCTCGAGAACCATGTTGTCACATTTAGGTGACCGTTATTGATTTAAGGTTTTCTGTCGAAATTTCTGCAGCCGTCTACGATGGCGTCCGTTATCGTTATGTCGTGATTTTGAGAAATAAACCCTGCAAACTTAATATCTATGTATTGTACGCACTGAAACCCCCGAATGATTCTCAGGCTGGCCGTAGAGAATAATTCGGGACCACTTATGGTTCTCGTTAACGCACATCCGTTTCAAAGCATGGGAACCTCCAAAGCCGCCTCTACGGAAAGGCAACCGCGGCTGCAGTATCGGCCCAGAGTCTGTCGAATAAGCAGCATGCTAATAACATGGTTTCATAGTTCTTTCAATGAATATATTTTTGGTTTTTCGTTTTTTCCAATTAGTTTGAAGTAGGTCACTGAACATTTAAGACAGCTGTTTCGCAGAAACAATATAGCGCATAAAGTGTATGCCACGCCAGTTTCTATAAAAGTTCGCAAGCTCTGAAACAAAGAGTGTAGAAGCTATAAGCAACCGACAAGCAATGGAAATGAGTTCTCCGGATGTCCGCAGGGTGCCCATGGTGCTAAACGGGCGGTTGTCTTTTATTCCCTTTCGCGACCCACACTCTGAATGCAATTTAAGGGTCGACACGCTGGATTACATTACGCGTTTATCTGAAGAAAATATTATTCCCACACATTTACGGGAGGTTGTTACTTTTTGACAGCAACTATTTTGAGTCCTTCAGCGGGTTTTCTTATCGGCTCCACTGTCAACACCCGCATAAGGTTGAAATTGATGATATCGCCATGAGCATGATATGTTCAGTGGCCTCCTAAAAGCGCTAGTTTGCTGGAAGGGAACGCGGATAAGGCAGGTATTCAACAAGCAGGTAATCTTTTTCGCACTAAAGGTGCATGCGAGGCTTGCCGGTGATGTTTCATCCAGCGCAGAGGAAACGCCCCATCGGTATTTCTCGATGCGAAGCACCATGAGGGGGCGCTATTGGCTGCCGGAGATTCAAGTTACTGTATATGCTACCTAAAGGTAGCATCTACAGTAATTTTACCGTAGACTAAAGCCCCCATATTTACCATAGAGTTACCTAAAATTAACTAGAGAAGACTCTGGTGCTGGGATGGTTCAGTGACCATGGAAATGATAGGTAGTACACGGATTAGCCTAGTCTTCGTATTTGCAGATGGCGAATCACACTTGTGGCTTCCTTTATCGCTGTGTTTGAATTTCGTTTCAAAAGAAAGAACGAATTCTTTTAAACTTGGTGACCCGATTTGGAAACGTAGGCCTAAAAGAATAGGGTGGCGAAGCGCAACCACTGAACAATTGCTGACTTCTGTTTCGTGAAATAACAGCTCCAAGCCACACGAACACACACAAAGTCAGAAGTACGAAGATTAGACAAATCCGTGTACTACACATCATGGCCATGCTCACTGAAGCGCCGTGCGTTGCAGCTTCCATTCACACTAGCGCAAAGTGTATAATTAGGAGAGGAGACTTTATCATGTTTACTGGAAACGGGGGGAAGATGATGTGGAAGGACAGAACGTGCGTCGCGTTCTATTAGTGATTGTGAACTATCATAAAAAGCAAGCAATTATAACCATTGTCAGATGGCTCGTATATGTGATTCACTCTCACCACATCGCTTTAGGATGACAAATAAAACGCAAAGTCGTTCACGTCCTGGATTGGCACTGTTTACTTAAACCAGCCGGTAGAGTCTGTGTTGAAGTTACGCAAGATCTTATACCAGCCTGTTGTCGAGCTACTCGAGAACGAAACCAAAATAATTACATATTAGCGTTACGTGCTGTAATATTTAAATCTGTTGCTGTCACATTCACTGTTTCACGCTTGCGGCTTTTTTAAATGTAGTGCTTTTTTAATAACCCAAACTTCCAAGTTTATTAACGTCAACTTCATTTGGTAAACATTTCAGCTCTACCATGCAATACGTACGCCGGCGTATTACGGGTTATATCTCAGTTGATAAGTGCAGTATTTGGTTTTATGAGCAATAAAGAAACAAAGTATCGAGGAGCGGCAACTGCTTAAAGCAGCTTCCATATATAAACTTACAAAGCACACTCTTGCTTATTATTGTCTTCGAAGAGGCTTCGCAAAACGCTGAAAAATAAAGAAAAAACAACTGGCAGTGTTTATAATCCTCAGCACTCACATGGTGTCTTACCGAAATATTCTTTAACAAGAATACAGAAGCGATTCAAGAACTGATGATGAACTGGTTAAGGTACAATTATAGCATCAATGATTGAGATGTGAGGTTTAACGTCCCAAAACCACCATATGGTTATGAGAGACGCCGTAGTGAAGGGCTCCGGAAATTTCGACCACCTGGGGTAAGACGTCATGCTACAGATTAAACAGCAAATCATAGACTACCCCACAAGATCCACGCGAGCCATACTGGTTCTGGATCTCGAGAAAGCATTTGACAATGCAGTTCATGAAACAATTCTGAGCCGCATATCGAGCTTAAACATGGGTGAGGGAGCCCTTATTTACGTCAGAAACTTCTTGACCAACAGGAAAACAAGGCTCACCTTAGGAGGCCTTACATCTGATCTCCGAAATTTGGGTTGCAGAGGCACTTCACAGGGCTCCGTAATATCGCCAGTGCTCTTTATTCTAATCATGATTGGACTACCAAAAAAGTTAAATAAAATCCTGAAATTATATCACTCCATCTACGCGGATGGCATCGCAATATGGGTCAGTGACGGCAACAATGGCTAATAGAACAGAGACTCCAAGAAGCAATAGGAACTGTTGAGCGATACTTGGAAGGCACACAACTCACATTCTCCCCGGAGAAATCAAAACTTCTTCTCTACAAGCCAGCAATCAGAGGCAGACCACCCAAGTCAGAGGAAAATAAGCGGCAATATGAGGAAATTAGGATTCATACACAGGAGGGCACAACTATACCGAGAGTTCCAAAAATACGAGTACTGGGATTAGTCATCGAGGCTAATGGTGCCAACGGCGAGACTACACGCAGACTAAACGCCAAAGTCACGAATGCGATGAGACTGATTCGCAGGGCCACGAATATACACCGTGGTATGAAAGAAGCCCCCGTAATTTGTCTAATCGAGGCCTTCGTCATATGTAACATAACGTATGCAGCATACCACAACTGGGAAAAGTTGAAACTAACAAAATAAATGCACTCATGTACAAACAAGCGATAGGAATACCTGAGTATGCTAGCACAGACCTTTTTTTCAGCTAGGACTACACAATAAGCTTGAAGAGATTATTGAAGCTCAGCGCATATCCCAGCTTGAAAGGCTCACTAAAACCAAAACGGGAAGAAATAAAATGATGTACCATGCACAACATGGTGTCAAACATGACATCCCCAATACAGTCAGAGCTAAGATCGTCTCTAACCCGATACCGAAAAACAGGAACCCCATTATCAACACGGACTGCAGAAAACACCGAGCAAAAGCACTGCTCAAAGCACATGGCACGAACAGTAAATTTCTTTTTGTAGATGCTAGCTCATACTCTGAACTAAAAGCTCACACTACTGTCGTGATTGACACGTCCAGCATTTGTAACACTGCGTGCTCTGTCATAACAAACAATATAGATTAGACTGAGGAGGTAGCCATAGCCATGGCTATTGCTTCCAACAAACACTCCTTTATACTGATTCGCAAGTAGCAATCAGAAATTTTACGCAAGGGTGGAATTCACAGCAAGCCCCCAGAATCCTTGTTAATATCCAAGAACTAAACAAAGTAGATGAACCCAAATACCTCGTATGGTTCCCGGCGCACACAGAGACTGATACACCCAATCCTAACGAGCTGGCTCGTGAGTTGTCACGAGAATTAACCCGCCACACTACTCAACCACCCCACTCGGTGCTCATCCATGGCGCCACCGACGTACCACACAAAGACCGATTTACAAGCTACACAGAATACATGCAACACTATAGAGAAGCAAGGCGTGTCTTTTTCGCGCCTCACCCGAGTCTGAACAGGCAAGAAGCGTCGGAATACCGACAGCTACGAACGAACTGCTACCCGAACCCTGTGCACCTCCACAGAAGGTACCCACACTTATACCCGGACAATAAATGTGAGCTATGTGTAACAGGAAAGGCGTCTTAAAACATATGTTATGGGAATGCCCCAACTTATCAACAAGTTCTTCTGAGGTCCTCCGGGAGCAGTGGCGGCTTGTGCTGCTCAGCTCAGAGGTTCAAGACCACACCGAGACAAGGTCTCCCGATACCCCCTTGTGCGGTCAAGCCCGAGCCACATGCATGCCGGGACGAAAATAAAGTTTATTCAACATAGAGTTCTTAAACGTAATCAAAAGCATCATTAAACAAGTACTGTGGCTCTTATTGAACGGAATGAAACGAAAAAAACTTGATTTTAATCCCGCAAGACACGTGCTTGTAATAAAAGCTGTGCAGAAATGTCGTCCAGTGACAAAGCAATAAGCTCGCGTTGAGCAAATTCAATGCTGTTGCACTTCTCCATCATCTTTATTAGATGCGAAGTATCTTATGGTCGAGCTCAAACGGGGTGTGATGTGACCACTTTTATGGCGCATGCGCGTCCTCTTCCTCTCCTCTCCCGTGCCCCCTTTCTCTTTTAGGCTTCCCTCCATGTGGCTTTCACACCCTCATTGCGCACGCGCCCCCTCCTCCCCTACTCACCAGCTCTCTCCATATAGGCATACTTCTCTACAGTGTACTCCCATACCGCATGCGCGCCCCCTTCCCTCCTACGCTCCCCTCTCTCACCTCGCAACGCCGACGCAGGCAGCGTTGACTAGCGAGTTTCTCGATTGAAAAAACCGGCTGATCGGGCTTCACGACCGTTCACTGGCCGTACCGTATATATAGTAACACGATTTTCACTTCAAAAGATGTGCCAGTGAGAGATTTCTCATGTGTGTTGTTGAACAAACTATTGCACCATCTCCTGCAACAAAGTACGATGTATAGATGTGAAGCTGTGGTAGCGATGTTGACGCTGGCGTGGCGCCCATCGCAGCGCTGCACAGGAGAAAAACTTGAGGAGGTGTAAAGCACGCAGAATGAATCAATGTTTCCTACTGTTTATTGCCAATCGCAGATAATGTGGAATGAGCGTCAGAAGACTTTCATTGGACACATAGGTCCGCAGTCAACTTTTATTTTTATTGCTCAACAATGCGCAGTAGAAATCTTCTACCGGCATATAGTGAACTAGATATTCTACCGGCACTACCTTGGAGGTGAAGATCCAGTGGCCAGTGAACAATTGCGCAGCACGAGCAGTAAGTTTTTATAAGTGATGGTCTTTCTTGGGGTACGCTGGTGCCCAGAACCAGAAGCCTTCCAGCAGCTGAGTGTAGTTTTTCTGTTAGGCTAAGATCAATAGTGTATTATCTGTTGCTGGTGACCTAGAAGCAAGGCCAGTGCACGTTTTAGGGCGTCCTTGGTCTGGTAGTCACCCATCATGGCAAGCTAGCCACCTACGAAGGCTTTCACCTTCGGCGTTGTCGTCCCTGAGGGGACTAGTTCCGAGACGTCGTTGCCGCGACGTCTTCACTAGTATGAATCGAAGAAGTGTACTGCGTTCAGCACTTTGGAGGCCTGAACTACCAAGTTACTGCCAACAGTGAGGCCGCACTGGCCCAAATCGTGGACGCATCGCACATAGATAGATAGATAGATAGATAGATAGATAGATAGATAGATAGATAGATAGATAGATAGATAGATAAGCTCAAAGTCACCGAAGTTCGCTAAGAAATGCTTCGCATTTAAAAGCAATTAGTGCGCATATCTGAGGCAACATAACAACACGTCAATATTTTTTATGTGTGTTTTTATACTAGAAGAGGCATACGTAACTAATTCTAAGGACCGTAGCGTTTATCACGTGGCACTGAGAGTGCAGCGCTATGTTCAAAAAGGCAATCGTGTTTCTAACGCTTTGCCAAGACGACACGGTGGTGGCGCCTGCTCGTAGCTCTGCGTTCTACACCTTATCGCCTCCAAGACGGGCGCTTACACCTGTCTTTGTTTTCGAAGATAACTGCCTTATATTGCCACCAGCACGTAGTGGGTTGACAGCAAGAGCGGCTCTCAATCTGGAGAAAAAAAGAAGATCGCGTGCTTCTTCTCTGCTTGAGAGCCAGCCACGACTGACGCACCGTCCTAGTGCTAGCTACCTGGTGGTTTAATAAATCCCCCAGTACTTCTGACTCATCGTGACAAACTGGTGGAAGTGCTGGGTAGTCTCACGGATGCTGCAGACCCCCCCAGGAAGCCGCGATACGAGTCCAGTGCCAGTGAATACTCCCGTGCATCGGACCAGCCGCCGAATCAGGGGATTGCCTCCGGAAGCCGACGATACTGCTCCCACCACGTCGACAAACATGACCAGCGCTTCGGTGCAAACATCGGCAACCGGCACGGGAAGCACGACGTCGAACCGCTACACGTTGGAAAGCCCACGCGCACCGGCGACGTTCCATGGCTCGGAGCACGAGGACGTTGAGGACTGGTTGGCGGATTTCGAGCGCGTAGCCACCTTGAATCAGTGGGACGACGCGGCGAAACTGGGTCGTGTCTACTTCTATCTCGAAGACGGGGCACGTACATGGTATCAAAACCGAGAGGAACAGCTGACGACGTGGCCCGAATTCTCTCGTAGACTTCTGCAGACCTATGCCAGTGCTGATCGCCAAGAACGAGCTGAACGAGCTAATCTGGCCCGCGTCCAGCTGCCAAACGAAACTGTGACCACGTTCGTCGAAGACATGACGCGCCTCTTCCGACGGGCTGATTCAAGAATGACGGAGGACAAGAAGTTGCGTCACTTGATGCGCGGTGTCAAGGACCAGCTTTTTGCCGGCCTCGTGCGCAGCCCTCCGAAGACGGTCGCGGAGTTCTTGTCCGAGGCCGTGACAATGGAAAAAATGCTGCAGCAGCGATCCAACCAATACAACAGGCAAGTCAATGGCATGTCTACTGCCGACATTTTCACCGCCACTAGAACCAACAACGACTGTCTACGTGAACTCATCCGTGGTATAATACGTGAAGAGTTACAAAAGGCTGGTGTAACACCTCATCCTACAGTAAACTCTATTGCAACTGTGATCAAGGATGAGCTGCACCAGGCCCTCCGGGACACCTTGCCTCATGACACAGCTGTGCCAGCTCCTGCTGAATACCGCCGTGAGACAACCTACGCGGAAGCTTTGAAACGCCCTGCTGCATCGCCGCCATTATTCGTCCATCCTGTTCCTGCTGTTTCACTACAGTCAGCGCAGCACATACCGTACTACGAAGGCACGTACACGCCACCACCGTTGGCCTTTGTCCCTGGTGCTTCTGTCGCCCATCGTTCAGTGCAACCAATTCAGTACATCGACGATCGGCGCACGTCTCCTCGAAAGTCTGATGTTTGGCGCACACCTGATCGCCGGCCTCTGTGCTTTCACTGTGGAGAAGCTGATCACTTGTACCGCCAGTGCCCATATCGCCGTCTTGGGCTTCGCGGCTTCTCTGCGTACTCACCGCCACCCCGTTACGGCCAGAGACCGCGCGACATCGAAAACTACCTCTCCCAGCAGCATGCACCACCATCTGCCGGGCGCCAGTCGCGCTCGCCATCACCGAGGCGATTTTCATCAACGCCCCAGCGGTATTCTACCACACGGTCTCCCAGCCCCCGTCGGGAAAACTAGACCAAGTGACCTCTGGGGGCGGGGTCGCTGAACGTCGAAGCGCTGAAGACCTCCCATTGACGCAGAACTGTACAGAAACCGGTCCGACATCACATACTGCTGCAAAGGATGGCCGACTTTCACTCGACATAGCAGTGACAATTGATGGTTGTGCAGTTAATGCGTTAGTGGACACCGGCGCAGACTATTCTATACTGAGCGGGAAACTGACAACGCAGCTGAAGAAAGTCATCACGCCGTGGCATAACTCGCAGATTCGGACAGCTGGTGGCCACGTCGTAACTCCACTGGGTGCCTGCACAACTAGAGTACAAATTCAAGGGTACACATTCGTAGCAAGCTGCCTTGTTCTACGCGAATGTTCCCGTGACGTCATTCTGGGAGTTGACTTTCTACAAGAAAATGGAGCTATCATTGATCTGCAAGAGCGCCGCGTCACGTTCTCAGCCCAGCGAGCGATCAACGTGCAGGATGGTGGAAGGCGTGTCGACGTACTCCGTATTTCTGAACAGAGTGTGACGCTTCCTCCACGAACAAGTGTTCTAGTCGACGTAACATGCTGTGGTTTGGACGATGGCGATGTGGTGGCTGAGACAAATTTAGAACACCTCCTGCAGCAAGGCATTTGTGTAGCTAGAAGTGTAATACACCTTCGTGATGGCCGATCTGAATTGCTCGTAACCAACTTCAGCAACGAGCATCGACATCTTTTCCGTGGCACTTCGATAGCGTTTGCCCACGAAGTAGCAAACGTCACCAACTGTCTCACGTCGGAAATAGTGGATACCGCAGACACGTCACTGAGTAATATTGACATCAATCCTCATCTGTCCACCGTTAACCAGACTGCGCTACGAGCACTCTTGTTCGAGTTCAGGTCTTGCTTCGCAACTTGCTCAAAGGTCCTCCAGACGTCCATCACTCAACACAGGATCATCACGTACGAGGACGCACGTCCGATACACCAGAACCCCTACCGCGTGTCAGCCAAAGAACGTGAAGCGATACGTACGCAAGTCACTGAGATGCTTGACGATGGCGTTATTGAACCATCTAACAGCCGATGGTCATCTCCAGTCGTACTTGTCAAAAAGAAGGACGGGTCGCTACGCTTCTGCGTCGACTACCGGAAGCTTAACAACGTGACGAAAAAGGATGTGTATCCGCTGCCACGTATCGACGATTCGCTGGATAGACTTCGTCGTGCCCATTATTTCCCTTCTCTCGATCTCAAAAGCGGGTATTGGCAAATCGAGGTAGATCAGCGAGACCGTGAGAAAACAGCCTTTGTGACTCCAGACGGCCTATACCAATTTCGAGTGCTCCCTTTTGGCTTGTGTTCAGCACCGGCAACTTTCCAGCGAATGATGGACACTGTCCTCACAGGGCTCAAGTGGCAGACTTGTCTTGTCTACCTTGATGATGTGGTGGTGTTCTCTACCACGTTCGAGCAGCACCTTCACCGCCTGCGCAGCGTGCTGGAGGCTATCCGATCGGCGGACCTCACACTAAAGCCACAGAAGTGCCACTTCGGCTATAAAGAACTAAAATTTCTTGGACATGTAGTTAGCGCCGAAGGAATCCGTCCCGATCCGGACAAGCTTGCCGCTGTTGCCGAATTACCAGCTCCTGTCGATAAGAAAGCCGTCCGGCGCTTCCTTGGTTTGTGCGCCTACTATCGCCGATTCATTCATGGCTTTTCACAGATAGCAGAACCTCTGACTCGTCTCACAAGGGACGACACGTCGTTTGTCTGGAAAAACGAGCAACAAGCAGCTTTTGATGAGCTGCGACAGCGCATGCAATCAGCGCCCGTTCTCGCTCATTTCGACGATGATGCTGACACGGAGGTCCATACCGACGCTAGTAACATTGGGCTCGGTGCAGTGCTCGTTCAGCGTCAAGAGGACATCGAAAGAGTGATAGCCTACGCCAGCCGCTCTCTATCCCGTGCTGAGGCGAATTATTCCACTACGGAGAAAGAGTGCCTCGCAGTCGTGTGGGCAATCACCAAGTTCCGCCCGTACCTTTATGGTCGTCCCTTCAAGATAGTGACGGACCATCACGCGCTCTGTTGGTTGGCAAGCCTGCGCGACCCTTCAGGTCGGCTAGCACGGTGGAGCTTGCGGCTGCAGGAATTTGATGTCACCATCGTCCATAAGTCCGGCCGTAAGCATGAAGACGCTGACACACTGTCACGCGCACCCCTTCATGTCGTCAGTCAGGAAGCAGAGGAAGACGAAGGCTTTCTGGGCGCCGTTAGTGCATCAGACTTGAGCAAACGACAGCGAGATGATGCAGAGATTCGTCCAATCATTGATCATTTAGAGGGCCAGGGCGCAATCATACCACGTCATTTATCCCGCTCGTTGACGTCGTTCTGCCTGCGAGGCGGCGTGCTGTACAAGAAGAACGCTCGTTCGAACAACCGTGCTTACCTCCTGGTGGTTCCTCGAGACATGCGAGACGACGTCCTCTTCGCTTGCCATGACGAACCCACATCCGGTCATCTGGGCTACTCAAGGACACTTGCCAGAGTGAGCGAGAGGTACTATTGGCCAGGACTTTCAGCAAGCGTAAAGAAGTACGTCAAGAGCTGTCGGGAATGTCAGCGCCGAAAGCAACCATCTGTTAAGCCAGCTGGTTTGCTTCAGCCCATTGAAGCACCCTGCACGCCGTTCGACCAAGTTGGCATGGACATTCTCGGGCCATTTCCTATGTCTGTGGACAGCAACAAATGGGTGATCGTCGCGACCGACTATTTGACACGCTACGCTGAAACCCAGGCGATCCCACGAGCCACGGCTTCTGAGGTAGCACAATTTTTCATGCGCCACATCGTGTTACGACACGGTGCTCCTTCCAGTATAATAACGGACATAGGGACGGCATTCACGGCGCAGCTTACGGACGAAGTTTTCAAACTGAGCAACACCAGACACCGAAGGACAACTGCGTACCACCCGCAAACCAACGGACTTACCGAACGACTGAATAAGACCCTCGCAGACATGATCTCAATGTACATCGACGTACAACACAAAACATGGGACCGGATCTTACCTTACGTGACCTTCGCGTATAATACCGCCGTGCAAGAGACCACGCGATTCACGCCATTTCGGCTTCTCTACGGCTTCTCACGCCATTTCGGCTTCTCACGCCATTTCGGCTTCTCTAATACCCGCCACAGAGAAGTGTTTTACAGCCCCGGAGATCAAGTTTGGGTGTGGACGCCCGTCCGCCGCCGTGGCCTTAGTGAAAAGTTGCTGAGCCGGTACTTTGGCCCATATAAAGTGTTACGCCGCGTCAGTGACGTGAACTACGAAGTGGTTCCGGACTCAACACCCCATGCACGGAGCAGGACACGGCTGAGGCCGGACGTCGTTCATGTGTTGCGCATGAAACCATTTATTGCGCGTTGTTCGTAACTTTTCCTTTACCGTACAGCGTTCTTTGTGTTTTTGTTTATTTTGTGAACTTACTTTCTCGTTCATTGACGTTTCCTATATTGGCACGCTCTTCAATTTTTACTTTCACTTTATCCGAATTTTCAATTTTTTTAGATGCGGAGCATCTTATACTCGCGCCTTGTAGTGCGCCGTCCGCACCGCTTCTCGAACATTCGACAGCTGACGCGCGCGCATGCGCCGTCGCGCCGTCGCCCACTCTTCCACCATCTGTGCATCCCTTCCTCCTCTCCACACCGCGCGCGCTTCACTCCTCCACCATCTGTGCACCCTTCCTCCTCTACACACCGCGTTCGACATCTACAATTCTCCTGATTCTCCAGTGGACGCGCATGTGGCGTCGCGCTTCGAGAACATTCAACAGCTGACAGTGCATGCACCGTCGTGCTGTATATATACTCAAGGTCGGCGCTCGCTCGCTCAGTTGCCGCTCGTCGGTTGGTTTGTACGGCGCGTCGACGTCCAAGGTCGCGGTGAAATGAATTCCAACGAATCCACAAACACAATGATCGACGTCCCTTCGACCAGCGCCGCCCTTTCGCATACGTGTGTACGTGTTCACTCATTTAACACCCCCTCCTACAACCACGTTAACCAATTTAGCCATCGACCCAAGTAAGTCGCACTTTAACACCCCGTTAACCAATTATATGGTCCGCATCCTCCTCAGTGTTCCCCCGAGGGAAGCTGCGGGCAATTTTTTTTTTTCACGTGCCTATGTAGTAGCATCGCGGTGCTGCTATGTACTTTCCTTTCCTCTTTTTGGTACTTGTTTTTTTTTCTTTTCGGAAGGGGGGATAATGCCACCAGCACGTAGTGGGTTGACAGCAAGAGCGGCTCTCAATCTGGAGAAAAAAGAAGATCGCGTGCTTCTTCTCTGCTTGAGAGCCAGCCACGACTGACGCACCGTCCTAGTGCTAGCTACCTGGTGGTTTAATAAATCCCCCAGTACTTGTGACTCATCGTGACAATATATAGGGCTCGTGTCTAACTTACCTCGATGCGTTCCTTCGCCTTTTCTGCTCGGATCGAGACTCTCTAACGCAGAGCCTCCAGAATACAAGTCACCAGTTTTCTCGCGCAGAACATCAAATAAACGCATTGTTCATTGTCTCCAGACGCAAAAATATTGTCTTTCGATGACATTTGCAGTGAAACATACACATACTGGGCCGATTTTTCATATCGAGAAACTCGCTAGCTGACGCTGCTTGCGTCGGCGTTGCAAGGGAAGAGAGTGGGAAAGCGTAAGAGTGGAGAGAGAGAACAGAGGGCGTATGTGCAGTGGCAGTGTGGTTAGCGTGCGTTAGCAAACGTGCCCTGCGTCGGCGTTGCAAGGTCACAAGGGGAGCGTAAAACAGAAGTGGAGAGAGTAAGGCACAGCTATTAGAGAGAGAAAACAAAGAGAGTCGCACATACGCTATGGGGCTGGGGACGGCGCCAACGTCGAAGTGCGACATCGTGCGACAAAGAAATCCTCCAAATTTTAAAAATTGCGGCTGCGGGCTGCGGGTCTCTGTGTCCAGTCGGAGTCTTCGGTTTGGCATTTCCCATTAGGAGAAATTGGCATGTTGCAGTAGAGAACACCAGCCCATCACTACGTGCTTTCCGCCTCCCCACGTTTCGATCCCGCGCAAAGCCGTCATTGTAGAGCCAGTGTCAAGGCTGCCGCCAGTATAACCGTGAGCGCCTGCTCATTCGAATTCTGCATGGTTCCCTTTGGCGGTAGATGGTGTGATTTTTACGGTCAAAGGTGTTCTTAGACCTCAACTCTGGTCACTCGTGGTGCCATAGTTGACCGTCGACGCCGCTGCCGGTGTTTGTAACCTCTATCTTACGAAATAAAAAAAAACTTAGTACATGGCACAAACTGGGGCTTGAATCTGAGTCTGCTGCGTATCCCCACTATCATACCACTGAGCCAGGCCGATTTTTGGGCCTACCTCGAAAGCTTGCCTTAGGCAGGCTTGATGTCCGGAAAGTAATCGCGTTAATACGAGTTATGAAGCGTTTTAGAACAGCAAAAGAACAACTAGGCGTCACGCAATGCGAATTACGTAACAAGGGGGTTGTCCAATGCTAAAAACCATCCCAAAAGCTTGTTTTTGAAAGCCTAATAACAGTGGCGCTATCCACTTCAGTCATAATCCTTCATCGTCGTCAGCCACTGCATGAAAAATTTCCACAAAAATGCTTGCAAGTGTGTAGCGAATACCAAACTTCTCCGAAGAATGATGAAGGATAACATAATGATTACCCGCCTACTACAAAAAATCATGCTTATTTATGGTGGAGTGCGCTTTATGGTGGAGTGTGCCAGCAAGTGCGCTTGTAGCAGTTACCCAAAGAGTTTTAGAAAAGGCTCTGAAAGGCTGCTGTTCGAGCTTTCGCTGTGACTTTCCTACGCGCTTCGCACGGGCCTGGCGGTTTTTTTATTCCTCAATATATTTAACGTGGTGGGAATGACTGCTGCCGTCAAAGCATCTGGAAACATTCTGGGACGAAAATAAGGCAACCAAACAACAAAGACATATACTGATTGTGGTTAGCATGCAGAGAAGAGTTTGTGCAATTCTTAACGAAGGGTAATTAATTCATCACGAGCTTCTTGTCTAACATTGTCAAAGATGAATGTCAATCAAAAAGTTTCCGAAGAAAAAGACTGTTGTGTATGCGTTACTTAGTATTGATCTGACCAATTAATTACACATACAAAAACCATAGACTTTGAATAAGTTTGAAATTTATTATAAAGATAACTGCGCATTCTTTCGCGTTTTTTACGTAGTTAACCAATCTGATTGTAAAGATCTTTATCTAAATTCACTGGGGACGCCTCGGAAGATATTATTGGTCAACGTGTACATACTTATTTCAAGAGCCCGTGATAACAGAGGTTACATGAAGCCAGAGTTATAGATATGATTGTGCATACTCCTTAACTTTCACAGTGTATATAGGTGTATACTAGGTTGAGTAATACCAGATATAATTACCGAAAACGGCGCTCCATTGAAGAAGTCTAAGCAGTGCCTTGCTCATGCTTCTAAACTTCGTCAATGCACAATCATAAGCGATTTATCAGTTCAGAACATGTATTTCCATCTTGAGACCAACTGTGAGCGCGACACACTAGAAACAGGCATTCTCCAATAAGAGAAATGCCAATGTGACTATAATAAAATAGAACAGCAATATAATAAAAGAGAACAGGATCTGTAGCAGACAGGATGTTTTTTCTAAATTGCATTCAATGCAGAACTTCTTAAATGTAATGAGTCAGCACCTACCAGTTGGGAAATTAATGTCACGTCAGTTGGTTTGTTCTTGCTGCGGTGAGATCCATTTTCAAGGGGCACTGACACGCTGCTCGGACGTACGTTAGACATTAAAAAATTCTTGATGTGACCTTTACACGCTGAAGAGCTGTATCGTTTCATGGCAACTACAAGAAAGAAACGTTCACAAAAGACGGGTACGTACCGCAGTGGAGAAGACGTGCTGTTACTTCAAGTAAAAGAACCTAAGAAGCAGCCTTGTTTCAATGTTGTGTTTTTTCGTTTGTCAAGTGACTGCATTTTGTTTTGACTGCATTTGACAGCATTTTGTTTTGACTGCATTTTGTCAAGTGACTGCAAATGTTATCCTATCTTCATCAAACGCACCTTTTTATAATGTTCTGGCCCGGACTTAACAAGAATGAAATGAAATATTGAAGGACTTCATCCTGGACGGTTGCTTTTTTTTGCGTTGATTGCGTGCGTGTGCCCAATTTTACGCAGTGTAAATATTATCGCCTTTTGTTCATGTGCCGAACATATATTCGGAATGTCGAATAACACAAATCTTTCATTTACACTGATGGCACTAACAAGTAATGTAAGCAGAGAAGAGCAATGTTTATTGATGCAGAACAGCTTAGGGGTCAGCCTGAATCTGTGTTCTAGCCTGCTACTGAGCGTTAGGGAAGGGAAAGGTGCAAAATAACGAAGAGAGGGAAGATGTTAATGATTATGAGGAAAGTGGTAATGAAGCAAGACCTTGGATCATTTATAGTCTGTTGTCGAGTTCTGTATCTATCAAAAAGTCGGTCAGCACTTTCAAAATATTGTGCTGATGACGAGGTGGTGGTTCCAACAGAAATTGTTCGGAAACTTGCGGCTTGGTACATTTTATGAAGACGGTGGCCATCAAATTTCTTTGCGCAATATATCGTGGGCAGACACACAAGATACATTCAGTTGTCTCAGGGGTGCCACAGGCCTCACAATTAGGGCTGTCTGCACGGCCGTTAAGGTATAGAAAGCGACTAGCAAATGTAACACCTAATCGTAACTTGTGAAATAAGCTTGTACTGCCTCTTTTCATGGTTGTTGGTAGTCTAACATGTTTATTTGGGTCAAGTTCGTGAAGACAGGAGTGATGGTGACTTGGTGAGGACCAATATGCTGCTGTAGTTTCTTGGAGGAGTGTGCACACAACTGAGTTGGTATCTGGTCGTGAAAACGAAATAGTCAATACTGCGGCGTTACCGAGAGCCATCATTGTACACAATAAACAGTGGTTCGCTCATTTCTATGTGGGTCACAGTGTCCTGGAATCCATTGATACTTCATACGATGGCCACTTTTCAGGGCTACGTCACGCGATTCAGCCACTTCCTGAGCAAGAAGATGATTCTATAAAAGGGGGGGAGGGGTGACAAAAGCAAAAGATTATCGCGGGGACACTTGGGGCTGCCGAAATTCTAAAACTGAACAATATTTTGGTATACCTGCGTAACAAAAGCCTCCATTTCTGAGGTCTTTGCACGTGCGGTACGTTTTACACAACATCGGGCAATGGTGCGGTAGCGATAGACAAACTATTTCAGAACTCACTAGCTTCAGACAAGACAAAACGATTGCAGAGCTCACTAGCTTTGTGAAAAAAGCAGTGCGTTAGTGGCAGACACATGGTACGCTTGTATTGGCGGACAAAGTTTTGGTATTAGCTTACATTGAAAGGGTATAAACAGTGTTTTTTGCGGTCATTGGATGTTATAATTAGGTACGTATTTTACATTGCAAGCATAATTTAATTGAAAATTTTCGTCAAGAACATGGTTTCAAATGTTTTGTCAGATTGATTGATTGATATGTGGGGTTTAACGTCCCAAAACAACCATATGATTATGAGAGACGCCGTAGTAGAGGGCTCTGGAAATTTCGACCACCTGGGGTTCTTTAACGTGCACCCAAATCTGAGCACACGGGCCTACAACATTTCCGCCTCCATCGGAAATGCAGCCGCCGAAGCTGGGATTCGAACCCGCGATCTGCGGGTCAGCAGCCGAGTACCTTCGCCACTAGACCACCGCGGCGGGGGTGCTTTGTCAAATTGTTATTTGATTACTTACGCTTTGAGTAAAGCGATGTGGCACTCTTAACAACGCTAGGACAACAGTTTACTTTGTCCTCGCTATACCGCCACGAACACGGATACACAATGACGTCAAAGAATAATATAGCTGATGCCACATGTGTAACCATAATAATATGGCTATCGGTGCCGTGAAGTGAGCATTTTCAGACTTACTGTAGCTTGATTATTCATCTAAGGCAGTTGAGTACGATGTACTTGAAATCGTTGAAAGCTTTTTCTAAACACACAACAACTTTTAAATGCGACCTTTTTATCGTAGTATACTAGCTCATAAATGAAGGCACTGGATCTAAGTTCAATGTCAGCTGCTTTTTTTCAAGTATTGTGACAAAACAAAAAAGTTTGAAGCGTGTAAATTCTAGGCTGTTGTCAAGGTCTCAGTTGAAGTGTCGACATCCAACTGCTCTGCTCGTTTCATCTCAGCTGTTGCTAACATGTCATCTCGACTTGAAAGATTTGAAAGCGCCTTAACTTGACCCTACGCCACTAAAAGATGTATGATTTCAGTCATTTCAGTCGTAACCCTAATTGTTTAAATTCTGTTAATTTCACTGATGTATGCGTGACCATGCGATTAGCGATTTGCTGACAATGGACATTAAACTTACGGAAAGTTTTGATTTTCCGATTAAAGTAATTGAATGAATATGAGGTGAGGGTAGAAAAGAAAGCACGACAGAAGCTATATATATATATATATATATATATATATATATATATATATATATATATATACGCACAATCCAATGGTGTAAGAATAACTGTTTATAAGGGCTAACTTGTGCTCGAAAAGTAAAGGAAAATGTAGTGGCGTTTCTAACAGGCGATCAGCGAAAGGGATCAATCTCCGAGAAGCCCTCGAGCGGTGCACCACTTCTTTTTCATCAAAATCCCGCCCTGAGGGGGCGTGCGCCGTCAAGGCGTTTTCTTGTTTCATCACCGGGCCGCTGGTCTCTTGGGGGGCGCATGAACTAGCGCGCGTAGTTTGAGTACTGCGTCTGCCTTGCGTCATTATCCCTTCTCCAAGAACGCATCATCCCGATGCGTAAAAGCAGTGTTGCTGAGATGGTCTGAATGCGTGATTTCCAATGGAGAAATAGGTATTCCTCATAATCGGGTGTGTATAATTCGATGTTCATTGCCTGTCATAGCATGGCTTCATTCTGAATACATGCACGATTTCTGTGCTCCTTCGGCATCTTGATGAGCTCACTTGTCCTTCCGGTGACACCTCGTAGGTCAAGGAGCTGACGTGACGAAGGACTCGGCAAGGCCGAAATAACGGCGCTTGAGCTTTTCGGAGAGGCCAGGCGTCCGTACGGGAGTCCAAATTCAAACTGGGTCGCCTGGTGTGCAGTCGACTCCTCTCCGCCGAAGGTTGTAACGGTTTGCATCCACGCGTTGTTGTTGTTTTGTGTGATGTCGCGCCAACTGCCGTGCTTCTTCGGCTCACCGAATGAATTCGCTGATGTCAGACTTGTGCTCTGTATTGTCGCCTACAGGTAGCATCGCATCTAATGGTGTGGTAGCTATTCGACCATAGACTAGCTGGAATAGCGTCAATTTAGTAATCTTCTGCACAGCAGTGTTATAAGCGAAAGGGGCGTACGGCAGTATCTTGTCCCACGTATTGGTTAGAGTTCTGTTGAGTCGCTCGGTTAGCGCATTCGTTTGGGGGTAGTAAGCCGTTGTTTTCCTATGGCATGTGTGCGTAAGTTTCATAATAGACTGCGTCAGATAGGCTGTGAATGCAGTTCCTCGATCCAAGATAACCATCTTTGGGGCACCATGCCGTAGTACAATGCAGTAGTACAATGTTAGTGACGAAAAATTCATCGACTTCTATATCTGTGTCCCTGGTGAGAGAGGCTGTCTCGGCATAGCGAGTTAAGTAGTCTGTCGCCACTACTATCTATCGGTTGCCCAATGATGCCGTAGGAAATGGACTAAGTAGATCCATTCCTACTTGTTCAAACGGAGATTCAGGTGGTTCAATTGGTTGGAGAAATCCTGCAGGTTTTAATGGAAACGTTTTGCGTCTCTGGCAATCTCTACATGTCCTTACGTAATGCTGTACAGCATCCAGTAACTTTGGCCAGTAGTACTTGGTGCGGATGCGAGCCAATGTTCTACTCACTCCGAGGTGTCCTGCTGCTGGGTCATCGTGGCAGGCTTCCAGGATTTTGGGTCGGAAGGACGAAGGAACGACGTGTAGGGATTTCTCCCTGCTGTACTCGAAGTTTCTCTTGTATAAAACGTTGTTCCTCATCAGGTACGAGGATAATTCCTGGACGAAAACTCGAGCGTTGATACTCCGTCTTGTCTGCGGTGCTGACGGCTTCAAGAAACGGAAAGTTGTCTCCATCTTCCCCAGGTGCAGATTCCATTGGTGCGCGTGAGAGGCAATCAGCATCGCTGTGCTTGCGGCCCGACTTGTATACGACTGTTATGTCGTATTCTTGCAACCTGAGGCTTTATCTAGCAACTCGCCCAGACGGGTTCTTTAGGCCTGCGAGCCAGCACAGTGAGTGATGGTCGCTCACTGCTCGAAATGGTCTACCATATAAGTACGGTCGGAATTTCTGTATGGCCCATATTACCGCCAGACATTCTTTAACGTCACCGAATAATATATTTCAGCTCTCGAAAGAGTGCGAGTAGCATATGCGACACTCTTTCCTCTCCGTTTTGCAGCTTCACAAGGACGGCGCCTAGTCACAAATTGCTTGCGTCCATGTGAATATTTGTTTTGGCTTCTTCGTGGAATAGCGCCAGGACGGGGTGGTTTAGGAGTCGCTGTCGTAGCTCATTGAACGCCTCTTCTTGCTCGCTTGTCCAGGTGAAAGGCATGTCTTCTTTCGTCAGTCGGGTTAGTGGCTCCGCAATCTTCGAAAAATCTTTAACGAATCTTCTGTAATAGGCACAAAGTCCTAAGAATCGTCTCACAGCCCTTTTTTTATCTGTCGGTCTAGGAAACTTTTCTACAGCTGCCGTCTTTTCGGGGTCAGGTCGAATGCCTTCAGAGCTAACCACATGACCGAGCAAAAGCAGTTCATGAAAACCAAAATGGCCTTTTTGGGGTTTTATCGTCAGCCCTGCTGAACTAATCGCTTCGAGCACAGTACGTAGTCGTTCCACATGCTGATCGAAGGTGGCCGAAAAGATCACGACGTCATCGAGATAAACAAGGCAGGACTGCCATTTTAACCCAGACAGCACAGTATCCATCATCCGCTGAAATGTGGCGGGTGCGGAACACAGGCCAAATGGGAGTACCTTGAACTCGTATAACCCATCTGGGGTCACGAAAGCAGTTTTCTCGCGATCTCGTTCGTCCACCTCTATCTGCCAGTATCCGCTCTTGAGGTCTAGAGAGGAGAAGAATTTCGCGTCTCGTAGTCTGTCAAGGGTGTCATCGATCCTTGGAAGGGGATAGACATCCCGCTTTGTGACTACGTTCAATTTTCAGTAGTCAACGCAGAAGCGCAAGGTCTGGTCCTTTTTCTTTACCAGTACTACAGGTAAGGCCCATGGGCTGGCCGACGGTTGAATTACGTCGTCCCTCAGCATTTCTTCAACTTGGCCTTTGATGACTTCTCTCTCTTTTGGTGACACTCGGTACGGGTGCTGGCAAATAGGTCTAACAGATTGATCGACTATGATGCGGTGTTTGATGATAGATGTTCTTTGCACTTTCAATGACGTGGAAAAACATGAGGCGTACTCCCGTATAAGGCTCTCGATTTTTTGTTTCTGGTTCGGTGATAGGGCTGCTTCGGTGTGGATAGATGCGAGTATGGAATCTATATCGTCAGGGTGCAGTGGTGCAGTCTCGGAAGAATTCAAATCCGTAATCGGAACGTAATCATGCAAGTGACCAACCACAGTTCTCTTCGCAAGGTGCTGCACCTCATTTCGGAAATTTGTCAGGAAGACACTCGTACACCCATCACGCAGTCGTACAATACCTCTTGCTGCACAGATCCCTTTCTCGAGTAATAGCCCAGTATTGCTTTCTGCCATTCCTTCATAGTCGTTGTACACATTGCTTTTTACGGTGACAACGATGATGGATCTTGCAGGTACTGTTACATCATCACCTGCAATCTGGAGCGCATCGAATCGTTTTTCACTCTCGAAAGTCGCGATGGCGTGTTTCGTCGAGAACGAGACGCACGTTTCCTGCAAGTTTATGACTGCGCCATTGGCCTGCAAAAAGTCCATTCCGATAATTACATCTCTTGAACACTCCGACAGGACAATGAAGCTGGCGACGTAGGTGAAGCCGCGTATCCCAACTCTAGAGGTACACATGCCTGCCGGATCGATAAGGTGTCCCCCGGCGGTTCGCACTTGTGGTCTTATCCAAGGGGTCAGCACTTTTTTCAGCGTTCTGGCAAGTCCCCTGCTCATGACGGAATAGTCTGCACCTGTGTCTACTAAAGCATTCGTTTCGTAGCCGTCTATAATTACCGACAAATCAGAAGCGACGTTATCATTTCCGCACGTAGTCTCGTGTCCGTCATCACATTTTGAAATCGGCACTGGAGGTTGTTTTCTTGCGTCGGCAGCGGCCTTACCTCCCCAGGACGCCGATTCTAGTTTTCCTGAAGCGGGCTTTGGGGAAGTCGCCTCGGAGAGTTTGAAGATGGGCGCGGACTTGGTGACCGATACCTCAGTGGCGCTGTCGACGAGACTGATGCTGCTGCGAGGAGTGAGCCCCTTGACAAGTTGACAAGTACTCCTCGATTTCAAAAGGTCGCTCCCCATTCCGTTGACAGGCAGCGTTTACGGGAAAACCCCGAAGTCCATCTCGGCGATATGCACACATCCGGTAAAGATGGCCAGCTTCGCCGCAGTGATAACAAAGCGGAATTCGATCAGGAGTGCGTCATATATCAGCTTTTCGGATCCTAGTCTCGGCTGGGGACAGCGTAAATCGAGGTTTCGGCAGATGCGTGCTTGCTGCGGCGAAATAAGGTCCAGGGGCGGCGAAAGGAGGTCCAGGGGCGACGAAATGAGGTACAGGGGTGTTTCTCAGTACCTCGGCGTATGAGACTGCAGGCTGCATCGGAACTGACGCTTGAACAGGCTGGGCTTGTGGCTGCTGCTCACGGACTGCCTGTCTCACCTCCTCCCGAACAACTTCCCCTGAAGACGAGACCGTTGAGGGGTTGCCGTTTAGCTTCTGGAGCTTTTCTCGAACCACCGATCGAATGAGCTCTCGTAATACGTCGATGCCATTCCCGAAGACTCCTGACACCGCGTCTACGGATGCGGCGTTAACATCTCGATTGTAGTGCCTCGCTCGCTGTTGCAGAGTCTTTTCAACCGCTGTCGCCTCGGTGCGTAATTCAGCGACGTTCCGCGGGGGACATCGGAGCAAACCGGCAAAAATCTCCTGCTTCACCCCACGCATCAGGTGCCGAATTTTCTTGTCCTCACTCATATTTTGATCAGACCGGCGGAATAACCGGCACATGTCTTCCACATACATTGCGACGCTTTCGTTGTTGCGCTGGTTTCTTGCCTGCAAGGCAGCTTCAGCTCTTTCCTTGCGGTCTGTACTCGGGTATGTGGCCAGTAGCTCCCGTCGGAAATCATCCCACGATCGAATGGTACCTTCATGGTTTTCAAACCACGTTCGTGCGCTGTCCTGCAATGCGAAATAAACTCGGCGCAGCTTCCGTTCTTCGGGCCATCCGTTGCAGTTGGCGACGCGCTCAAAACCCTCCAGCCAATCCTCGGCGTCTTCATGAGGATCGCCATGAAAAGGGTCCGGTCTCCGTGGCTCATCGACAACGACGTGCGTGGCAGCGACTGGAGACGAAACGGCGTGTGCGACAGCGGTTGGAGACGACATTTCGGTACTCTCACCGGAGACAGCTGCAGACACTCTGGGCTCTAGTGGCAGGGGAAATTCCGGCGGCTCACCACGTAGACGACGGCTGGAGCGCTGATGAACTGGCGTGAGCTCAGTTGGTTCGACTGCTCAGTTCCGGGCTGCTTCCTCGAAGTCCAACTGGGTTTGGGATCATTACCCCGCACCTCCACCAGAATTGTTACGTACAATCCAAATGGTGTACGAATAACTGTTTATTGGGGCGAACTTGTGCCCGAAAAGTAGCGGCGTCTGTAACAGGCGATCAGCAAAAAGGGGTCAATCTCCGAGAGAAAAAAAACCCTCGAGCGGTGGTCCACTTCTTTTTCATCAAAATCCCGTGCTGAGGAAGCGCGCGCCATCACGGCCTTTTCTTGTTTGATCATCAAGCCGCTGATCTCTTGGGGGGGGGGGGGGCGCACGAACTAGCGCGCGTAGTTTGAATACTTCGTTCGCCTTGCGTCAATATAAATATATATATATATATATATATATATATTTATATTTATATATATATATATATATATAAATATATATATATATATATATATATATATATATATATATATATATATATATATATATATATATATATCTTGAAAGTCTTCCTGGATTCCGGTCGAGTAATAAGTCACCAGAAGAAGCGAACGAGCAAACGAAAAACGATGCTTTATTGGCAATAACGCATCGTTTTTCGTTTGCTCGTTCGCTTCTTCTGGGGACTTAAATATATATATATTTATATATATATATATATATATATATATATATATATATATATATATCCAAAGAGTGGCAGAATCGCAGGGCACTGTTAGACGGTGTTTTCGTGCTCTTCCTGCGCAGGAACGAGCGACATGCTTGCTGCCGGTGCGCTCGCTGCGGACATGGAAACGAGAGTTGCCCACAAGCTTCGCACCAAGCCATCCAATACCAATTGCGCCCGTTCCCTACAGTTCACGTCCGCGTCGATTGCATCGGGGAGCTTACAGCTCTAGTGGATACTGAAGCGCAGCGCACAGAGTTGCTTCGACGACACGCCCCCGCCACCCTTCATCGGTGGACCGTCCCACCACATTGCGGCCTCGGTGGCAGTGTCTTGCCGATAGGTGCACTCAACATGCAGCTCCAAACAGAAGCCGGGAGTAAATTTCTGGCTGCTGTTCTGGTCTTCGAGCAGTCGCCCACAGACTTGCTCCTGGGAGCCGACTATTTCCTATCTGGTGACGTACAGCTCGTCACAAGCGTGGCGAAGTCTTTCTACGTCCATTGGTCTCAGGTTCGACTGAAGTTACGACAAGTGAGGGTGAAGAGCCTACAACACTTTCCTCAGTGCTCGAACGGCGTAAAGCAATTTTTGCGGAAAGCACGTCGCAGCTACCAGGTACAAGCTTATTTGAACATCGCATACCCACAGATGGTCACGCACCCATCTCTGTACCACTGCGAAATTACGCTGAACGTGAACGCGCCGTAATCGCCAAACAAGTGCAGGAAATGCTGACCGCTGACGTAATCGTCTAGCCCTTGGGCTGCACCTGTCGTCCTTGTCCGGAAGAGGAATGGGAGCCTCAGGTTTTGTGTCGATTATCCAGAATGGAATAAGCACACAATTCCTGATTCATGCCCGCTTCCTCGCATCTGATGACGCCATAAACACTGTACGGCAACTTAGATTTTTTTCGTCACTGGATCTCTGTGCGGGATATTAGCAAATTAATCTTTCCAAAGAATACAAGTGCAAAACTGCGTTCCGGACGCCTTCGGGTCTCTATGAGTTTGACCACATGCCCTTTGCGGCTGCGAACAGCGCCGAGTACAATTCAGCGTGCCATGAATGTGGTCCTGGGTTCACTGAAAGATCACGATTGTGTTGTATCTTGATAACATATTGGTCTTTAGAGCAACAGAAAAGAAAAATATGCGAAATTGGGATGACGTTCTCCAACGACTATTTCATGCCGGATTCCAATTTTACCACCCATAATATTTTAGCTGGGACACACTGTTTCTGCAAATTGTGTTCAACCTTTGCCTGAACGAGTAGAGCAGCTGCAGCCAATTTCCCTGTTCCAACGTGTTTGAAACAGCTGCCGGCATTTCTAGGCCTCGCGTCATACCTGCGCAAGTTTGTTCCTAACTTTGCATCAACCGCAGCCCCACTCACAAATATGCTTAAGAAAGCATCGACGTTTGCGTGGGATCCTTCACTTGAGGCTGCATTTTATATCATCAAGCAACGACTCACCCAGTGTCCCGTTTTTAGTCATTTTCACGATAAATAGAACACTGAAGTGCACTTCGATGCAAGCCAGGTTGAACTAGGAGCGATCCTCGTTCAGCGCGATCCAGATGGAGCTGAGCATGTCGTAGCTTACGCTAGCCGCAACCTATCAGACGCAAAACGCCATTACCACTCAAACGAGTTTGAGTGTCTGGCTGTGGTCTGGAGCGTGGGCGAGAAGTTCCGGCACTACTTGTTCGGTCACAAGTTCACCGTAGTGACAGAAAATGCTGCGATTGCGTGGATGTTTGCCAAGCGGCGCAAGAAACACAAGTTTGCTCGCTGGATCATCCGGCTACAAGACTACACCTACTACGTGAGGCACCACTCAGGGACTTGGTCTGATAAGGTGGAAACGATGTCTTGGGTGGGCGGTACTTGCTCTGCCTTGCTCTCTCTTCGGCACGCCACGACAGGTCGTGTCGGGGTGTCGATGTATCAGGTGGGTGGCATTAGCAGCATCTTTGTAGCCAGAGGTCTTGGCCACGTTTCGGATTTGCTGGCATATTTGATGACCGCTCTAATTGTCTACATTGACTGTGGCATTGTGGCTGCTTGTCCCGGCCACGCTGGCATCTGGTATGTGGAACTGCCGATGTTGACTCAGGAGGGATCAGTAGATGGACGCCTCTCCGCAGCTTTGAAGATGTGCATCCACTTCATGTCGATGCAGAACCACGGCGCGAGAATGTCGTATTGCCGAAACATAGGCGTGTAACCAGCGTGTGTTACGCTTATGTAAGGACGCATGTAAGGAGTCGAATAGTTGTGGTCTTGTCGCAAAGAGGGCAGTAGAATGCATGGACATGTCTTCCATGTATTTAGTCGCGTTGGTCGAATTAGATTCCTCAATCTCAGCCAAAGCGTGGTAGCCATCCACACATCCGGGCGGTGTCTAGTTGTTGAATTGCAAAGCTGTCATCCATGGTAGAGCCTGGGTCGTAGCAAATGCATCCGAAGGCTGCAATGAGCTTGGTGTTCCAGTCCGCCCAGGACTGCTGTCGCACGCCTCCATATTTGTTCTGCACTGCGGCACCATATTGAAGGCGGTCAATGGCAACGCACTATTTATGTTAGTATATCCGATTTTCGCGAGCTCCGAGGGCGTTAATAAAACTTGTTGTTGGGCTAGTTGGTTATACATCATATACTTAGAAATTTGGCGCAACCTCGACTCACGCAAACACTCACACAAGCACACACACTTACACCAGAGCAACACACACGACACGCAGCGCTCACTACCAACTGTTTATTGCTCCTATCTGACCTTCTTAAATACGTACATCGAAATGCGCAAAGGCACAAACTAACAGAACTGCGCCAGTAGAAAACCAACATGGCGTCACCACACCATAAGGAACATAAAAAAAAGAAAAAAAGTAAAAAAAGTAAAAAAAGGGTTAACACAAAAAGGAGATATAATCGCTAAACCCTCGCATCAAGGAAAGATATTTCTTGTTGATGCAACACCAAAGATGGCTCGCTGACACAAATATCTTTATTCTTTTCTATATAATATGCTTCTAACAGCAAACGTGCTGATAAATTTGAGCTTCTCCCAAGAATCCTTGTATCAGAAAATCGTGGTTCACACCCACATGCGGCAATATGCGACACAAGATGTGCGTACTTGTCCTCGTTTTTCTTAACCTTTAGCGCATGCTCCCTAAGCCGGTCATTGAGGCATCGCTCGGTAATGCCAATGTACACGTTACCGCAGGAAAAAGGAATGGAGTATACAACTCCCATGGAACATTTTACGAAGGCATTCTCATGTTTTTTCACGCAACCGCGTCTCTTGCCATTGCAAATACGCGGACATAACTTGGCGAGCTTTTCTGGCGCAGAAAAGACCACAGCCACACCATGCCTTGCAGCAACCTTCTTAATATTATGGGAGAGCTTGTGCACGTAAGGCACGACTTGAAGCTTGGAACCCGAAGGATCCCAAGTAGCTCTATCCCTTTGTGTTCCACGTTTCATCTTCTGTAGTAGTGACTCGGTGACCGCGTTTAGGACCGACGAAGGGAAGCCCGCCGCCGTCAATCGGCTGATCTGTTCATAAAAACTAGTACGCATGTGGTGTGGACACGACTTAATCAACGAGGATTCCAGACATAGCGAAGCAATACCTCTTTTAACTAATTTCGAGTGCGCAGAATCAAACGGCAACAGCCCCTTCTTCACTCTAGGCCGGTAGACCCAACAAAAGTGTTCACCACCCCACAGTAGCTTGAGGTCTAAAAACTGGAGACAAGTCTCTGTGGGTACCTCGGTAGTGAACCTAAGTCCGCGTCCATGATCTTTAAAAACACTAAGCACATGTTCACAATAAGAACGCTGCACTTCATATGATACCTCATCCGCACGCACACTCACTGAAGTACAGGCGTCTACTTGAAAATCTAAAACGTAATTGGGGGGTGTATATGGCCCCCGCTTGTCTAAAAGAATTAAAAAATCGTCAACATATCTAAAAATCTTCAAAACCTTATTCCCCCTTAAAAATTTATCCAACGTCCTATCTACATCTGCTAAAAAAATATCAGTAAGAACAGGGGCGACACAAGAACCTATACAGATGCCTTGTCGTTGTAGATAGGGCTTGTCGTTAAAAGTAATAAAAGTAACGTTAAGATAAAATTCTAAAAGTGCTAAAAAGTTTTCAACGGATACGCCCGCATTATTCATAAAAGAAACGTCACCATTATCCTCTATGCACTGTCGGACCGAAGTCAAAAGCTTATCATGAGGTACCGAATAAAACAGGTCTTCAACATCTACTGAGAAAGCAAAGGAAATCTGCTGGTTATTCCGTATGAAATCTGCGACATCACTAGAGCTTTTAGTGCGAAACGGGTCACTAACACTGAGTGGCTTTAGTTTGCTTAACAGGAATTTGCTAACGTTGCCCTGCCACGAACCATTTTCACTAACAATGGTTCTGAAGGGAATGCCCACTTTGTGGGTTTTAGCGGAAAAAAAGACGTTCAAGTTAGTGCTTTTGCTACTAGCTAAGGGCGTTGCCGGTCGCCACCCAGCTGACAGCGTCGTCCTGGAACCCGTCGAATTCCGGTGGTTCACTGACGGTCGGTGATGGTGTGTTGGCACGTGAAAATGCAGAGATTACTGAGTCGAAGCAACCGATCGGGTTTGAGAGCTGCTGGAGGGCGCACCTCAGCTCTCTGCATTGCTCAGATGAGCAGGCCTCAAGAACTTGTGAGGCGACTGCATCCAACACGCGTTCGCTTGCACTCAGAACTGGTAAGATGGCAGAGAACAGTGTGGAGCTGGTCACTGTAACAGCGTTGACCGTGACGTGGAGTCACGCGATGGTACGCCGCAGCTCCACGGCACTGTCGCATGAGGCCTCTGAACTGCTTTGGTTCGCGTCTGCGGAACACGCGGTTCTAGTAGTATTCATGGCGGTGACACGCGCGTCTCAGGAAGCATGAACAGCGTTTCTTGGCGGCTCGTATGTTGGAAGAGTACCGGCAACGGAATGTAGGCCGTGGAAAGCTTGAACAGCATTCCCAAAGGATAGGAGGCCGTGCGTATCATGGCCGCGAAGCGGTAGCATAGTGTCCATTGGATGATGCCCTGGTACCGCAGGGGAGGCATGGACGCCGTCCACTGATGGTCCGATGGGCAGCTGAAGCGGCGGCTGGGTTGATGACTCCATCGCCAGGGAAGCGCGAACGGCGTTCCAGGATGGAGAAGCTCCGCTGCCGATGACCCACGAGGCTACCGAGAGATGGCTTGAGCCGCAAGGTTCAATTGTCGAGCTGCGCCATTGTAAAGGAATAAACGAGACAGAGACAGCACCCTTGCCGCAGGCTCTGCTTTCTCTTCCTCTACTAACGCCCCCCTGCTCGGGCTCTACAACATCCACATTACCGTATATATATATATATATATATATATATATATATATATATATATATATATATATATATATATATATATATATATATATATATATATATATATTGGAATACTGAGGCAAATTACTATGCGTGAAGAAGTTAACGAGAAAACAGCATTCACAACCGCCGACGAGCTATAGAATTTCAATGTTATGCCTTTCGGGCTGTGTGCAATGCTTCTCCAACATTTTGGCGCATGATTGGTACCGTGCTGCGCGGCCTCAAATGAAAAACCTGCATGCCTGTGCTACTTAGATGGCATCGTTATTTTTTCATCAACGTTTCCGCAGCACCTGAAACACTTGGATGAAGTTCTGACGTTCCTTGCCACCACCGGTCCCGAACTCAACACCAAACATTTGGCCCCGTATCTGCATGGTACACTGCAAATGTCGTCGAAAGACGATAGTATTGCATCTGGAGGCAGTGAACAAACGTTTTTCGGTGAATGGTTTATTCGGTGAATCGTAACAAACATCGGTGAACGGTGACTTAGAGGCGCTGCGTTAGAGTTCGAGCGTGCAGCGAGGGCGAACGAGCGCATCATGTCCTGTTACACGTGAGAAATCAGCGCTATCTAGCACTCATCTTGGCAAACGAAGCGCGTGGCGTGCGCGCCCGTCTCAGAGGTGATAAATGTGTAACCGCAAGGCGATGGGCAGGGGCCGCCACCATGTCATCTTAGCAAAGCACTGGAAACACTTGCTTCTTTGTGCAAGCGTTGCATGGTCAGCACCACGTGATAAACGCCATGGTCCTTAGAATTACTTATGTGTGCCTTTTCTAGTATAAAAACACACATACAGAATATTTACGTGTTGTTATAGTGCCGCGGATGTGCGCGATACCTGCTTTTTATTTGGCGATCGCACAAGTAGGAATGCTGTATCTTGAGCATTGTTGGTGGGCTCTGCGGATGGGGTCGGCCGTTTGGGGTACCGTTAAAGGTTAACAAACAGATAACTGTACACACAGACAGACAGATCTATCTATCTATCTATCTATCTATCTATCTATCTATCTATCTATCTATCTATCTATCTATCTATCTATCTATCTATCTATCTATCTATCTATCTATCTATCCATCTATTTATCCATCTATCTATCCATCTACCATCCATCTATCCATCCATCTATCCATCCATCTATCCATCCGTCCATCTATTATCTATCTATCTATCTATCTATCTATCTATCTATCTATCTATCTATCTATCTATCTATCTATCTACTATCTATCTATCTATCTATCTATCTATCTATCTATCTATCTATCTATCTATCTATCTATCTATCTGTCTGTCTGTCTGTCTGTCTGTCTGTCTGTCTGTCTGTCTGTCTGTCTGTCTGTCTGTCTATCTATCTATCTATCTATCTATCTATCTATCTATCTATCTATCTATCTATCTCTCTATCTATCTACCTATCTATCTATCTATCTATCTATCTATCTATCTATCTAGCCGCCTACGACATTTTGCTCACCTGGCAGGTTCGATCATGGCATATACGCAAAAATTGGTATGGCATAATATGACTGTATGGTGAGCATAACTAAGTAGTCATCTCATTATTCATGACATATATCTCATGAATGTCATGATTCAAATGTCATGGCTTTACGGCTGCTGCGATGGTTTCGTTCAGATGACATATTGCAAAACTGCAAGAATATGAACATATTTTAACACAGCACACGACTACGTAGACACAATACACACTACTTGAATTGGTGCGCTGTGTTGAAATATTTTAAAGTATTGTCACCAACTGACCCAACTTTCAGTCCATCTATGGTTTGGTATGACATGACAGAATGCAGAACTTAAGTAATTGGCCCTAACGTGGAAATCGTGACATGCACGTCACGTAAGTCAAGACTGCACGCCACGCTAATGATGTGCTCGCAGTTGTTCAGCTAGTTTCACATGTATTAAACTTGGTATTACGTGACGCGAATCGATAACAAAGCTATATGACTGGTGCAAACATGAAAGCTATGAGATGCGTGTCATGTAAAAACATGACTACATCAATGCTGCGCTCATAGCGCACTCGTGGCCATTTCGTAGCTTCACATATATGAAATTTAGTATTACGTGACGCGAATGGATGACGAAGGTGTATGACTGGTTTAAATATGATAATACTTGCATGCCTGTCATATCAGAACATGACTACCTGCCAGGCTCATGATGCACTCGCGTTCATTTCACCAGCTTCGCATATACGAAATTTTGTATTACGTGACCTAAAAACGACGAAGAAAAATGACGCGTTCATACATGATAATCATGACATGTGTGTTATGTAAAACATGGCTGCACGCTACGCTCAGAGCATTCTCGCGGCTGTTTCACTAGCTTTAAATATATGAAATTCATTATTAAGAGAGGTGAAATGAGGACGAGCACAACGACTGGGCCCAAACTTAATATTCATGATGTAGTGGAGCATACGCACCAACGCGTATGCGCCTTCGGAAGACAACAAAAACTCTCGCGCAAGCAGAGCACGGAATGTTCTTGCAAACGTATAGAACTTAAATACGGCATAATTTACGTCCACCTCGTAAAGTTGTGCTGATCTTAATGCGACATACCAACCTTCCTCATTCATGCTTCACATATTACCGATTCCCACTGTACGTGGGATCTGCCAATTTTTTTATCCTGTACTTTTCAAATCGAATCACCTTGATATGGCGATGCACATGTACTTGTAACAAAATTGGTGTAAACGTCTATATGCGGAATTACTAACAATTTACTGATGCACTAACCATTCGAGTCAGCACTATTCAGTTACTAACTAGGTAGTAAATTTCGCTAGCTCACATTTCACGACTTTGACTTACTGAGAGACTAGTACATTTTGTGACAAGAGACTGGTTAATATTTGATTAGTTAGTATGCTAACATTTTTTCTAAGAGTGTATGCACGATATCACGTGCTGCCTATTTCCTCGAGTTACATACCATTTGTTTGCGATTTTTATACTTTCAAAGTTTAACGTTTTTGAAACGCATTTATCAAAATACTTTTGAAATAATAATAAACGTTGATGCTGGCCTTCTTCCCAAGACCAGAATTAAAAGTAACACTAGTCTTGGCAACGTGGTATGTGGTACAAAAACTTGCACAACCTTTCTCCCAGTGTTGTTGATCAGAACTGTCTTCTTCTAGCAGCTGCTCTAGACGTGTGCGGAGAACCTTAAAGTTTACTTTTTTTATTGACGTTGCTCGGCTACAAGATTTTCCAGATTTATATCGCAACCGGATCATGAAGCTTTGCGATTTGCGGAAGACCTATGCTCCGGCACAAAAAACTGTAATTTCTTATTATAGTTTGCTCATAAATATTAGAGAGCCTTGCCACATCATTTTGTGAGTCACGGTGTCAATTTATTCCATGGAAAATTATTCCTTTCACTGGATACTTCGAAAAGGCCCACCTCACAGTCGCTAGCTCTTCAGTTCGAACACAACTGCAGGGCTTATTTATAATTGATAATTGTGTTTTTGAGGCTCGTATTGTAAAAACAACAGACGGATAATGGTGTTTCTTTCTGCTAAATGCATTGCTGAACAATGCAAAAAGAATTGGGGCAATTAGAACGAAACGTTACTAAAGGCATCAGAATGAAACTATTGAAAGTAAAAATAACCTAAAGCGCAAGTAAACAATAAATTGTTCTTATATATGAAATAATGCCCTATAGCAATACTCTACACAGCCCTGTTTCAAAAATAAGGCCGGAAATAAAACAGGGTAGATTAGGTAAAGTAACCATGTATCTTGAAGAAACTTACGTGTGCGATATTTCGGGGGCAGCGGTCAAGGAAACCTTTAATCCGTCAACTTTAACTGAAATAATGGTAGCTTTTCCATTACTGCATGCCGATCCTACTGTAGTTGTACCTGTTGCATTGAAAAAGTGCCAGGGTGTGTGTACTTGAAATGAACTACACATGCATACATGCAAAATTTATCGTGTTCCGAGCGTATAATGAATGAATAAATTCATGAATGAATGTTTGATTGAATGAATGAAGAAACTTTATCTAAAGTCGGCTCCCTTCAGGTAAGGCAGATGGATTTTTCCGTGTTTCACAGTTTAATGTTATTTACACACATTTGTCAAAATACGTTCGGAAGAACATTCAAAAATGATGCTGGCCTTGTTCCCAAGACAAGCATGAAAAATACCACTAGTCTTGTCAACGTGGTATGTGGTACAAAAACTTGCACAACCTTTCTAGTTGTGTTGTTGATTGGAACTGTCTTCATCTAGCATGGAATCGGTCACTATTTAAGTGTCATTTGGCTGTAAAGTGGACGAAACTCACACAAAACAACACAATACTTCGTCTTCTTTCTTGGAAATAAATACTGAGTGCCTTGAAATCAGGCCTCGTGAATTTGACACAATTATGGCATCACAATTTGTCGATGATGATGACAGTCAGGTGGTGGCTTGAAGAACTTAGATCCGCGTAAAGTATCGTTGCTTCAAATTTTTCGTAGTGGGTATTCCATGGGATCGGTCACTATTCAAGTGTCATTCGACAGTAAAGTGGACGGAACTTACACAAAACAACACAATCCTTCGATTTATTTCTTGGAACTAAACACTGAGTGCCTTAAAATCGGGTCTCGTGTATTTGACACATTTATGTCATCACAATTCGTGTCTGAAGGCGTTAAAAGTCAAATGTAGCCCGCCTTGGTCGTATAGCAGTTCTGGTGCTTGGCTGCATACCCGATAGTCGCCAACTTGTTCCCAGCTGTGGTGGTCACATTTTCTTGGCGGAAGTGAAATGCTAGAGACCTGCGTACTGTGCGACGTCCGTGCATGTAAAGAACACCAGATGGTGAAAATTTTCTGAACCTCCATCGCTTTTTACTCCTTATAATAATACCATGGTTTTGACACGTATAAGCGAAATGCACGTTTACCTTTGTTATGTTGAGTTGGATAACACACTGCTTTGTATATAGAATATCGAGTGCAAACGGGTTGAAACATAAACGTAACATTACATTCCACACTGACACTTATAATTAACGAAGTATTTGACCTCAACAAACATACCTTCTATAGAATGGTCAGCCGACTGGCGAGCCAGACCGCGTCTGAAAGAAGTATTTAACCTAAATAAACATACTTTTTATAGAATGGTCAGCAGACTGGCGAGCCAGACCACGTCTGAAAGTCCACCAGTGCGAAAACGAACAATAGTTAAGAAATATTGCCACTAGATGGAAATGCAGCAGTATACACTAAATATGCATGTGATACATTGAACGAAGCAATAGTGTGAAATAACAAACCTAAATGTTCTCATTAAGTAGTGATGTACTTTCATAGGAGTGGTGTCAGAGGTCTGATAGCCACGCCACGTACTTCTTTTATTTCATGGTAATACGTTCCGGTTGGATTGGTCTTCTCAAGACTCAGTTCTATATATTAGCACCGAGATTATTTAGTGGCGCTTTCTCGCGTGTGGACTCGACGTGGGGACTCGGTGCCGCAGAGCGCCCACGCGCTCGCTGCGTGAAGGTAGCTCAACGCTGCCAATCAATCTGTCCTGCTCGAGTTGCGGAAACATTAGATAGGAAAACAATTTGCGCTGAATGTCCAAGCTGAGAGCTCCGCGCACTGGAGCGTATAGTAGCCGTCAGGAACACGCCTAGTGTTGATTGGTCCTGGTGCCATTTGCTGTTGACCGCGCCGTCAAGAATTGGAACGACCTTCCCTGCTCTATTGTTTCAACCTCTGCCCATCATCCTTCGCGACAAATGTTACAAATCACCTGTGCTGCGAAAATTAACGTGTTCAAATGTTCTCTTCTCCTGTGTATACACACCTTATGTAATACGCCCAGTGGGGCCCTTAAGGAAATAAAAATGAAATGAAATGAAAACAGTTGGAAGTAAAAGCTTCTCCCATGCGTGTCTGTTTATGGCCGTGTTTTTTTTTCGCGCTGTAAGTCAGCATATATATGCACAACAAACAGGCCCAGTCAGCATTTAATTATTGAGTTGTTCCCTTCCAAGCAATGTTCTCAATAACTTGTCGTAAATGTGTCTACAGAATCGATCACCACTAAAATGTTCCTGCCCAAGTTTTGGAGGGTACTTATTTCTAAATGAAATGAGCACCCTCAACTATGCCTTACATTCTTTTTTGTTCTGAAAGTAGAAAGCTTTTCCAATGAGGTGTGTTCTGAATGTTCTTGCAAAACTTTTTGATATTTTCCTGATTTGGAAAGAGCTATCTTTCGGTATTTAAATCGAACACTGACTTGGTAAGCAGGACATTACAACTTTTACAAGCTTCGTCTACCGCACATAACGACTGGTAGAGGCAATTTCGACACGTACCTTGAGGTTTGGTGCTTTCAATCAACGATTATAATTTCTCCTAACTTGATAAATTTCTTTGCGGGTTAATAATATTTATACCGTTTAATGACTCTTAGGTGAACTCTTGAGCTTCACCTTACCCGCCATGGTGATAAAGTGGTTATGGAGCTCGACTGGTAATCCGCATATCGCGGGATCCAGTCCCAGGCACGGCAGACGCATATTCGATGGAAGTGAGGATGCTCAAGACTCGCGTGTACTTCAATTTTTGGCGCAGGTTTCAAAGCTATCTGCATTAAATTTCGGGAGCTCTCCACTACGGCGTTTTTTGAGAATGATTTCGTGGTTTAACGCTGTTTAACTCAACAGTTACTGTTATTGAACTTCGTCTTCCGGGCTAGAATGCTATAGCTTGATTTGGCTCTACTTGAATCGGCTTCTCAATTGCTATTCGTCCTTCGTATCTTAGTGCATACGTCGACCATGCCGCAAGGACAGATATGTCCAGTATTATTATCTGGAAATTACGCGCAAAAAATCATGACATAATAAAGAGGAACACTGCAGTACAGGGCTCTGGAAGGGAATTCCGTGTGCGTAACATACACCCTGTAAAATTATTTTAGAGTACCTACTGTAAAAATACTTCCAAATCAGCCCCTATGTATAGTTTTGCGAATTCGCAAAGTAGAATTACTTCGCGTCGGTAAGGTGACACGTCAGCCGGACCACATGCTGCTGCTGCTGCTGCTGCCGCCGCCGCCGCCGATGATTATGATGATGATGATGATGATGATGATGGAAAATGGAATGTAAGCTCTATGCTGTGGATAGGTCTTTAAACTACCCACGCATTGCGCAACTAGCATGTTTCGATGCCTGGTGAGATTCTGTGCTTTTGTTATGAATTGTTACATGTTGTTATGACACATCTCGCGGTACTTCACATTTACATGATGTCTTTATTTTGCGAAGGAATTTCGAGTCTAGACGTAGAACACCTGCTTGACACGCATTAGTCTTCGACTCGACACCCACTATAGAACTAAGCGTTCCCCCCCCCCCCCCCCCCCCGTTTTTTTTACTTGCGCATTTCACAATTTTTAACCCATCAACAACGCTGCTGTTTCGTTCACAACGAACGAAACCACCACCGACTTTGAAACTGAAATTTCTGTGAAGTAGGTAGTTACCGCTATTGCGTTTTAATTTGCTGCAGCTGAAAGCTTGGAGCAGTATGTTATATAGACAGATAGTGTGACGTCCAGAAACCACCATATGCTTATGAGAGATGCTGTAGTGGAGGGCTCCAGAAATTTCGACCACCTAGGGTTCTTTAACATGAACCAAACTCTGAGCACACGGGCCAACAGCGTTGTCGCCTCCATAGAAGAACCATTTTGTTCAGAGGGGATGTAAACTGTAAGCTAGCAACCATTAAAAAGCAGAAAGAAGAGACACTAGATCTGATAATATTTTCTCGCAGTTAGAACAAGGGGTAAAAAATGTGAAAAGAGGAAGTAAATAAAACACTGCTTACCCCGTTAGCAGCAGCATCAAATCTGAATCCCACATTTCCACATGTGCTTGCGTTGGCTTGTATATCTGACGAAATTCACGAGCGTACTATATGCATTTACATTTCCGTTATCCCATAATACCAAAAAGGACTCGTTCGCCTGTAACGTGTTTTTCCTTATCATATGATACGTTGGAGGTTTTTATACTTACCGTGTGCGAAATATCAACCCTTTTTAAGTCTATAGAGCCTGGTGGTACAAGCTACTGAAGGATTTCACTTATCTGTGGGCAGTCGAATAGACATCTGATAAATTGCACAAAGTAATGCGAGAGACCACACGCTTTTCATCAGTATATATTCTGGCTTTGCGTGCCCCATTCCCAAAAGAGAGCTACAATATGGATATATATTTCCAGTTGCTGTTTTTATGTCATAGATAAGCACAAATATTATGAAATGTATCTACAAGATAAGGAAAAAAGAATAATATATCTCCTGAGGAAACCTTCAGCCCCGACTTACAAGACTCAGAGCCAGGATCAGGAGCAAAACCAATAAAGCATAATAATTAAAAAAATATTTATTTGTCATCACCCACTATGCCGGTGAAATTGAACCTCCAAATACTTTAACATGAATATTAGGAAAAAAAGTTAATACTAATGCTAGTAGTGCATGTAACAGTTTTTGCACAATCTACATTGTGACATTTAAAAATTGTGACATTCTTTGCACAAGAAGCGCACTCAATTTATGCATAATGCTAAGACTCACCATTTTGTTTAACGTTCTTTTTTTAAACAAGACACGCGCTGCATTTGATTGGCGAGCATGAAGGAAGGGTAAGTGTGCATCACAGTAAAAAATACTTGAGAATTAAGTTTTAGTAGCACAGTCCGTTGTTTGTCTTGTTACCGTCAATAAAATAGTGCGTAAATCTTATGACCTTTACCCTTTTAGATATCTGTTTGACACAGTGTGTCTTTTATTTGTCTTTTATTTCGCGAAACAAAGGTGAAAATAGTGAGTGTTGTGCTTGAGGTATCACACAGGTACTCAGTTGGTAAGTGCTGACGAAAGGAAATAATTTTAAGAGTCCTTTTTCCGGAAAGGGAGCTGGCACGTACCCTATATTATGTTATTATGTGGCAATATATATATATATATATATATATATATATATATATATATATATATATATATAAAATATATATATATATATATATATATATATATATATATATATATATATATATATATATATATATATATATATTGTGACGAGGTTTCTTAGTCGATAACGACAACGGCAAGACAGCGTGAAGAACCGTCCAGCAGAGATCAGCACAGCAGCGAGCCGAAGCACGAGCCGAGAGAGCCGGGCGTTGGCGATGCTGCTCGCCGCAGGCACATCTTCTTCTTCACAATCGCCCCCGCTGAAAAAGGAGCCATCCTGGCGACTTAAGAAGTTTCAGGCAGAGACTCATGGTATGGTTTCAGTCGGGAAACATGGACGATGTCATGTGCACGCCGGTGCATGTCGTCCGATTGGGAAACTGGTTTAATTAGGAAATTAACCGGAGAGGTTTTCTCCAAAACGGTGTAAGGCCCCTCGTACCGGGGGACAAGTTTCGAGGAGAGTCCCGGTGTTTGGTGTGGAATGGCGAGCCACACAAGAGACCCTGGGGCATAGCTGGGATCTGAAAGAGTGGTCCTACGGTGTTCTTTCCGGCGTTGCTGCTCTTTTGAGGGGAACGCACGTGCGAGCTGGCGGCACTCTTCGGCTTGTCGAGAAGCATCAGAGACAGGTGGGCACTCGGAAGCATGAGGACGGTAGGGTAGTAGGGTGTCGATTGTATGGGAAGGCTCGCGTCCATAAAGAAGTAAGAAAGGTGAGAATACCGTTGTGGTTTGAACTGCGGTGTTATATGCGAATGTGACGTATGGGAGAACACGGTCCCAGTTGCTGTGATCAGATGCCACGTACATAGAGAGCATATCACCCAGCGTGCGGTTGAACCGTTCCGTTAGCCCGTTAGTCTGCGGGTGGTATGCTGTCGTTTTCCGATGAATTACCTGGCATTCCGAAAGCAGAGTTTCGACGACCTCGGACAGGAAAGCGCGGCCTCTGTCACTAAGGAGCTCTCGAGGTGGACCATGTCGAAGGATAAAGCGTTGCAAAATGAAAGAGGCGACATCCTGAGCTGTAGCGCTCGGCAAAGCGGCTGTTTCGGCGTAGCGTGTCAGGTGGTCAACCGCCGCTATAATCCACCGATTACCATCTGGTGTCAATGGAAGGGGACCGTAGAGGTCAACGCCGACGCGATCAAATGGCTTGGCAGCGCACGGAAGTGGCTGCAATGCGCCGGTCGCTCGTGGCGCTGTTGATTGCGTCGCTGGCAGTCAGGACAGCACTGCACGAATTCGCGGACAAAATTGTACATGCCGTGCCAGTAATAGCGATGGCGAAGGCGTTCATATGTTTTGAACACCCCGGCGTGACCACATTGCGGATCGTCGTGAAGAGAGGCACATACTTGAGATCGTAAAGTGCGTGGAATGACCAGAAGCCACCGGCGGCCATCGGGAGCGTAGTTGCGTCGATGAAGGAGTTGATCGCGGATGGCGAAATGGAAAGCTTCACGTCGGAGGGATCGAGATATTGGAAGGTTGGGCGTGCCAGATAGACATTCGATAAGAGATGCGATCCACGGGTCACGACGTTGTTCGGTGGCAATCGAGTCGATATTTAGCGATGACAAGTTCTCGAGGCGAGTGTTTCCGCACGTCGGATCTGGTGATAAAGGTGAGTGAGACAGGGCATCAGCGTCAGAGTGTTTGCGTCCGCAGCGGTATACGACGCGAATGTCGTACTCCTGAATGCGGAGTGCCCATCGCGCAAGGCGGCCAGAAGGGTCTTTCAAATTGGAGATCCAGAAAGCGCGTGGTGATTAGTTACTAGATCGAACGGGCGGCCGTATAAGTACGGCCGGAACTTTCCAAGCGCCCACACTAGAGCCAAACACTCTTTTTCTGTCACGCTGTAATTAGTTTCGGCTTTCGTCAGAGTGCGGCTAGCGTAGGCTACAACGTATTCTGAATAGCCGGGCTTTCGTTGAGCGAGGACCGCGCCTAGCCCGACGCCGCTGGCGTCGGTGTGCACTTCGGTAGGAGCCGTCGGGTCGAAGTGGCGAAGAATAGGTGGGGAAGTGAGCAGACGGCGCAGAGTAGTGAAGGCAACATCACATGCAGGGGACCAGGAGGTGAGGTTCACGTCACCGCAAAGAAGCTGGGTTAATGGTGACATGATAGATGCGAAATTGCGAACAAAGCGCCGGAAATACGAGCATAGGCCTACAAAACTGCGAAGGTCTCTCATGGTCGTCAGCTTGGGAAATTCTGCGACTGCTCCAAGTTCTGCCGGGTCAGGTAATACGCCGTGTTTGGACACGATGTGGCCTAGTATGACGAGCTCGCGTGCAGCGAAGCGGCATTTTTTCAGGTTAAGCTGCAGGCCAGCGTTGGTCAGGCAAGTCAAAACGTATCAGAGGTGAAGGAGGTGCGTAGGAAAATCATGGGAGAAAACCACGACATCGTCAAGGTAACAGAGGCACATTTTCCACTTGAGGCCACGTAGCGTATTATCCATAAGACGTTCAAACGTGGCGGGCGCGTTACAAAGCCCAAAGGGCATGACGTTAAACTCGTATAGTCCGTCTGGTGTAATAAATGCCGTTTTTTTGGCGATCGCCTTCAGCCATTGGGACTTGCCAATAGCCGGACCGCAAATCTAGCGACGAGAAAAATTCCACCCCGTGAAGGGTGTCGACGGCGTCGTCAATGCGCGGCAAAGGATAGACGTCCTTGCGGGTTATCTTGTTCAAACAACGATAGTCCACGCAAAATCGGATAGATCCATCTTTCCTACGCACGAGGACGACAGGAGAAGCCCAGGGACTGTGAGATGGTCAAATGACGTCTCTACAAAACATATCTTCGACTTGATTGTTGAAGACGCGGCGCTCTTCAGCGGAGACACGGTATGGTCTTTGACGCAGTGGCTGGTGTAGGCCAGTGTCAACATGATGTTTGACTTGTGACGTGCGGCCCAGTTGAGGCTGCGACACATCGAAAGAACTCCTGAACTCTTGCAGAAGATCCAGCAGGTCGGCATGTTCGGTGGGAGTGAGAGTGTCGGTAATAGCGCTAGAAAACGTATCCTTGGACGACTCCTCGAGTGCCGACAATAATTTTGGGTTGTCGCAGTAGTCATCCGGGACATCAACCAAAAACGAAGGGTCGATATCCTGCACGCGGCCGAGACATTCGCCCGCAAGCAAAGTGACAGGTGTGGAAAGCGGATTGCTTACGAACATATTGCTTCTTCCGGGGGCAAGGTCAATTGTTGCAAAAGGCAGCGGCAGAGCTCGACGACTCTAAGATATCAGAAGGCATAAAAAGGCATGCAGCGTCAGTGTAGGCGTTGCATGAAACGGGAACAAGGGCAAAATTTCCAGGTGGAATATCGGTATCTTCGTGAACGAGCAACTTTGCCGGCTGATGAAGAGCGTCAAGTAATGAGACATCACACAATGGTGAAAACTCAACTTCGGCGCGAGCGCAGTCGATGACGGCATTAAGCGGGATAGGAAGTCCCACCCGAGGATGACGTCATGCGAACAGACAGCGAGAACAATAAATTTCACAATGTAAAGATTGCCTTCGATGGACACTCTTGCAGTGCAGGCTGCGAGAGGCGTTACTTGCTGTGCGCTTGCGGTGTGGAGCGACAGTCCCGAAAGCGGCATCGTGACTTTGCGCAATAAATGGCAGAGATTAGCGGCAATTACAGAAACAGCTGCGCCTGTGTCCACAAGGGCGAAAGTACAATAACCTTCAACAGTTACTGCGACCACGTTAGCAGGAGAGGAGCGAGGGCTTAGACAGTTCGAAAACGGCTCAGTTCTTGCCTCTCGAACTGCGAAGTGCTTAGTTTTCCTGTTCGGAAGGTCCGGGATGGCGATGCATGGGGGAGGACGATCGCCGACGAGGAGACGGTGCGCGCTGCGGCTGGAAGTCAAGGTGGTCAGTAGGGGCATAGCGAGGTGACGAGACCGGCCCGTATTGGTCGAAGGGTTGGCTGCCGGGTTGCGACGACCGGGCATAGTTGCCGAACGTCTGAGGTCGATGGCGGCAGTAGCGGGCAACGTGTCCGGGAGTGAAGCAGGCGTAGCAAATCGGTCGGTTATCGGGCGTCCTCCATGGATTGGCGACTGGTGGTGCCGCCAAAGGTGTAGTATAAGCAGCCGGGTGTGCGCGCTGTGAGCACGTGGTGTAGGACGGTTGCGGAAGCCTACGCACAGCGTCTGCATATGTCAGCGGGGTGGCTACGGGCTGCATCTCTTGCGAACAGGTGACAGGAGGAGCCACAGGCTGCGCTGCATAGGTTAGGGGCGCGGCCACAGGCTGAATCACTGGCGGATAGGCGACAGGGGCACCTACCGGCTGTGCGACACGCGGGCAGTGGACACGGCTAGATAGAGGCGGCTCGTAGTTTGCAAAGGGAACAGCTTGTGCAACCTCTTCCGATATAGCAGTGCGAAGCGGGGCGGGCAGACGGGTGGTGGTCTCATGAGCAAGAGGCACTAAAGAAAGTTGGCAGGTGACTTCCTCACGGACGAAGGCTCGGACTTGCTGAAGCAATGGTGAATTGTCAGGCATGGTGTCGAAACTGGACAGCGACTCACCACCACGCTGAGGTTGTCGAGTCAGAGAGCGTTGCTTCTTCAACTCGTCGTAGCTCTGGCATAGGCTGACGACTCTAGAAACTGTGCTCGGATTTCTAGAATAGAATAGATAGATTTATTTCCAGAAATACAAAGATTCTGGCGGATACCATCGACTAAAAGCTGTTGTCAAACAGCTTGACGGGGTCGATGGTCCGTTACAAGGCATAGGTGGCAAATGTACACAACAATATCTGAAATTATTGAAAAACAATGTAAACAAAAATTCAATGCAGAAGAAGACAGGAAATCATACACAATTTGCTCTGACAAGTGAAACATAGAAAACAATAATAGTAATACGTTAAGTCATCACATGTTAACAAAGAGAGTCCTGAGTTCCTTGGCTGAGAAGCACTTGACGTCTTTGTATTTATTTAAAATATGCGGCAAGTTGTGCTCTAATGATTGTAGCCTATAATTATTGCGAAATCTAGGAACATACCACATGTCACTGTTTCTAGTATTGGCGGAAGTGATTCTAGGTGTCAACGATGCAGTAGACGCAAGAAAATTATGAAGATATTTTTGGAGAAATAGAAGGAATAAAGTAGGCGAAAAGTGTAAAGATGTTCTATTTTAATGATTCTATGATTTAGGAAAGCTGGCCGTGTTGTCTCTAAGAAGCCCATATTGTCAATGTGCCGAATCATCCTTTTTTGCAGTAAAAATAATTTCATAATGTTTGTTTTCCCAGTAGTCCCCCAGACTAAGCTACAATAACTTAAATGAGAAACGAATAGAGCATAATAAATGTTAAGTTTTGCTTTCGGTGGAAGAAGATACCTACATCTAGATAAAGCACCTGTTATAGCTGACAGTTTTTTACAGATATTTTCTACGTGTTTATCCCAAGTAAGATGCGAAGAAAAAGTCAAGAGCATTTGAAATGCACCATCGTCGATGCCCTTCAGGATGTGTTTGTCCTTGTCCGACTCGGGCATCGTGTCATTCGCGCGTCGACAGAGGTCGACGACATCCTCTATATAGCTGGTGAAATTTTCGCCAGTCTGCTGAGAGCGGACGCGCAAGCGCTGTTCTGCCCGCTGCTTGCGGGCAGCCGGCCGACCAAACACTTCAGCACATGACGTCTTTAAGACGCTCCATGTGGGGATGTTGTGTTAGTGGTTGTTAAACCACAATTCTGCGACGCCGGTGAGATAAAATATGACATGGCCGAGCTTGTCGGCTTCATCCCACTTGTTATTGGCGCTCACCAGCTCGTAGTGCTCAAGCCAGTCTTCCACGTCGGTCCCATCCGCACCGCTGAAGACCTTCGGGTCCCGTAGCCTAGGATGGCCGGGGCAGTTGAACTGGGGCGACGATGCCGATGGGTTGGCGTTGTCAGTCATGACGGGCAGTAGCGTCCACCTTCGCAGTTCCAGGGTGTAGCGACGCGGATGAAGAGCACTCTCCACCAAATGTGACTAGGTTTATTAGTCGATAACGACAACGGCAAGACAGCGTGAAGAACCATCCAGCAGAGATCAGCACAGCCGCGAGCCAAAGCACGAGCCGCGAGAGCCGGGCGTTGGCGATGCTGCTCGCCACAGGCACACCTTTTTCTTCACACAAATAATACCGACCATTTGCGTATCGATTCCGCACTTTCCCTCACTTACTGTTTATACAACTAAAGCTTGGGCTTAAAAATATGTCTTTTTCATTTTCATACTCGCCACGAATTTCTCGCTTACATGATACCTGTTTTATGAAGTAGTGTTCGTGTGCAAAGCTATATTATTTGCTGATGTGTGCACCGAATTCCGCGTTGCAAAAAAAGCGTCACTATTTCGATTATTGCAACGTAAGTGCAGGCAGACGAATACTTGCTGCAACAAGCACGTGCATATTGAGCAAACATGCAATACTTATCAGCAGAATGGCAATTCAATTGTTGCAATGTATTCGAAAAATGCACGTTCGGTAGGTGCCGCAGAGGTCACACTCAGATCTATAGGAGAAATATACGCCAGGTGGTCGAAATTTTCGGAGCCCTCTCCAACAGGATGCCTGCAAACTATGCAGGCTATATTGGCAAGTCATACTATGTAGATTAGAAGGAGACACGTAGATAGTACCTGACGTGATATCCGAAAGTTTCGGGATCGACGCCCAGAGGTGGTAATATCATTTCTATGTGGCGAAGATAACATAGGCTAGTGTGCTTAGATTTAGCTGCACGCCAGGGAACACCAGAGGGTCAGAACTACCGAAGGACCCCGCTACGGCGTGTCTGGTATACGTACAATTGTGCGCGGGCGAAAGCTTTGCTAAAACTGCTGGTTCGATCAGTTGGTTCATGATTCGTATATCAGCTCTAAAAGACGAAACAATTAGGAAAGAAAACACAGACATACACAGTGCTCAATTCATAACTGACTTATTACTTCGAATGCAAGGCTGGATGGAGGACGGAGCTGTACGGAAGGGTCAAGCCCGTGCAGTCTTGTACGTCGTATGCTTGGTGTGTTCCACTCAGTCAGTGTGAGACTGCGGGCCAGTTGACGAATCTGCCTTGCCACGCCCACTCTTGAAAGCGGAATTGGAACGCTATTTGCTTCTTCATGTGTAGTGCGAGCAGCATGATCTGCAGAGTCATTTCCGCTTATACCACAATGCCCAGGTAACCATTGAAAGACGATGTCGTGGCCTTTTTGCATTTAGAGGGGTGAAGTCTCACGGTTTTGTAGGTAAACTGGTCGGGGCGTCCGCGTCGGAGAACTGACAGCAAGAACTGTAACGCTGGTTTTGAGTCAGAAAACATGGCCCATTTACTTGAGAGAAAGAGAGAGAGTTTTTTATAGAAATGCAGAGAATTTAGCCGGCATGTAAAATTCGCTGACCCACTACTCTGCGTGGGGAAGGGGATTGAGGACTGAAAGTACAAATAAATATAGAGAGAGAAAAAATGACAAATTGTGAATATGGATGATAGGATAAAAAGAAATAAAGGAAAATGCTACTTCTTTGACCGTTGAATGAGGACGTGCGTTAATAGTTTTTTCGTGGTGTCAAGCTACAGCTACAGCTTGTCTAGCTGACCGATGCTGTCCAAGTACGCAAACAAAAGTTTCATAGCACGCCTCTGTAAAGTGGGGCAGGCTAAAGGTCCCTCTACACAGTCAAGGGAGAAAGTTCTCTCGGTTATAGATTGCATGCAATGTTCATAAAGTGCACGCTTCTCAGCATACGCTCTACACTCAAACAATATATGTTCCACAGATTCGATGGAGCCACAGTTGTTGCAATAAGGACTCGCTGACTGACCGAAGCTGTATTGTAGGCTGTTAACATAGGCACTGTTTAGACGTAGACGATGGTATAGCGTGTCCATATGGCGAGGAATTTCGAATGAGAGTCTTGTTCTCAGAAAGGGGTCGATTGAGTGAAGGAAGGCATAATGATGTGCCGGAAGGTTCCAGCGCCTCTCATTTTCTTCATTCGCAAGTGTTTTGGCCATTTGGGTTGCATCTAATTTAGTTGAATAGGTTCATCTGTAATTGCGGTGTGGAACCCCCTTGCGTGCTGCTTCATCTGCTTTTTCGTTGGCGGAAATTCCACACTGAGCACGTATTACTGAAATGTGATAGAGTTCCCTTCGGTCACAGCAAGATTATGTAGATATGCTGTGTCGAACGAAATGAGGTGACAATTTGTTTCCTTTAGGAGGTTGAATAATATCTGTAGTGCTCCTTTGGAGTCGGTGAAAATTACCCATTGGTCTGGCGTTCAGCGCAAGATGTAAAGGACAGCTTCTTTGATACCATGAAGTTCTGCTGCTATCGAGGATGCCTTCCATTGCAGTCGACAGGATAGCATTTGTCTTGTAGAAGAGATATAAAGTCAATAGGCGGAAGTCTCCTGCTACTATTCTAGTTCGAAGTGTCTTCACCTGAAGAGACCAGGAAAGATTTCTGTCGATGATGATTCCCAGGCATGTTTGAGACCGTACATAGGTCAGCAGCCGTCCACGGAAGAGTAGCGCATACTTGCTCATTTTCTTTTTCGTGAAAGCGATGGCTGTGCTATTTTCTGGTGAAAGGTGCATGCCTTGGGGCGCTACATATGTGGAGATGTTCTGCAAAGCTTTTTGAAGTCACTGTTTTGTTATGTAACATGACCTTGAAGCGCTCCAGATGGAGATGCCATCAGCGAAAATTGTGATGTGTACTCCTCGAGGGAGTAATTTGTTATGTGTACGAGGGTAAGGTTGAAAAGGACCGGGCTGAGCACGGCACCCTGGGGTACACCTTTCTCTACTGTATAGAGCTGTGTGGGACCATTTGGAGTGCTCATATATGTTTTCCGCTCTTCTAGATAGTTTTCAGACCATTTGTATAGATTCCCTCCTTGGCCAAGATCTTTTATGGTTGCGAGAATGGCATGGTGAAAGACTGAATCGAAAGCTGCCTTGATGTCAAGAAATACGGCTGTCGGGATTTGTCCTGCCGAGAGGTCCTCTTAAGGGAAGAGAAAAGTGCGATGACTTTGTCGATAGCCGACTTGCCTTGGCGGAACCCATTCATTTCTTGCGGAAACTCGTTGCTGCTTTCTATGAACCAGGTCAAGCATTTGGGAGTCATTCGCTCCATGAGTTTGCCAACGCAACTCAGTAGGGCGACAGGCCGGAAAGAAGTGTAGCTTGTTGGCTGCTTACCAGGTTTCAAAATGGGCCCTATTTTCGCCAGCTTCCACTCAGCGGGTACCACTCCAGACATCCACGAGGAATTATAATATTCTAGGAGTCGTAGGTGGGACGCATGGGGTAGCTATGCAATGGCTTCATAGGTAACTTCGTCATGGCCAGGTGATGTGCGCCTGTTTGACTCACCAATGGCAGTGTTCAGTTCCTCAATTGTAAAAGGTTGATTGATTGATTTGTAGTGTTTAACGTCCCAAAACCACCATATGATTATGAGAGACGCCGTAGTGGAGGGCTCCGGAAATTTTGACCACCTGGGGTTCTTTAACGTGCACCCAAATCTGAGCACACGGGCCTCGACATTTCCGCCTCCATCGGAAATGCTCAATTGTAAAAAGGTATGTCTAGCGCTAGAACTGCCACCTGTGAGTTGCCAGGCTGGTTACCTGCAGATGCGGTCCAAAGCGTTGAATTTGTTGATAGTAGTGCGCAATATCCTTCCGAGAGCTCTTTGAGGGATTTTCGTTCGTGCAGGGAGAGTGCGGCGAAAGGGTGAAGCTGCTGGAGTGGCATGCGCATGCCTCTAAAAACCCGCCAAATTTCGAACAATGGTTGGCGAACATCTAGTGTTGAGCAAAAGTCACGCCATCATTGCCAGCTAAGTTTATCCAGGTAGCGCTGAATATGACGCTTTGTCCGTCGACAGGCTTGGAGGCCTTCTGAACTCTTCGTGCGCAGAACTTTCCGTTCAGCTCGCTTGAGAATAGCACACAGTCTTTCAAGCTCCTTCCTCATCATTTGATAGAAATCTGTCGTTTTTAGTTGAAACGCGTGTGCATTCTTTTAGGCAACGAGCCATCGTAGCGAGTAATTCATCATCCTTTGTAGCGGCAGTGATTCCCTTTCCTGCTGTGTCTTTGTACGCATTCCAATCTGTGGATCTCATGACGGTTCATTTTGATGATTTGTGGGGTTTAACGTCCCAAAACCACCATTTGATTATGAGAGACGCCGTAGTGGAGGACTCCGGAAATTTCGACCACCAGGGGTTCTTTAACGTGCACCCAAATCTGAGCACACGGGCCTACAACATTTCCGCCTCCATCGGAAATGCAGCCGCCGCAGCCGGGATTCGAACCCGCGACCTGCGGGTCAGCAGCCGAGTACCTTAGCCACTAGACCACCGCGGCGGGGCTTGACGGTTCACTTTTATGTCATATTTACACCAGTAGCTGATGTCATGATGCCCATTTACTTGGTCTTTCTTTAGGATTGATAAGTTCCAGTGCACTGAGCAGAGCCTCGAGTTCTGCCGTCGTGGACGTTGTCACATGTGAAGTCTTAAAACTCCAAGTTACCGACGTGAAGCTTTGCTTCTCTGTCGCCTTTGACTGGGAGTTGCTTTCACAAAAGCCTACATCATGTTAATTGGAATCACTGACAGTGCGGCGTGCGAGTTTCGCGTCACCAATGGAAATATCGAACACCTACTGTGCCACTGTCCTCGATTTGCCTCAGACAGAAAAGTACTTGCCAGCGCGATGCGGTGACTGGATGATCAGCTTCTTTTTGTGCAAGTGCTATTACAGCAACGTCCACATCGCTGGACAGCCGACAAGGCCGTGAAAGCCCTGCTGTGCTTCCTGAGAAAGACAGGCTTGTGTGAACGCCTCTGACATGTGTTGGAGTGGAGCTCTACACGCTGTAGTGAAGTTACTGTGAGTCTCTCTTTTTTCCCTCTCATCCCTCTTTTTCATCTCCTTTCCTAATCTCCCAGTGTAGGGTAGCCAACCGGATGTCTTTCTGGTTAACCTCCCTGCCTTTTCCCTTTTGTTGCTTCCTCCTCCACGAATGCAAGGCCTGTTTGAAGGCACGCATCGAAGCAACAGAAATGCAGCAGTAGGAACAGAACGATGGAAAACCATGCGACAAGTGCTTGTCACTATTTCACTTCTTTTTCGTATCGGTGGTGTACATAGCAATTTAAGATTTTTTTATCTGCACTGTTACCTTTGGTTAATAGTCGTTTACGGCGAACACTTGTCAAGTTGTACTCTATCGTCATTTTCATCATGACATTTATCTGTTGCTTCGATGCGTGCCTTCAAAAAGGCCTTTCGTTCAAAGTAATACATTTCTTGTAAGAGTAGCTCTGTGCGTGTGTGTTCCTTCCAAAGTATTTAGTTTTTTTTGCGCTGGTAAATCCATCGTAAGCAAGACTTGGGACAATATTATTTGTTCTCAGCAATTTTAGGCTAGGTGTATGTTGACTTAGACAAAAACTAACCACCTCAGTAGCTGTATTGTGGGGGTGTAATCAATGCGCTTGCTCAGACGGGACATGACGTTATAGAATCGACAGCAGACATTCAAATATGCACCTTGCATGCAGCGTTCTATATCTAATATAGGGGAGTATAATCTGCTGAGATATTTTGCACAGATTATCCGCAAAACGTCAATGCAATAAAAGAGACACTGTTAGTGATACCTGCATACGCGCGGCAGGGACAGCGTGATACGAACGGCACAGCCACACAGTTCAGCCGACGCAGTGGTGCAAGTCAGTGGCGGACAGGCATAGCAGAACCTCCTCTTCAAAGGCTAATCCTTTGCTGGAAATAATTCCCACTGTTCGAGATGACATCGGGAGACTCGAACAGGCTGAGCTTCCACCTGTCGCTGATGCATGCCGATCAACTGTATTCCCTGGAGGACGAAACTACTCTACCAATTCCGCACATCAGGGGAATGCCTCAGACAGAGGCCGTCACCAGTATCGTCAGACATATTGCCGCTATTCCAGTGTTGCAAGTTCGCCTCGAATGCATATGTAGGACATACTTGTGCCTTATGGAGAAAGGCGTCCTTGGTCCCTGGGTTGTATATCAACTCAGGGGGGCTCAAGTTCAAGCTGATGCGAATTTCGTGATCAGCTATTTAGAGAATCGTGATTTGAACCGCGGATTCGTTCATTCCATGGACAGAAGCTCAGGGTGCATTCACATGTGTGCATTGGTGCTGGAAAGTTACACCGCGAGTGCTGGTTTTCATGTCTATTGCTTCTGCTTGAGGCCGTTGTGGGGGTGTGTGGCAGTCTATGGACATCCTAAAGAATATTTCTTCGGATCAAGCCAACTTATCAACAAGATGCTTAGGAACAATCCCCAAGTCACCAGATGTGGCGTTTACGCGGAATTGGAGACGGTGCATCGAGTTGTCACCTGCCTGTATATACATACCTGATGTCGCTTCGTTCTGCCAACACAGCCACTTTGGGTACCAGCCAGTGAAGACGTGTTTAATTGTGAGTAAACATCTCGCTTAATATAATGCGAACATTGCTGTAGTCCCGCGGCGAAAAGGTGGCTAATAGAGCCCTCTTGTATGTTTCGTACAGCTGTTGTAGCTGTTTCAGTAGCTCTAAATACGGCACTAAGGTCTGCGCTAATGTCGGTCTTCAGTAGGTGTTCCTGCAGTTTTGTTTCTTGCACTTTATGTAGTTGTAGTAGCTCAAAATCTTGGGAAGGGCGTAGCATGAAATAACCCAGTCAATCACGCTGCAATCCCGCTCTTGCTGAAGCTGTCCGCTATCTCTTTTGCGACGGGTGTATCAGCCGAATATTTAGGAAACGTTTGTCACAATCTTTGAATATATGCTACTGCAATGCTTTGCGATTTCCGTAGTTATTATTTTAAACCATGCTAATTTTATTTGACCTTCATTTTTAGCACCATTAGCCTTGTTTCAGACCTCCGTTGACCCCTGCTGACCACGCGACATGAGAGCGGATGAGTATAAAGCCCACAGCTTCTAGAAGAATTTGTGCTTAAAAAAATGTGTGGTACATACAAAATGTGACGTCATGTCGTTTGTGGATGGATAGCGGCATGCGCTGAAGCGATTTCATGGTGCTGATTTTGATTCAATAGCCATGTAGTTTTGAAGCATTGTGGGGCTTCATAAATGCGTGATACTTTAAGAGGTAGTGAATCAAAATGCATTAGCGATGCATACCTGACGAGTCTCGGTGGTGAATTTATTTTTGCAATTGGCCACTGACGCCACGGTAGCAGATGAACATACACGCTGCTGGCCGAGTTCTTACTGGTAGAGCGACATTTTATAGCGCTAATGAATGATAACGTAAGAGAAAGAAATACCTGAAGACAAATTTATTAGAGGCAATGAAACTGTGGGGCCTGCATAATACTCCCGATGTGCAGACGCGTCACCAACTTTGAACAGGCTGCATGTGATGTATAAAAGCAACGGTTTAAGCAAGGTGTGTACCGCAATATATACTAAATGGACGTTTGGCAACGCAGACAAATCGATCTCTAGCAATCGGAATGCCTCTGGTGTTCGCGTGTCATTTAATTTACTTCTGCGAAGGACCCTCGCGTCACAGAATATTAAGTCCCAAGAGCAGGTTCTTCAATGCGCCGAAAGATGCACAGCTAAATCATTCTTCAAATTGTTCGCGTGTGCACTCATGTGGTTATTGATGCATCTGCTCCTTCGTCCTACATAAGGTATCGCAGTTTTAAATGTTGTAGTGTGTGTTATAGCTCATTTCTTTAACAAGTCACTATATCTCAGTAATACTGTCATCATTTCTGAAAACAAAGATGGTATTTTGCAATGGCTTGTGCGTAGCACCTTGCTGCCTTACTATTCCTTCGGAAGGAAATAAAGGTGTTGACAGCTGCCTTATGGTCTTGCAAGAATTTAAATGTAAGAAGACATTTCAAATGAGATGAATGGTATGTGTCGTTTTATAGATTCAGAGAATGACCTTGCATTACAAGTTTTTAAAGTCAGCGGTGAAGAACTCGCCTCGTAATTACCTCTAGAAATACGCTGTATTTGTAGATTGTAGCGTAAAATGTTTTTGAGGACCAGGTTTGCTTGTTTACTGTGCCGATATAGCAAAAAGAACTTCTACTTTACGAGCCTGTCTACTTTATTCTAGTGAAGAGGCTGACAGCCATGTGGTGTCTGGGAGGTTCACTTGGGAAGCATTTCGAGCGCAAAGTTTCGGGGTAGCTTCGCATATCAATTTACTCGCCTTTCCAAAGCCGGCTACGCTTATCAGGTCGTTGCGCCTCCAGCGGGATCTCTGCAGCACAAGCTAAACGCAGGGGCGTTTGGAAAAGAAGCTACAGTTCATTAAAAGAGCGCCCAACAGCCGATAGTTCTGTCTTAGCTGCATAGTATGAAGAATAATTCTAAAAAATAAGCGGTTTACAGTTGCAATGCACCTTTTGCATGTCCCGCACCCATCAAGCTGGCCCAAATGTGACATCAATTTATCGGCGTCTTCAAGACTGGCTACAGTGTTAAGCAAAGCGAATCGGCGTTAGAGTGGTGGTGTGTATGCACTACTCCGAATATGTGTTAAATACTACGTCTAAGACCAACGGATAGATGCCTAAACGATCGTATTAGGAAATACGTTAACAATTTAAAGATTTCACATTCATCGAAGAAGCTGCTCTTGTTAGCCGGCATTCTACGATGCGAGGATCCTTCAGAGATGAAGATCAAATTGCACGGGAATTTCAAAAGGCCTTCAATATAAGAGAGAAAATTCTAATTGTGTGGTTGAAACGTGTATTTCACTGTACAGCTTAGAACACATATTTCAATATTTCATTCTGTATGTCCCTCTGGTCTGTCCTATTTTGATGATGCTTTTACGCCTCGGAAGTAGCATACATGTGTCACACTTTTCTTCTTTATAATAACGTTATGAGTTAGCACCTGTCCCGTCGACATGCCTTTGTTTCTTTTCAGCAAAGGTGTGAAGTACACCATAGGTGTTAAGCACATTGGTATAGTATTTTCACCCGAGTGGCAGCAATGGAGTCTTTATCTATATTTCCTTCATTTCTTTCCTTTTCCAGCATCAAGAGGAAGTCTCGAGAGGAAGAACAAGGAACTCACTGGAATGCTCAGAACTATGACGATGCTCCTCCAAGACAAAGTTGTCCCCAGCATGATGCGGAGCCGAATCGAACTTGTACTTATGACCTTGTGACCCACTATCCCAACATTATGTCCACGTTTCCCCTAAACTATTAAAAAATCATCGTGATTTGGTACGTGAAAGTGAAGGTTTGGCAGATCATTTGCAAACTGATCATTTCTTCGATGTGTTCTGTATAATCGCATGACGCGGCGGAACTTTCACAACTTGTAAAACCGTCTGCATTGACTCATTCTGGCAACTATAACAAGTGATTGCAGCTTGTTAACCAGGTATATTGCAAAGCGGCACTTCATCAACTGTTGTACACTATTGAGCACAATAGGTGGTGCTTATATTACGAAGTCTCTTGCTACGGCACGCATAGAAAATATATTGAGCCCTTAGTTGGTTTGCTTCACGGTCTTTATTTTCTACACTGCTGGCTTGTCTAATGCATAAATCTATAGGCTTAATTGTAGGCAGCACGCATAGTTGAATAACGTCTTGTCATATAACTTACTCTCAATGAAGTTGAACCTTTGGTCTTCAAAGCATGAATTCTTAGTCGACACGGTTGGCAAATTCTTTATTTTCACTGGTTTCAAAATAATCACAAGACCACTGTTGCCGGCACATGCCTTCTTACTTTATTAAATTGTAAATTCAATGTATCGCCTTATGTTTTTCACCATGTTTTTCATAATCATTCATTTATATGGTTCATTAAGAAATGTGAAAATATTGTGATTTTAAAGGCTGCGAGTACGAAATAGTGTATTCATTAAACAGTGTGACTAGAGGTGGTGAATGCTGTCTGTAATGGCATAATTTTTTTTTACCTTTCTTACAAAAATTAATACTCAACGCTATTTGCAGTGCTTGCGGCTTCGTCTTGTGTGCAAAACCCATCTTTGCATTTCTGAAATGAAATATGTTACGTATATATAATCACACAAGGCATAGTGCAATCTCTTATTTACCACGCAATTGAAGGATTCAAGTTTTACGACTGAAATTCGGTAACTTTGTTCTGAAATTTTTGTTGCTTGTCCTTGCAGCTTGCTATTATAGCGGCTGTTGTTATATGAAGCGCATGTCACTTACTGAAACTAATGACTCGTAGAAAGATGTAAAACCACCCATTCTTCTAACCTCACAGCTCGAACGAAGACCGTCGAAGTCACCGCTGCACTACGTACGATGCAGAACGTGGCAGTGGCAGTGGCCAGTTTTTGTGTCTTAGTGTCGTATCATAAAACGAGGTTACAAAAACCGCTTCAATGACATGTTCTGTGCGAGCATACCTGTCTTCAACTTTTTTGAAACTTAACTAAGTCGCATGGCAAATATACTTAGAAATAACTGCCACTTGTCACGCACGACTGTACGACGAAAGGTGAAGTCGATGAGAATACGAGCGTGCGCGCGACGAGCAGTTCTGTGTGGCTGTCGTCTGCTAGGCTGCTTCGGTAACCAGGTAACACCGTCACTTTTGTTTGTTTGTTCGTTGCCAGTGAACACTCGTACATGCCCACTCTGGAAGACTGTTCAAGAAAGCTTGCAATAGCCTATATGGGAACACTATGTGATTATTGTCAGCTTATTACTAAAATGAACAAAAAAGGAATACCGATTCATCTTTTAAAAGAAAAATAATAATAACAAATAAAAATCGAATCAATCAAAGAAAATCAAACCTGATACTTTATCTAAAGACTGAAACTTCTGAGTTGACCAGACAGTTGAGTTTACCCCAACCGATCAAAAATCGAATGTGTGTCCTACATTGATTCACATTACCACTTATATCACAAGTATTCATCAATAATATAATAACGGAGACGTTAAATTGACATGCGTTTAGACTCTTGAAGGCGCTGAAGCGGAGAAAATTATTTGTAGTTATACTTGAACCTGCTGTGGAAAACGTAATACCTAGAAGTCCTTTCCTAACTAATGATTGTCCTAAATAATGAAATAATGCTCTATGCTTACTTCCTTGGGCCCATTCTTCACAGAATGGGCACAGGGGAAATATTGCCAGTCCAGCTCTTTGTAAAATAAAGTTTATTGGGAGTCAATGACATCGAAATTCAATGAAAGTAACTTCTAGCCTTCTACATTGACTCCACTGAGGTTTCTAGGGATATCTGAGGTGCTTATAGTCTGTTCATTTAGAAATACTCTCCGTCATATGTGTGAAAATAGCTAATTTTCTATGTCTGATTGATCCTATGTATTCTATTTCTGGGAGTACCGAAATCATTGGACCATGAAGTGAAGCTCGGGCTAACGAATCAACCAGTTAATTTACCTGTATGCTACAGTGGCCCGAGACACATACTTTCTGGAAGTAATGTGCGCAGTGTCAATATGGTTCTTGATTTTTTTGAAGATGTGAGAGCTTTATTCACCGAAAGAGAATCTGTAATGTTGACGGCACTGACTTCGTTTGAAGGCAGTTTTCGAAGCGCCGAAACCTTAGTCATGAGCTCAGCTTCGAAAACCGGATTGAAACCTAACAGCATCACTAAGAATGGCTAGCCGAGGTAATCAGAGCCATTTTTTTCCGGCTCTTGTTCATCCCCTACTAGAGCTGATACCCGCTTTGAGCTCTGTTATTGCCATCCTCTTTCTTTTTTTTCTCGAAATGCTGCCACCAAGTTACAAAGGAAAAGCCAAGTGTCCGCGCTTGAGATTAGTTGCATATCAGACAGAACCACTGAATAATTTACGTGCGTGTAAGAATTTCTTCCTGTAGTACACAGTGCAGTTTTTTTGGGCGAAAACATCAGACGGAGTGAAGATATCTGCTCCTGAAACACAGAAGCATGAAAAAAAGAACAATCACATAATGTTGGATCGAAATGCAGTTAGGATTGGGTCTTTTTTGCGTAAGAGCCTAGCAGGGGAAAAGTGTACGCAAACGTTCCTTGCGTAGATGCGTGTGCTATCGCCCAATTTCGCGCTGTGTTTCGTCATGCGGTCCTTATCGACCAGGCATTAGAGGCTTGCGCTTTCACGTTAAAAAAATGACTACTTGCCCACTGTGGTTCATTGCACTGTTTCCTTCCTTGTGAACACTCATGGCGAGAGCTTTGCCTAATTGTGTTTTGTTCCCAATTACTTCAATAAAAATAAAGCACCAGATAAGTGTGCTCTTAGAATGCCGGAGGTTATGTAAACATAAAAATTAACTGGAAAAGAAAGCCACAGGTGGTCGCAGTCTACATCCCCAGCTGGGTTTCCTGTTATGCGCCCTGAAAAATTGATAGCGAACCGGTTTGTGCCGGAAGTACAGGACTATCCAGTGTGCGCAGTGATACCTTCCCGAGCGATGACGTTCATACATTAGGATTGCCAACGGTCCCGGCTTTAACAAGACTGTCCCGGCTTTTCATAAAGCGTTCCGAGTCCCACGCCGTCAATGTGAGGAAACCTATTTCTCCTGGACGTATTCCCCACCTTCCCGTAAGAAGACTATGTGATACAATGCGCACCCAGCAACATGCACCGAGCTTCTTAGCGTGAAGATCGCACGAAATACACGCACTTGGCAACACTGCGATGTCTAGTGGTGACTTCGAGGGGCTGCAACCTCTTCAGCAGAAGTTTCAAGCGCCTTTACCACTTAAATATGGCACAACAACAACAAAAACAACACAATTGACAGGAAGGTGCCGCAACAAAGAAAACTGATTTCTCTGGTTACCTAGTTTAGAGTACGTCCCCCCCTCCTTCCCATCCTGACTATCTCCACGGAAGGGTTGGTAACCCTACACGATGTGTCGCCTGGCGACGCATGTGAGGAAGGAAAGGGGAAGCGGAGATGAAGTTAAGTGAAGATAACGAGAAAAATAAAGCCACGTTTCCGCCTAGGGTGAAATAATAGATGTAAGAGTAAAAAATTGGAATGTCACACGAAGATCGAAAAGCAGCTCGACACTTGCAGCTTCCCTCTGAAGCACGAAAAGAACGCGCAGGTGTATACAGGACAAGCGTGAACTGACAACTGGCTAGCCTGCGGCACAGGAGGCCATCGTCCCTACCACCGAGGACTAACTAGCGGCATACGTACACGCTTCTATAGATGACTGCGTTATGCACACCAGCCTCTTATGCCCCATGATGCCTGAAAGAACACATTCATGCTCTTATGTTACAGTGCCACCATTCTCATCAGTGTTGGCAGAGCTTTTCACTATACGGGAAGGCTTAACGTTACCCAAAGTGGATTGCTTTTCACCCAACAGAACGCCTATATACGGGCTCTGAGCAGGTAGTTCGACAACTGTGAGAAGTGACCAGCTCTCTCATATAGCTTCTGACGTAACCCAACGTATTCACTTGTGCGCCTGTCCTGTCAGCGTACTATGGACTCGTGGGTCTCCACTAGCCCAGCTGGACGCAGATACCACTTGCCACCCAACGGAAGTTCAACACCTGTGGCTTCTACCTCGTTTGTTCCCAAAATACAGCTTAATCCTGTACAAAAAAGCTCTGTAACTCCATGCGTGCACTCATTCCCCGCCGTTAATCGGACCTACCCAGTGGCTTAAAGCGCCGAGAGGAGGTTGCGCTCAGGACCACGTACTGGCAACCTGTCCGGGCCTTCACAGCGTTTGCACCCGCCACATGCGCGGCCTTGACTACCACCCCAGTTGGCCACCTCTCTTAGCGCACTGGACACAACGTCCTCTGCATAGACTGTTCCTGGCCTTTACACAGAAAACTGAACTCTTCCTCATTAGGTTATTCCTTAGGGCATATTTTCGACAAGGAAAAATAAAAAAAATGGTGGATCTCTCCATCCAAGCAATTATTTCAATACGAAAGTGAATTGGTTCCTTGCAGACGTAGTTTGATGTTCGCTCTACATTGATATAAGGGTGCTTATACAATGTTTGTTGGTGTTTGGCAGCTAAAGCACCGTTCAATGTAAATTAATCCTCGTTGACACCAAGTGACGTGTTTAGATCCCGACGACTAACGTCTGTGATTAGTGTATATTGATTTTTTTGCGACAAGGACTTGCGTATAAGGCATAATATTTTTGCGGGTATGTTTCTTAAATGTGCGCAGTTAGGCCGGTGTTGTGTATGAAGTGAAGTAGTGTCTTGTGGAATGACTGAACATGACTTTGTGGTCATGGATGCCTGTGGCGTAGCTGTAGTGAATAGTGAGAGCTGAATCAAAGAAAGCGGTGTGAGAACCGGAGCAGCGTGACTGATTGTGCGCCAAACTTCGGCTAAGGTCGAGTATTTGAACACTGCTGCCCGATTACACAGAATCATTGAACGCCACTGCCAAATTAGAAAGAAGCACAATGCACGTTGTGTCTTCACTGTTGGCCGGCTACAGTTTTTCTTGGGGGGAGTGTTACCAGGAATGCGAAGTTACTTCATGGAGTAGACACACTGCTGACAAAATTACACTTTTCCTCTTGCAAACGCACTGCGTAGGACGGATGCTTTGAATGACGCGTTGAAGGGACTAATCGCTCATGTTAATGATGCATTATTACCTGGAACACTGTGACAGGGTAGTGGTAAATTTGAATGACGTGTTGTTAAAGCCGGCAAACTATGAGACTGTGGTGCAGTGGATATCGTGCCTGACCAATGTCGTCGCCGACGAAGAAGCTGTGGGTATGACTACCGTTGACAGAACTTTTTCTTTGTCTTCTGATCGTTCGCGTTTTTTCGACGTCATAACTGTGATGGAAGTACGTCACTGAAGAATCTGTGAACCTCGTCATAAAACAGTAGTGTTGAAAGAAAGCGATAAAGCAAAACATAAAAAGAAAGAAAGCATAGCATAGCCATGCGTAGTACACGGCAGCGAGGGGCGGGAAAACTAAGCGAGGATGGCAAGGAAAAGGGGAGAGAGTGCGGAGTATAAAACGGTCAATATGCTACGGTATAGCAAAGAGAAGACACAGGAAGTGAGGCGGAAGTAGGAAAGCAAGAGGGATGATGATAAACAGCATAAACAGAATAGAAGGGATAGGTATGAAAGGAAGGGTAAATGGAGAGGATGGTGAGGAGGAGTGATGTGAAACCGAGGAGTAGAAAAATAAGGAATGGAGAGGGTAAAGAATGTCATAGCTGTGTCTACTACGGTATAGAATGTAGCTAGGAAATAGAAGTTATGGTGAAGAGCAGAAAACAGACTCGGTGTAGGCCACCAGTTCCACTCTTTCAGTAGAGTTCACACCAGTAGTGTGCTGCTGAGCATATTGTATTTGCACATGATATAACCAGACAACATAAATTGCTTGTTATTACCTGTGACGTATCAAATATATTGCAGAGGGTCCCATTTTCTTCATTTAACCAGGTCTCTCTTGTCGCAGTGTTTGTTTAGAGTTCACAAACAGACAGGAAAACCTGCACTTGTTATGCCACTGCACAAAGAAAGGAAAATTGGTTGCATCATATCGTCGGGTGATGCGACCTACACCATAAGTATGCGGAATTCGTGCAAATGCAATTTTGATATTTTTTGTCTGGTGTTGCAAAGTATGGCCATAGAAAGTTGTTGAGCTAAGTTGACAAAACGTTTCTTATAAGCACATGTTATCAGATGACCCATGATATAGAACGAATCTTTTATAGTTGATTTCACCAAGTTGACTGTGACAACCATTTATGCGGTCGTGTTCGCGGCTCCAGTTCACTGAACGTCAAAGGAGTTTCTACCAAAGCTCACTCAATGGCCTTTGAGAAATGAACGATTTCTAATGTCAAGGAAAAGCACTATTTCGTGCAAAGAATTTCTTGCACCAGGCACATATATAGAGAACCATGGAAATATTAGAATATGTAAATATGACACCATCGCAGGATGCCTGAAAAGTCACCATATAAGTATAAAACAGTGGCACCACAAAAGAACTTTATTGACTAAACACGCGTCAAGAAGTATAGCTATAGGAAATACTATAGGCTGAAATATACGAAAATATAAGCTAGATTTGTTAACACTGCAAGTTAAATTATTGCGTCAATAGAACAAATATTCAAGGCAGGCAGTCGCGTCTTCCAAGATACTGCTACATGCATGTTAAGATGTGTGGGACGATGCACGTGTGTGCCTGACGAAGAAGACGAAGTGTGGTCTCCGCCTCGGTCGCTAGGCAACCAGTAACACCAGTGCTACTGCTTTGAAATATCCTATTCTCAGCCTCATTAAACTTGTGCCACCATCATCCTATCGTGACACATCAACATCCCTTACAAGCATTATCACGTGAGCACATCGACTGGTTCGGAAATTGTTGCCTTGCGAGGTAACATCGATTATATCAAGCAATGACCAGCTAATCAATGGGCAGTATTCGGCAACTCCAAGGCGGCTCTACAATGTCTTTCGTCGGCACTTCGTCGCGCGTCATACGAACAACTGGTGTGGGAGATCAGAGAAACGCTACACCACGCGATAGAACAAGGACACTACGTTGCATTCCAGAGGATAGATACCAAGTCATTGCGGTATCTCCAACAACAACCTCGCCAATGAAGCCGCCAAAAATCCACACGTGCAAAAGACCCTGTTTCCGTACCTTTATCTAGAATTGACGTGGCTAGATACCTAAGTAAGCAGGCGCAGAACATGACACTCCAGAAGTGGCAGTCATCACAGTTCGCACATAAACGACCTATTCTCTCGACCCATCTCTACGACTGCGGCTACCCTATGGTCTTTCCAGGGAAGAAGGTGCAGTGTTGTGCCATCTTGTCTGAGCTTAGCCTTCATCAATGCCTACTCATTTAAGACTGGGATGGCTGACACCGCGGAGTGCAGCGACTGCACCGTCGATGAGACTATTGAACACCTCTTATGCTACTGCTGCAGTTAGGATTGGGTCTTTTTTGCGTAAGAGCCTAGCAGGGGAAAAGTGTACGCAAACGTTCCTTGCGTAGATGCGTGTGCTATCGCCCAATTTCGCGCTGTGTTTCGTCATGCGGTCCTTATCGACCAGGCATTAGAGGCTTGCGCTTTCACGTTAAAAAAAATGACTACTTGCCCACTGTGGTTCATTGCACTGTTTCCTTCCTTGTGAACACTCATGGCGAGAGCTTTGCCTAATTGTGTTTTGTTCCCAATTACTTCAATAAAAATAAAGCACCAGATAAGTGTGCTCTTAGAATGCCGGAGGTTATGTAACATAAAAAATTAACTGGAAAAGAAAGCCACAGGTGGTCGCAGTCTACATCCCCAGCTGGGTTTCCTGTTATGCGCCCTGAAAAATTGATAGCGAACCGGTTTGTGCCGGAAGTACAGGACTATCCAGTGTGCGTGCAGTGATACCTTCCCGAGCGATGACGTTCATACATTAGGATTGCCAACGGTCCCGGCTTAACAAGACTGTCCCGGCTTTTCATAAAGCGTTCCGAGTCCCACGCCGTCAATGTGAGGAAACCTATTCTCCTGGACGTATTCCCCACCTTCCCGTAAGAAGACTATGTGATACAATGCGCACCCAGCAACATGCACGAGCTTCTTAGCGTGAAGATCGCACGAAATACACGCACTTGGCAACACTGCGATGTCTAGTGGTGACTTCGAGGGGCTGCAACCTCTTCAGCAGAAGTTTCAAGCGCCTTTACCACTTAAATATGGCACAACAACAACAAAAACAACACAATGACAGGAAGGTGCCGCAACAAAGAAAACTGATTTCTCTGGTTACCTAGTTTAGAGTACGTCCCCCCTCCTTCCCATCCTGACTATTCCACGGAAAGGTTGGTAACCCTACACGATGTGTCGCCTGGCGACGCATGTGAGGAAGGAAAGGGGAAGCGGAGATGAAGTTAAGTGAAGATAACGAGAAAATAAAGCCACGTTTCCGCCTAGGGTGAAATAATAGATGTAAGAGTAAAAAATTGGAATGTCACACGAAGATCGAAAAGCAGCTCGACACTTGCAGCTTCCCTCTGAAGCACGAAAAGAACGCGCGAGGGTATACAGGACAAGCGTGAACTGACAACTGGCTAGCCTGCGGACAGGAGGCCATCGTCCCTACCACCGAGGACTAACTAGCGGCATACGTACACGCTTCTATAGATGAGCTGCGTTATGCACACCAGCCTCTTATGCCCCGTGATGCCTGAAAGAACACATTCATGCTCCTGTGTTACAGTGGCACCATTCTCATCAGTGTTGGCAGAGCTTTCCACTATACGGGACGACTGAACGTTACCCAATGTGGATTGCTTTTCACCCAACAGAACGCCTATATACGGGGTCTGAGCAGGTAGTTCGACAACTGTGAGAAGTGACAAGCTCTCTCATATAGCTTCTGACGTAACCCAACGTATTCACTTGTGCGCCTGTCCTGTCAGCGTACTATGGACTCGTGGGTCTCCACTAGCCCAGCTGGACGCAGATACACTTGCCACCCAACGGAAGTTCAACACCTGTGGCTTCTACCTCGTTTGTTCCCAAATACAGCTTAATCCTGTACAAAAAGCTCTGTAACTCCATGCGTGCACTCATTCCCCGCCGTTAATCGGACCTACCCAGTGGCTTAAAGCGCCGAGAGGAGGTTGCGCTCAGGACCACGTACTGGCAACCTGTCCGGGCCTTCACAGCGTTTGACCCCGCCACATGCGCGGCCTTGACTACCACCCAGTTGGCCACCTCTCTTAGCGCACTGGACACAACGTCCTCTGCATAGACTGTTCCTGGCCTTTACACAGAAAACTGAACTCTTCCTCATTAGGTTATTCCTTAGGGCATATTTTCGACAAGAAAAATAAAAAAAATGGTGGATCTCTCCATCCAAGCCAATTATTTCAATACGAAAGTGAATGGTCCTTGACACGTAGTTTGATGTTCGCTCTACATTGATATAAGGGTGCTTATACAATGTTTGTTGGTGTTTGGCAGCTAAAGCACCGTTCAATGTAAATTAATCCTCGTTGACACCAAGTGACGTGTTTAGATCCCGACGACTAACGTCTGTGATTAGTGTATATTGATTTTTTTGCGACAAGGACTTGCGTATAAGGCATAATATTTTGCGGGTATGTTTCTTAAATGTGCGCAGTTAGGCCGGTGTTGTGTATGAAGTGAAGTAGTGTCTTGTGGAATGACTGAACATGACTTTGTGGTCATGGATGCCTGTGGCGTAGCTGTAGTGAATAGTGAGAGCTGACACACAGACAGATGCATGGATGGACGCATGAACGGACGCAGGGGCGGATGCATGAACGAACGCAGGGACGGATGCACGAACAGACGCACGCACGGACGGGCAGATGAACGCATGAACGGTCACACAGACGGACGCATGGACGGACGGAAGCAAGAACGAATGGACGGACGAATGCTTCGCCCCACTCTCCATCATTGACTTCGTGGATATGCTGCTAATTTTTTCTCCTCCTCTATAACTTTCCTTCTTCCTCTCCCCTTCCCAAATGCAGGGTAGCCTACAGAAGCTCAGCCCTGGCTAACCTCCCCGCCTTTCTCTCTATTTTCTCTCTCTCTCTCTCATCCTCATCGACCCGGCGTTTCTTCCTTAACAATATTAGAGCATCTGCAACCACTCATCAGAGAGTCTGAATAAAAGACCTTTCACGTGAACTAGTTAGGTCTAAGCCTATCAGTAATAAATGCGCAGAATAACCGTGAATTATCTAGAACTATAGCCGCCAAATGAGCGCACACTATACCCTGACATGGTCTGTTGTGTTCCGACAAATTTGGAGCTTTGAAAAGAGCGTTTGCAAGTAGTTGGTAATCCCCATGCAGTTGTTACTAAACAGACACTACAATCATAATTTTAGAATCTCTTCGGTGGCTGGTAGTGATACTCAAACTAGCTGTCTGAACTCAAATATTCCATGTATTTTTATTGGAGACCACCCATGCTTTGAGAATTGCTTGTACAATATGCAGTAAAAGATTACGGCTCAATGCCAGCTCCGAAAAAAATTGCTTGTATGAGTACCATGACAACACTACGGCCCAACCTCAGGTATTAAAGCTGTGAAAGTTAAGGGATGCCCTCCTTTAAATACAAGAACCTCTGAAACATACGCTATTAAGTGGTGCCGCGTCGTAATAAAGTAATAACAAGTAATTTAGAATCATACGTGATGTGTTGTGCTGCACTTTGTGGATGACAGTGCTCTTTTGCTGGGAATAAATGTCAAAATGCTCATTGGATGCACGAAAAGCAATTGAAGATGTTTTCATTCAATATCTTCTCCTACGAATTTCTGTTCTTCTTGAATACCTCCCCCGGAATCTGTACACTCTTTTCTAGAAGGGAAATCGTCAACTATTGAAGCAACCGTCGTTCTGACTCGGCCTCATTCGTGCACAATATCTTGAAACATCGTTGCATGATGTGGCGTTTTTATTATGTAAATTGTGATGTAGCTTGTCATTTTTCCTGAACTTATTTCTAATACTAGCTTGGGTGTTTTATGCCAAACCAAGGTGAAGTATGTCGTAGTTGGGTACTGGGAATAATCTTGACTGCTTGAAAATCTTTAATTTCAATCTGAATCTGAGCAAACGAGTGTTCTTGGTGTATCTAGACCAACAAAATACAACCACTGTATCTTGGAGTTCAATGCGCACCCTTGAGCTCAGTGGCATGAGATCTGACGCGCTAAGATAACACCATGTGCCCACGTCTTTTAGATAAAACTACTTCAATGAAGTTGATCCTGTTCATGCAAAATAGTAGACCAAACCTAAACGCCGCTATCACTGAATCGAGGTGTTTTTACCGCTTCAAACCAAATGTTTCAAAAGACATGAAACCTAATGTGGGAGGGTACCTTTCAGAGCTGGTAAGTTGGTGTTAATGACCTACCGACACAAAAGCATTCGCATTCGCGTACTGCTATGAATGCATTAGAAGTCATGCAAAGTTTATCGGCTTGCGTTATTGTTGCCGATTCCTGCCGTACTTTCAGGATAGCTCTAATACAATCTTCTCTAGGCCTTCCTAACGTTTTTAAAATGAGGAAGCAGGCCAGCCCATGCCTCTTTCACGAAATATTTTAGTATCACTCAACTAAAAAAAACGCCCGTTTACCTTAAACGCAAATTGGACAATCAAGTAGCTTGTAAACTGTGTCAGCAGTGCTTTTCGAGGGCTACAGTGTGTTCAATTCGTTTACATCCATCACAGAAAGGAGAATGTGCGGTCTGGAACACACTTGTTCTTCATCATGATGAGGGTCCTCGTTATCGTTGCTGCGATCACGGACACGCAAAACAACGCACAAGCACATCAGTCGCCATAATTGTCATGGCGTATAGTGGGTACCCTGCATCGTTATCAGTGTGATCGTCACTGTGAGCATGGGCAACGCACAACAGACAAGCACAACAGTGTCACCATCATCATCATCAGGGCTCATAGTGGGTACCCTGCATCGTAATCAGCGTGGTGGCTTGCAGCATGCTCTCGCAGGTGCCGGCTAGGCTGCCTCGATGCTCGTGTCCTCGTGCTCTATTAGGCACTCGCATCGGGACACCATATATTGTCTACAGCACATCAAATGGTCACCTTTTGATAGTGATTGTGAGACGCACTCACCTCGAGTCGGAAACCACGACTCATGGGCTTTGAGCTAAGGAGGTAGTACATAGCCTTGCGATGAACCAAAGAGCTTATACAAAAAAAGCTCTAGAGAGGAAGTCCCGGGTGCCGCCAAAGGGTGCAAGGAAAAGCACTGGCGGCCATATTGCGAGAGGAAAACATGCTGGCGTGACGTCATACGACAATGCTATACGCGCGGTGCATCCGTTGGTTGGCACTTCCACGATAAAAAATGGAATTTCCGATAAAATTACATCCATGAACAACTGCCTATCCTCAGTTACGAAAAATTGTGACGTCAAGACTTTAAGAATAAGCTGTTGTTGAAGGAATGCTTTAAATATAGAGTGCGCTTGCACACTGTGAATACTTGTTATAAGGAACTGTGTTTTGTATTTCAAAGGCATCAGCGTTCGCGGCATAACCATGGACGCTAATGTGAACACAGTTATTCACTTTTTACTAGCACACAGAAACAAGAAAATTTGGGGGAGTTGAGGTTTTTATCTTTTTTTAAATG